>OY728146.1:749673142-750145583 GCA_963277665.1 Viscum album
AAATGGGGAGGGGAGGCGGCGGGTGAGAGGTAGAGAAGAGTGGGGGTGCTCGAATAAAGGAGAGGTCGACGGGTTGATAGAAGGGAGCAAGGGGTTCGGCTGGGTAGGGGTTCGGTTGGGTAGATAGGGAGCAGGGAGATGAGGGCGGTGGGATAGATGATGGGAGAAAGGGGGGTTGTGAGGTAAAATAGAGGGGATAAGTGGAAAAAAACAATGGGGTACCGGGTAGGCGGGTAGGCGGGTAGGCGGGTAGGCGGGATGGGGAGGGGAGGTAATTGGAGAAAGAGGGATTATTTTGGGGCGTGAGGGAATGGGAGTGGGTAAAGGAGAGGTGGGTAGGGGAAATAGGGGAATATTTTGGGCGTGAGTGGGGGAGAGGATTGGAGAGAGGTAGGGGGTAAGGGATTGGGGGGATTGGAGAGAGAAAAATGGAGAAAAATGGGGAGGGGTGACGTGGGTAGTTTGGGGGAAATTAGGGTGGTGCGTGGGTAGTTAGGGGAAGTGGTGGTGAGAGAGAAATAAAAACAAGAATAAATAAATAATAAAAAAACAAAATCAAAGTGAAAACTAAATTTCAAATTCAAATTAAAAGAAAACAATTATCTAAATATTTAATGTTAGATAATAATAATAATAATAATAATAATAAAATTAGAACTAAAAATTAATGCACATGTAATTAGAATATTATACTATTAAATATAAAATAGTAAACTAATAAAAAGATACTATGTTATTAATACTATAAAATAATGAAATAAAATAAAATACAAATAGATAATTAAAATATATACATACTAATAAAAATTAATAAAATAATCTAAATTATAATTAGTGAAACTAATAATAATAATATAATTGAAATATAATATATAAAATTAATATAACTAATAAAAATAATAAATTACTAATATAAGTATATAAATTAAATAAAAATTATAAAAATATCTAAATTACTAAAAAACTAAAAAAATAAACTAAAAATATAAAAAAATGGTTAAACGAATTAATTAAAACTAAGTTAGAAAATTATTAAAATACATGCAAAAATCCATGTACATCAGGGGGCAACGTGGAAACTCCCAACCGAAATTACCAATTTCTCCACATGGGTTGAATAGGACTGCTGAGACTTAAACGGAAAACCACTACAAGGCCACTCGGCATACCGGGGCACTGGAATAAGGAACTCCCTATAGCAACACCACCAGAACTAAGAATTCCCCACACCGATCTAAAACTCCCCAACACCTCACATCACCAAACGATCACTAATAAAACCAGGACTAACCCACACAAGGTCCAAAAACACTTTTATGAAAAACCAGTGATTATAAAGGTCAAATTCTCAACTACTATGATCATGAAAGTATAAGTTAATCGCACTACCACCACAAAATATGAACTTATAATAGCAAGAAAATAGGAACAACGGAACTCTAGATGTCTCTATTTGATGACAAAAGATAAAGAACCAAGAAAAGGTCTCACATGCCTCCAACACGCTGACTGTGCGTGAGCTTCACCCCAAGACCTGAGGCTAGGGATCTGATGGCTGAAGCATCTTATGCCTCCTAGCCAGACAATATAATCCCCCAATTAGAACTCCTTCCTCGAATGACGCTTCCCACTGAACTTCCCCCAATGACCCGAATGACCACAACGATGACAGGGCTTCAGAGGGATATGGCCCGACGGCTTGGAATGCCTGAACTAGCCATACTGATGGCACGTACGAAGGCATCCTGATGAACTAGGTTCCAGGATCAACAAAGATAACCTCTTAGGGAAGGTTCCTCCTACACACACTCTTTTCCATATAGGAAACCTTAACAAAAACCAACTATCACCAACTACTCCCCAAAATCCAATGACGATAAGACGACTAACCACTACTGGTCCCAAACTGAACCCTTAAACAAACCCAAAACGGCACGAACCTTAACAACCTAGGGATTTCCCAACCACCCAAAGACACACTCCACTTCCCTCAAGTCATTCCACCACCTCCAACAGACCTCCAACACCTCAAAGGGAGATGACACTTAAAAGAATCGAAACATGGGCATGACTCATCAACAACACTAGGGACCTTTCTAGGCGGCATACTCCGAACAACACAATAAACATAAAACCAAAACTTACCTCAAGCCAAAACCAATATCAAGCCGAAGCAACATTAATAAAGGCAACTGCCTCCAGAAATAACCAAACAAATATAAACACGCCCAAAACATTTCTTTCAAAAGCCCTATTTTTTTATTCAATTGTTTTTTAAACTACCTTCCTTTAAGGCCAATTTTGAAAAACCAAACGCCACTTTTTAAAACAAATTCAATTTTCCAAAAACCATTTCCCCTTTTTAAAAATAACTTTAGAACAAAAAGGTCAAGTCTTTAATTTCAAAATACACCCGAGTAATACCATGAACCATTGCACATGTTTTCATCCGCTTCCATCCATACGCACCAACACGCACTTTCCACACATGCCCTCACATGTGCCAATGTTCCTAAGGAGTACCCAAGGTTGTGTCCAAACAACTTCCAAGAAAATATAAGAATTTACCAAATTATAAAACCAAGACAACATCAATTTTAGAACACATTTTACCAATGTAAGTCATTTAGAAGAGAAATCCTTCATTTAAAAAACCCTTTTCATTTTTTTTCAAAAACCCACTTGCACCGACCAGAATCAAATCAAAGTGAAACACAACTTGCGCCAAAACAAAAAAAATGATGGAATGAGGAACTAGTAGTTACTCTTAACCCGATGACATGGTAGTGAACCACGCCCCAAGCAAGTGTCAATGACTAGGAGGAGCTCAACCGTGCACTCAGACTCCACATGGGTCACTACTCCATGTGAGGTCATGACATGACATCAACCCGCTTCCATTGTCATTCCTCAATCCCAAAAGAAAAGCAGAAGACTCAAAACCCGAACTACCCCTAGCAACTCAGGGTACGGAATGAGCAAGGGTTCAGGACGTCCTTCTCATACCTACCTCTTGAGTCCCGATAGTCCTAATCTCCATTTAACAGACACTATAAAAAACAAGGGCCTCCTCTGATACCATTTTGTCACAAACCAAGTCGGGATGTCATTTTACTCGACACCCAACCCGGTCCGTGACATGACCCGAAGGGCATTCCCGATCCCCATGGGCTGGAAACTAGTGTCAGGAATCATATATATAAACCGAGTGGGAACGATTTCAGCCCAATAAACAAGATAAAATAAATAAACTAATCAAAATGAGCACGCAACAACAACCCAAAACTGAACATGAATAAATAAAAAGTTGATCCATATACAATATGAAACTAAATAGGCTAAAAATTAAAACATGGAAAAAGAAAATAAGAACAAAACTAAAACTGGATCAAGCTACCACTATCTCCATGTGACGTCTTTTTTACCTCTAACCATAAGACCAAAATCGCTCCAACCAAGAGCTCTTGATCCAAGAAACCTGAACAAACATTGAACCTGCAAAACAACCCGGGTCTACCGAGACCGAGTGGTATAGGTAGGGTGTGAGCTAACAGCTCAGTAGTAAATCACCACATATTTCAAGTGTTTCCTTTCCCAAAACAGTCCATTAACACTAGTTTGAAATACAATTATAAAAATAGATTTTTCACATTTTATTAAAAAACCACAACTTTACTGCTTTAAAGGCTAACACATGTTACCATCCATTTTTCAAGGAACTAACATTTTATAATAAAAACCCAAACCAAACAATACTAGTAACAATTTTCATTGGAAAAACTTTAAATGGAAAACATTTTCAAAGAATGATACTTTAAAGACAAAACAATTACATTTCAAATTACCAACCCAACCTACCGTATGTCAAAGGGTGGTACAATATAGTCATTGAGCACTAGTCATGGGAACACCCCTAGGCACTAGCTAGCTATGGGCTCCAGGTACCTCGTATCTCAGTGTAAGAGTAACCATAGCAATATTCGTTCTCATGCACGAGCCACTAGTAGGGAACATACCCATAACCTAGTGGTCCCAACATCATCATCATCATTATAGTTTAGTTAGTGTTTTCATCGTTAAACTTGCTACGTGAAACATGGGCCAAACCCCACGGGATCACTAGCATACTAGTACACGTCCACCCACCTAGATACTAGGGTTTCCCTTCTTTTTCTCAAACAAGTTCCACATCACATGATGCCACTTACAAAATTCATCAACCGAACAAATCATCTCATTTAATAAACCACCACTTTTACATCACAAACCCATTCTTGAAAACTTATGCACACCATAAATTTGAAAATCACTTCAAAAACCATGAGGAACACCACCTCCCCAAGAATTTTCTAAACAAGTATTTCCACATTTTAAGAAAAACATGCAACTCTAAAAACATGAAAATCAGGAATTTATGCTTACAAACCCAAATACATTAATCAAAACATTTACAAACCATTTCTAAAACCATCTTAAAGTGCACAATGTCAAATGAACCCTTAAGCCAAACATTTTCCAAAACACACACCAAAAGCCAAACGAGATACCCCCCATGGGATTCCATTTTAAACCACATTTAGGAAACAAATATTTCAAGGAGCACCCAAAAAACATTTCCACAAAACACACCATTTCCTTTAAAACCACATCCAACCATCCACAATATTTAATGAACGTAAAACAATCCCACTATAACCATAAAACCCTTTTTACAACATTTTAACACATTTAACAAGATAAATAATTACCAAACCATACACACCAAATCCAGACCACAAACAATAAATAACCATTCCACCCTAATCAAGGCTAAAAATTTCATAAAAAACCCCAATTTGACTTTAAAGAACAATGACATTTTAAACAATAACCCTAGGTGCAATAAACCTAGGTATTTCACAAAAATCCCTTTGAAAACTTATTTTTAGTAAATTCTACCAACACAAAATCATCATTTGCATCAATCCATAGATATATTATTGGTGTGAAAGACATTTAAAAATTAAATGAAAATAAACAAGTGCTCGTGGAGTGTTTCAGAAAGGAAAAAGTTGGAAACGCCTACCAAAACTTCGTGCGATTAGAATGAAACTTAAACAGGAGGATGAACGATGCCCTGCAGACAAAACGCACACCCTAAATCCAAATAAAACCCAAGATACATATTAACCCTAACATTTATGGTTCACCCAACAATAAACCCCACATGGAAATCCCTCAAAATTGAGTGAAGATATGAGAATATGGGAAGAGAACTTACCGGAAGGAACCGTCAGAGGGAGGAGCGACTGCCCAAAGGAGTGCCGGAGGAGAGGAGGGCGTGTGTGAGGGATAATAGGGAGGGAATTTGTATGATAGAATATTTGGAGAGAGGGGTGAGTGGATAGAGGTATATAAAAAATGAATTATTGTGGAGATGGGTGAGTCTGTTAGGGGATAAGGGGAGGGGTGAGCATGAGGGGATGATGGGGGGAGAGTGGTGTGCATGGGAAGTTAATGGGAAGAGTGGTTTTTATGGAATAATATAAAATAAATAATAAATAAGGGAGTAATTGGGAGAGATAGGGGGAGGAGTGAAAGAATAAGGGGGAAGGTGTGATTGGAGAGAGATGAAAAAAATAAATGAATTAATGGTGGAAAGAGGGGTGATGAGTGGGGGTTAAATAAAAGTGGGGAGGTGTGATTGGAAAGAGGGAGATAATGGGGAGTAAAAAACAATAAAAAGGGAAATAGGGATAGAGATTGGGGGAGAGGCATGATGGAAAAAAAAAGGGGGGGGATTTATTTGAGAGGGGTGAGGGGAGAGGGATAAAAAAAGAGGGGAAATAAATGGGAGAGGGGTGTGGTGTGGGGGATAAAAAAAAGAGAATAAAACCCTTAAAAAATTAATAACAAATAACTATAAAAATTTTTTAATAATAATAATGATAATTATAATAATAATAATAATAATAATAATTTTATTCATTTTATTTTAAATAATAACAAAATTAATAACAAGAAAATAATAATTATATTTATAACCATTTTAATGATAATAAGATCATTAACAATAAAAAAATTTATCTACGCAATAATGTTATTATTATTATGTCTTAAACATTTAAATTACTTTATTCTCATAATGTTTTATTACTTTAAGTAATGGGTAATCGCATGGGCATCCGAGCCATTCGCATGGTTACTGCCAATCGTACGGTGCTCGTGCACCGGTCTGAAACCCATCGAAAACATCAAATATCAAAAAAAAACTTAAGCATGCATTCAACCCGCACCTTGATGAGGCTAACTGAAGCCAAAAATAATAATAAAATAAAATAATTTTAAAGGTCGGGGTGTGACATGTATGCTTAGCATTGTCCGTAATAACTCAGCATCTACCTTGTGGGTAAACTTGTCCACGATGAGGTATGAAATCGATAAATTTGATGGTGACAATTAGTTTAACCTATTGCGGATTAATATGAGAGCCTTTCTTATATAACAAGGCCTAATAGATTCCCTTTGTGGGCCAAAGAAACCAATTATTACTATAAATGAGACCAAGCAAACCAATACTTAATAAATATATGTCCCCTCTAATGTGTTATTCAAAACTCATAACTCTCTTTTATTGTCTTTAGTACATAAGGTCCTTAGAGAGGTTGACTTCGAGTCCACTACTGCTGGTATTTGGCTAAAATTAGAGAAACTATATATGACGGCTTCACTTGTTGGAAGACTCTATAAAAACATTGCATGTTCACTTTTAAAATGAAACATGTAATTTCTATTAAATCCCGTCTTGATGAGTTTAATAAAATAATGTTAGATATTTCCAACATTAATGTAAGTGTTGATGATGAGGATCAATCAATGATCCTATTAATTTATCTTAATAACAATTACAGTTCTTTAGTCAAAACCATGATGTATTGAAGAGACTCACTAACCCTCGAAGACGTTAATTTATCCCTACTCTCTAAAGAACTACACTCGAGAACAAGAGTTAAAGGTGAGGCAAAGAGCCTATTCACTAGGGGTAAACCTAAAAACAAAGGTAAAAAAGAAACAATTTACCAAGGAAAAATACAAGAATAAAAAACACCCTAAACCAAGAAATGACTCTATGTAAAGAAAGGTTACTTGTTTCCACTATGGAAAACTGGGGCATACTAAGCCTAGGTATAAGAAACTCAAGCATGAGTTAGAATTAAAACTGCTCACTAACCAGTCTCTTCTAGTTGACTCATACTATGAAACTATTGAAGTCTTAAATGTGTCCATCCATACACTCAATCAAGAGTGAGTCCTTGACTCTAGCTATTCCTTTCACATGTGTTTATATAGAGAGTCATTTCTAGTGATGGTTGAAAAGGTAAAAGGGGATGTCCTCTTAGGAAACAATAAGAGGTGCAAGGTTGAGGGTAGAGGCTCTATTTTTATAGATCTTGATGATCATTCTATCATCACCTTACTTGATGTAATATGGGTCCCCAAACTTCAAAGGAATTTGATCTCTTTTAGGGTCCTAGATCAAAATGAATTTACCTTTAGATCAGAAACAGGTTGTCTCAAGATCTCTAAAGGATCAAGAACCATCCTTAAGGGATCCCTTACCAATGGGCTATATGTCTTGAACAGAAAGACCCATTCAATCCAATTGGGTAGTTTCTACAACATAAACACTAACAATAATATGTTGTGGTATATGAGATTGGGGCATTTCAACTCCAAGGGCATATAAGAACTCAACAAGAAAGGGTTGTTGAGTGACACCACACCGGCTAATCTTCCATTCCGTGAAGATTGTGTGATGGGGAAATCCTAAAGGGTTGGTTTAAATAGGTCCTCCTTCAAAGCTTCTAACCCCATTGAATACATCTGTTTGTATTTGTGGGGGCTAGCTAGGACCACCTCTCATGGTAGAGGATCCTATTTTTTAACCTTCATATATGACTTCTCTAAGAAAGTTTGGATTTACATATTAAAAAATAAATCTCATATTTATCAAACCTTCAAAACATGGAAAGCTTTAGTTGAAAATCAAATTGGAAAGAAAATCAAAACCCTGAGAAATGAAAATGGGTTGGATTACCTCTCCATAGATTTCATTCAGTTCTATGAGTCTGAAGGTCTTAATAGGCACAAGACTGTTAGGGAAACTCACCAATAGAATGGCTTTGCAGAGAGGATAAACAAGATTATCCTAGAAAGAGTCTGGAGCATGCTTTCATGCTTAGGCCTCCCCAAATCCTTTTGGACTGAGGCCACCAACACTATCGTTTACCTTATTAATAGGTGTCCCTCATCTGCAAATCAATTCAAAACACCTAAATGATTCTAGACTGGTAAGCCCCCTTCTTACTCCAACTTAAGAGTCTTCAATTCTATAGCCTATGCTCATATCAAGACAGACAAATTAGAACCAAGAGCACTCAAATTAATATTCATTGGTTATACCAAGGGAATTAAGGGATACAAACTCTAGGTTGACAAACCAGGATACCAGAAATGCATCATAAGTAGGGATATGGTCTTTCAAGAACTGTCTTCTCCTAAGACCAAGGCTACCACATCTGGCAGTAGTGATCCAGGCCTTGATAAGGCTGATGAAGTTGATCCCCCAACTCACTTTGAGGCTGACGTTCAACCTGATCCTCCTCCTCCTCAGCCCACTGATGTAGTTGATTCTGAGTCTAGTTCTAGTACAGATTCTTATTATGGATCTTCTTCCACTCATGGGGATTATCAATTAACCCAAGATAGACAGAGGAGAGTCCTAAGACCTCCGATTGGTTTAGCCGGTATGATATGACTTCATATGCCTTTTATGTGACCCAGGATCTCATTGATGGTGATCCCAAATCTTATAGGAAATCTTTAAAAATAAAGACTCAAAACACTGGATCTTTTCCATGAATGAAGAGATGAAATCTCTGAGAAAAAACCACACCTGGACCATTGTCAAAAAACCGCCTAATGCTAAGGTGATAGGGTCCAAGGGGATTTATAAGAGAAAGGAAGACAACACTGATGGAAACAAAATTAAATATAAAGCAAGGTTAGTCACCAAAGGATTCCTAAAACGAGAAGGGATTGACTATGCTGATATTTTCCCCCATTGTCAAACACTCTTCTATTAGGCGCTTACTAGATTTTATTGCCTATCTTGATCTACACATCAAACAATTAGATGTTAAAACTTCTTTCTTACATTGGGATTTAAATGAAAAACTCTATATGAAGCCTCCTGATGGATATTCTAAGGAATTTAAATCAAACCAAGTATGCCTATTAAATAAATTGTTATATGGTTTAAATCAAGTTTCTGGGCAATGATATAAAAAAAATTATTCCTTCATGATAGATAACCAATTTACTAGAAGTCAATATGATGCATGTGTGTACTTTAAATCAACTCAAAATTTCATGATTTACCTGCTACTTTATGTTGATGACATACTAGTCATATGTAAAAAATATGAGTTTAATCATTGATGTAAAATCCCAATTAAAAGGAAAATTTGAAATGAAAGATTTAGGTGTATCTAAGCAAATATTTGGTGTTGAAATCATTAGAGAGACCAAATTAATTAATTTACATATCTAATCACACTTACATTTTAAAGATCCTAAAGAGATACATGTTTGAATCTCTCAAACCCATCAATGTACCTCTTGGACAACACTTTAAATTGTCTTTGACACAAGCACCCACTATTTATGATGATGTGCAATTTATGTCTAAAATTCCATATGCTAATATTGTTGGTAGCATAATGTACTTTATGATTTGCACCAGACGTGACATTTCTTTTGCAATCTGCACCTTAAGAAAATTTATGGCCACACCTGGGAAGCCACATTTACATGCCCTTAAGTGCCTCCTTTGACACCTCTCTTGTATTTCTAATTTATCTTTTTGTTATGGTAAAAATATTGATTCTTTTGAAATTATAGTAGGTTTTGTAGATGTTGATTATGCAGGTAATACTGACACCAGAAAATCATTAACAAGATATGTGTTCACTGCCTTAAGAGGCCCCATCTCTTGGAAGTGCAACATGTAATCTGTGGTTGCCCTATCAACCACATAATCCGAGTATATCACCCTTATCGAGGCAGTAAAATAAGCCTTAAGGCTTAAAGGTTTTTCTTCTGAACTCAAACTTCTTAATTTAGTTGTTAATTTATTTTCTGATAGTCAATCAACACTCCATTTATCCAAAAATTTAGTCTGTCATGGAAAATCAAAACCCATAAATATTAGACTACATTTCATTAAAGATAGTATTTAATTAGGAATTGTGTGTGTCAACAAGATACACATTGATAAAAACTCACTTGATAGTCTGACTAAAGTCGTGTCTTTATCTAAGTTCATTTTTGATCAGATATGATGAACTTGGTTCCTATTCTATATTCATAGGTTTAAGAACATCACCAATTTCAATTGAAAATGGTGGAAATATGTGAATTTGGGTATTCAATTTTTTTTAGTTTTCATATTAAAATTTCCCTGATTCATTCTTCCATAATTGTTTTCATACATGATTTTTATTATCATTTTAATTTTGATCATTTTGTTATACTGGACATATTTTTTATGCTCGGGCTCGTTTGTTTGGGCTATGAATTGTTTCCCGCTTGGTTTTGGATGCTTCACATTACGGATGCCACCCTAGCAATCTGGGTGTTTAGGTTTCAATCCATCTATGGTCATTCATCCTTGTTGTCGATATTTCCATCCCTGTCGTCCACCTACTCTGAAGGTTACACACGTTGTTGAATGGTTGTTTTGGGTTCTGCTTCGTGGCGGAATCCCCTTGGTCGTGTTGTTAGGCCATTCAGGTTCTGGAAGGGGGTTTCATCAGCCCAACGACGCCTTTATTCGCAACATAGAATAGATCTGAATCTCTCCTCTCTCGCTGGCTATTGTAGTGCTCTCCCAGATGATGGCTCTTGAACCCTAGATTGGGTAAATCTTGGCGGTAAGTCTCGGTACCCAAAGATCTGCAACATACACCGCTGGTGTGTAGCCTCTGGTGGAGCTTCGACGTCGGGTCCCTTCGGCCTCGACTACATGTAGGTCTGCACCTGAGTTGTGACGATCCAAATTCAAGAGATTCTTAATGAGCACCTGATTCAGCAACGATTTCCGAGAGTTGGAATAGTGTTCGAGTGAAGACTTGAACCGATCTGGACAGTCGGACCCTAATGCGCCTAGTGTTGTGAGTTTCTTTTAGTAAAATAATTCTAGTAATAATGGAATGCTTACCTATTTGCATTAGTTCGGCAATCACATCCTTGTCTGCTTTGACATGAGCTACACTGGGGTGAATTAGGGGGATGGGGTTTTTTTTATTTAAATGGGTCTAGGTTTAGTATATTTAGGAATATGGGTTTGTTGAGCGCCACTTGAAGTGGCGCTCAACAATTCGGGTGGCTAGCGCCACTTTAAGTGGCGCTTTGCCACCTTTTTTTTTTATGGTTTTGTTTTCTTTTTTTGTTGTTTTAATTTTTTTTCCACCTCATCTCTTTTTAATAAATAATTTCAAAATAAATAAATAAAATTTTAAAAATAATCTTATAAATATGTATTTAAAAATGATAAATTAATTATTATTATATTTATAATTATATAATAATGAAATTATATTTATGTATATATATAATTATATGTGTGTGTATAAATATAATTATGTATATATATAATTAAAAATAAATATTTATAAATATAAATCTATTTATATATATTTATATATATTTTTTAAATAAAAAATATATTTGTAATTATATAATTATAAACTAATCTTTATATATAAATATTTATAATTATATGAATATGAATATATTTAAAATATATAATTATGAAAATATTGTTACATATATATTTAAAATTTATTTATAAATATATTTAATATTCATATATAAATATATATATATATATATATATATGTATGTATGTGTGTGTGTGGAGAATTATATTTATAATTATATTTAGAATTATATTGTAATTATAGTTATACTTGTATATTTATAATTATATATTTGTACATATATATATTTACATAGTTATAAGTAATTATTTATAAAAAAAATTGAAATATTGTTAAACATATAGTCTTTCAATACCACCTACTTGAAACTTAAAAATGTTTCAAGTATGTGACTTTGAAAGCCTATAAAATATAATCTAAATGACCAATATGAATGAAACTTAAAACATGTATTAAAAATATACTAAATAGATGAAAATAAAAAAATTACGTAAAAAATGTCGATAGAAAATATTTGATAGGCTTTAAAAATCACGTGTGTGCTGAAGAAGCGTCTCCTCGTCTGCATCATCTGGAATGACGTCGAAATGCTGATCAAGCCACCTCATTCGCAAGCGCGAACCCTGGAGGACACCTCGTGCGCCGATGACGTCAATGCCTAGCAGCCTCTGTATGACTGCAGCCCAATCGCCAGTACTAGCACCCGTAACTGCATCTCCATGGATAGGTAACCCCAGCACGTAGGCGACGTCCTCTAATGTAATAGTCATCTCCCCCTCTGGGAGATGAAACGTGTGTGTCTCTGGCCGCCATCTCTCAACCAACGCAGCTATCAAATGATGGTCGATGGTCTTGAAGTCACACATAGCGACTCTGTAAAAGCCTGCACGTCTAAGGTATGGACAAATAGCCGCCGGCGGTGCCTCATGATGGAAACGATGCACTCTCCGAACATGAAGATGTCTAACAGGTCGCTGCGCCAACACATCGCGTGACACGTGCGTCTCCGGGCCGGATAAAAGTGGTTGCTCCATCTGAATGTGCAAACAACAAAACATTAATTTCATGTAAGATATGACATTTATCATGTAAGATATTAAATTTATCAATTAATATTGAAAGACGCATAAACACATTGGGTTAGTTGTTGTCTCTCGTGGTGGGGTGTTGGGGTGAAGACGTTCGGAGTTTTCTCGTTTTTGTTTTGTGGTTATTGTAAGTTCATCTTTCATTATAAAAAACTGATGACATTTTCATTTAATAGTTCAACTGGTTTTGTTTTCTTATATAGGTACATTCCTTTTTTTGAGTTGGTGTTGTCTGTTTAAAGCTACTCATGTAATGTTGATCGTTCGACAAAAAATATCACGTGAAATCGTGGTACATTTTCCAAAAGTTACCCTATATACAAGTAAGACAAATATGATTAAAAATGAAGATAATGATAAAAATGATTACATGTACAAAGTTTTACAGTAACTGATAGAGTACGTGATTCATTTTAACCATTAGATGATTGCCCTATGTGTCTAGGGCAACGTGTCTTCGTATGACCTTCCTGGCGGCATATGTTGTACCGCCGTCCAGCTGGATGTTCACTAGGTCAATCCATCTCACTCCGAATACGAGTCGACTTTGGTCTCCCTTTAGGTCGAAGTCTATTGTTGTTCGGTAGAAGCGTGGGTGCGCCATCAGGCAGCCGAAAATTCTGATATTCCCCGATTGGCATCCATGGAGTACTGTAGCAGGAGTTGATGCTCTCGAGTCGATAAGCTGGATCAACAAACTGCTCCCAAGATACGTGTACGTAAGCACATGCAGCAATCACATGGCCGCATGGATATCTCAGTGCCTGAAAGTTGCCACAATCACAGTAACGCTTCTCCAATAAAACAACTCGCACACGACCATTGCTACATGCCACAGTATCACCGGGCTCAGCGACCTCAAATCATTGCTCTGGACGATTAAATGCAGTTACATGGTAAGTTGTGGCCTCTTGAAGAACTGTATCTAGCTCACATTGGAAATGGTGTCCATAGTGCATTCCTCTGTGCAAGCCCTCTTCAGCTTGCTTTCCTCGTTCCAGAAAGTACTTTACACTACGATAGAATGTCTCTTGTACCAACCCTGAAATTTAGATTTACGACATCATACAAATATTATATTATAATAGTATCTCTTCTGAGTAACATATATTCAAATATTCGTATTTACCTGTGATGAGAAGTTTTCTAACTCCCTTGAAAACTCCATTTATACATTCTACGATGTTGGTCGTCATATGACCATATCTCCTCCCATCATCCTATGCCAACGACCATTTCTGCTTTGGAATTTGCATCATGTAATCATACACTTCTGGATTCACTCTGTGGATATCTTGAAGATGCTCCTCCATCCTTTGTTGTTGAGGCTCATATGCTATCATACAAGCAGTCATCTGAAAAGTTATGAAAATAACTATGACAAAAACATTTTAACAGAAAAGGATATTCATACCAATTTTTAAGATTTCCTTTTTCATCGATTCATTCTTGAACTTCTTTCACAAATTGCTGGCAATGTGTCGAATACAGTATCGATGATGGGCATAGGGTGGTCTCCACAAAAGACCCTCAGACTGTATCGCCTCCTTGATTGCACGGTGGTGATCAGAAATAAGACAAATCCCTTCTGCATCCGTAACAAACACTCGGAGACATGCTAGAAACCAGCTCCATGATGAGAAGTTCTCTTTCTCCACAATTGCAAATGCTATAGGCAGAGGGGCTCGATTTCCATCTTGTGTGGCGGCAATCAATAAAGTTCTTGTATACTTTCCATACAGAAATGTACCATCAATTTGTATGAACTGCTTGCAATGTCTAAAAGCCGCCACACATGGTAAAAATGTCCAAAATAATCTATCAAATACAGCCATTGAGCGGTCAAGTTGGTTCTGTTGGTTAACATATTCAACAGTATGTAACCGATAGACTATTTGATTATTGTGGTGTAGAAGCTCCAACAGTTGTGGTAAAACTCGATATGAGTCATCCCAATCACCATACACTTTCACAATAGCCTTTTGTCGTGCTGCCCATGCCTTCCAGTAAGAGATTTGATACCCAAAAAGCCGTTTGATTCACTCAATGACCAGAACCACAGGGACGTCTTGACATGCTCTAATCATTTCAACAATAATAGTTGAAACAAACTCAACATCTAATGAAGAGTGTTCCTGTGCCAAGCTTGGGTTCACACAAGTGTGTGGAGTAAATCTAGTGATGCGCCAGCTGTGAAAAGTGTTATCAATAATAGCTCGCAGACGCATTTGACAGTTCGATTCATATTTGTCACAACGGATCAAATAGTAAGATCTCTTTGACTCTTCTACAACATATGAGTAATGTCTTTCAATGTGATATTGTTTTATCACATTTTTCATTGCTTCTTTGCTCTCAAACTCTCTCCCAATATACAGAACACCGTTATCTGACACTCGATTTGTGCCACCAATGATTCCTGGAAATTCTGAACTGGGAGTAATAACTGAATAATCAAATTCTGGAAAGCGATTCATGCCTTCAGTCGACCATGAAGCCAATAGTGGAGGATGGTTCAATGGTCGGTTGAACCTCACATGAGTTGGTACAGACTGATCTTCCGCATGCTCTTCTTCTTCTTCTTCAACTTCCTATTCATCTTGTTCAAAATTGTCATCATCCTCAAATTCATCAACCAATGCATCTAAAGTATGTGGAGGACTATCCATTGAAACTGTGGCTGATGGAAATGATGGAACAACTACCGATGCTGATGGAACGTCCTGATGTGAAGGAGCATATGACATAGTCTCATGACTTTGAGATGGGTCAACTTCCAATGTTGATGGAACCTCCATTGTAGCTATAGTGACATACAACTCCATCATTTGATTCTCAGGTATATACTTAACCAATGAAAGTATATATTCCCAATCATCATCATCATTTACCGGATAGGGCACATGCCAAAACCTATCTATAAATTGGAGATGTCTGAATGTGATAGACTCTATCACTTGATTCCTCGCCAGTTTTAACCTCTGATGAATTTTCCTTTGCACAACTTCCAAAGTAGTACATCCTCCAAGCATCGCAACAGCTTCTGGATGTATACTATAACTACATCCTTGTTTTGTCTCAATTATTTGACCGTTGCAATAAATATAAGCGGCGACCATCTTTTTTATCTAAAAGAAACCACTGTTATTAATTAAATATGATTAAAGAATCAATTTATGTATGCATGCTTCTATTAATTTAGGTTGGAATCTTAATCCCTCCACCAAATCAATATGTTCAAACCATATTGATGTGTAACTATTTACACAACCCACAAGTTTGTGTTACTTACCCAAAAATAGAAGTCAAATATATTTATACATATCCACATGCATTATATGCATGAGGTACACGAACACGTCATGTAAAAAGCATAGAGTTATATGAAATTGAAAGTCTCCACATGAGTAAGCCTGGAGCGACAGATAGCCAACCCCATTCACTTTCCTAGACAAGGCAAGCCTCCAGGAAAGTAGGTGGTCCGACCCAAAGCCCCTCTACCCGGGGATACTTTACTCAAGAGAGCAATCATTTCTTGATAACTCTAACACTTAATATGTAAAAAATATATTGAACTACTAAATTCAAGTTCATAACTTCAATTACAAACCGAGGTCAAGGTAGATTGGAAACTAAATTCATTATCATACCTAGAATATAATGCAAAGGTATATTCCATAAGCAATTTACTACTACTTGGCTAATTAATATAACTACTTCGCTAATTAATATAACTACTTCGCTAATTAATATAACTACTTCGCTGAATAATATAACTACTTCGCTAATAACCTAATTATGATTAATTAATTAACTAATTATAATTAAGTAAATACACAATTAAGATTAACTAATTACCTAATTATGGTTAACTAATTACCTAATTATGGTTAACTAATTACCTAATTATGATTAAATAATTAACTAATTATCATTAATTAATTAACTAATTATCATTAACTAATTACCTAATGATTAACTAATTACCTAATTATAATTAACTAATTACCTAATTATGATTAACTAATTACCTAATTATGATTAATTAATTACCTAATTATGGTTAACTAATTACCTAATTATGATTAACTAATTACCTAATTATGATTAACCAATTACCTAATTATGATTAACTAGTTAGATTAACTAATTACCTAATTATGTTTAACTAATTACCTAATTATGATTAAATAAGTAGCTAATTATGATTAAATAAGTAGATAATTATGATTAATTAAGTAGCTAATTATGATTAATTAAGTAGCTAATATTGATTAATTAATAACCTAATTATGATTAACTAATTACCTAATTATGATTAACTAATTACATAATTATGATTAATTAATTAACTAATTATGATTAATTAAGTAACTAATTATGATTAATTAAGTACCTAATTATGATTAATTAAGTACCTAGTTATGATTAAATAAGTAGCTAATTATGATTAAATAAGTAGCTAATTATGATTAAATAAGTAGCTAATTATGATTAATTAAGTAGCTAATTATGATTAATTAAGTAGCTAATATTGATTAATTAATAACCTAATTATGATTAATTAAGTAGCTAATATTGATTAATTAATAACCTAATTATGATTAACTAATTACCTAATTATGATTAACTAATTACCTAATTATGATTAATTAATTAACTAATTATGATTAATTAAGTACCTAATTATGATTAATTAAGTACCTAATTATGATTAATTAAGTACCTAATTATGATTAAATAAGTAGCTAATTATGATTAAATAAGTAGCTAATTATGATTAAATAAGTAGCTAATTATGATTAATTAAGTAGCTAATATTGATTAATTAATAACCTAATTATGATTAACTAATTACCTAATTATGATTAACAAATTACCTAATTATGATTAAGTAATTAACTAATTATGATTAATTAATTACATAATTATGATTAATTAAGTACCTAATTATGATTAATTAATTACCTAATTATGATTAATTAATTACCTAATTATGATTAATTAATTACCTAATTAGGATTAATTAATAACCTAATTATGATTAATTAATTACCTAATTAGGATTAATAACCTAATTATGATTAATTAATTAACTAATTATGATTAATTAATTACCTAATTATGATTACTTAATTAACTAATTATGATTAATTAATTAACTAATTATGATTAATTGATTAACTAATTATGATTCATTAATTAACTAATTATGATTCATTAATTAACTAATTATGATTATTTAATTAACTAATTATGATTATTTATTACCTAATTACCATTAATTAATAACCTAATTATAATGAATTAATTAACTAATTATGATTCATTAATTAAGTAATTATGATTAATTAATTAGCTAATTATGATTAATTAATTAGCTAATAATGATTAATTAATAACCTAATTACAATTAATTAATTACCTAATTATGATTAATTAATAACTTAATTATCATTAATTAATCAACTAATTATGATTAATTAATTAACTAACTAATCATTTCATTATCTAATTACATTTAAAAAAACCATACTATTTATAAAATACAAATATTATATACTAATTCTATAAATTAAACAACTAAATTATTAAATCAAAATATTAAATAAATTTAAAGAAAGATTTACCTCAAATTTGTGACGACGTAGGTACACAGGCAGAGCAACCGAAGAGGCAAGGCTACGCAGACAGAGCAACCGAAGAACGCAGAGCAGCAAAAAATATTTTTAGAGAGAAGTTTGAGAGAGAGAGAGAGAGAGGAAGGGGTAGGAAGTGAGGAATGGGGGTGGGGCGAGGTAGGAAGTGAGGAATGGGGTGGGGCGAGGGTCCTATTTATAGGATTGGGGGGTGTTTCGGCGCCACTTCAAGTGGCGCCGAATTGATTTGGAAGAAGCCAGCAGCGCCACTTCAAGTGGCGCTGCACGATTTCTATACCTTCTTTCAGCGACTGAATCCTTGTAGAGGGAGAAAGAAATTCGTCGGCACCACTAGGGTTCGATGCCTCCGGAATAGATCTGTTATGATATGTCCCTGTGTGCTCCGATCCAAGGGAGGTATGCTTATACGAGTCAAAACGCCCAGTATGAAGAAAGCTTTCAGTCATTGGAAGGTTAGATGCAATCACGAGGAAGAAACCCTAGCCGCCATGTGGTTCTGGAGAGAGCCACTCTCTAGCATACCTCATCCTCCTCCCTCGGCTCATTGATTGCTTTGTGATTTGAAAATACCCGAGCAGTAGCACTCTTCTTGAAAGATAGACCAGAATCCATATCTTTCATAGATACGAAGGATTGGTTGTTTCGAGAATTAGGAGGCTTACCAATCTACAGATTGACATCCCTAGCGACTCGATTCACAGTAGGTGCATCCACAGTTGGAGGATTCAGCTTCTTAGAAGGAATGTTCGAAGGAGTCAGGACCTTCTTCCCCTCTTTGCCCAGAAGAACATAACTGAGTTAGTGCGGGATATACATGCCGCTCGAGAAACCCTATTCGTCGTTATTGTCGAGCGGAGAGTCTCCCTCCCCCCGCATCGCAACCCCTATATTTATATAATTGTATATATTTATTAATATATAATATGTTTAATTATAAATATAAAAAAGATCTTTATTATTTAAATATATTTAGTATAATTTTATAATTATTTAGATGTATATTTTTTTTATTTTTAATTCTAATTATAAATAAATATATTTATAAATATTTGTATATAATTATATATAATTAAATAAATTCTTTTTTTAAAACATTATATATATTTGAATTATAATATATATATATATATATATATATATATTAATATCTCATATTTATATTAATTATATACATGAATTTTTTAATTAATGTATATAAATAAAGATTATTTTTTAATATAAATATGATGATTTTATATATATTTATAATATTTTTTATTAAAGGTTTTTATCAATGCTAAAAATAGTACCGATAAAGATCCACCTTTATCGGTGCTAAAAAAAGCCGGTGCTAAAAAAAGCACCGGTAAAGGGTACATCTTTAGCAACCTTTTTTTTCAGCACCCATAAAAGTTACTTGTATCATCACTTTTAGTTAGTGTTGATAAATGTAACCCTTTTATTTGTACCTTATGTTTAGCACCGATAAAAGTCACCGCTTGGTAAGACACGGTTTGTGGTTATGCATCGCTAAACTAGCACCGAAAAAGGACCCCATTTATCGGGCTATTTTTTGCGACGATAAAGGCCTAAGGCTTTTAAGGGCGCTATGATTATCAACGCTTTGTTGTGCAGATAGTCACATTATGGCACTGTTAAAGGCCTCGTGTGTAGTAGTGTTGAGAAAGGGAGAGAAATGCATACATCTATATATGTATATATATAATCATTTAAATATTTAATATACATATATAAATATATATATTGTGTGTGCGCGTCTCTACTCATGCGTTGATGCATTTATATATTTAATTTATTTTAAATTTAAATAGTTGATTTTCTTTGGAATTCTAATATCATATTTCATTTCAAATTCAGAATTTTAATTTGAATTTCACGTTCAATTATTTTTTCAGTTGTCACTTCCAAGTTATATATATATATATATAACCGGGGATATGTATTTATTTATTCAGTCACAATTAAATTAATATATATATGTGTTCCCATGTGCGTATATATTTATAAACACATAAAAATATCAACAAAACACACGCAAATATATATAAACAAATATATATGGTTTTAAATTGGAATTTGATTTGATTTTAATTATTTAAAATATCCAATTCCAATTTAAATTTTGGATTCCATTTCAATTTCAATTGATAAATAACAATTAACATTCATTATAGATAATTTAAATTTTAATATCAAATTCAAACACACCGTTTGAATATATATGATAATAAAAAATTATAATATTTACAAATATAATAATTAAATATATATGTATATAAATAAATATTGCATTTCAAAATTAATATTGTATATATATACATGAGAATAAATATAGACATAATAATATTATACGGTGCTTATATGAGGCAACTTTTTAAAGACAGTGACGAGGAAAGAAGGAAACGAAGGTATTAATTGGGCTGGCAGTGATGCCCTGGGTTCCTTTTGATAACTTTGGTCGATTGGTCTGCACAAAATTTCCAAACCCGTGTATGCTGTCTGCTTCCTTTGAAACCCACGGTCTGCTTCTCGGGTGGGCGGCCGGGCCCCATTCCACACCCGACCCGATCTACCCCCGACACCTGGAAAATCACTCGCATCATGCATATTACTGTCGCAAAGCCAATTCCAACAGCTTACTCCAAACCTCTAAAAAACACACACACGTTCATGGAATAATTTGTTCATGATTCTTGTCATATATTTTTGTTTTTATGTGTACCCTATATATGTTTTCTATTTTAGATTTCAAATTATTATTGTTAGTGTGTATGATTTTGGAATTGAAAATAATATATCATGTTGTACAAGAACGACTCATGTTTTTTGAGTGTTTTTTTCAATGAAAAAACCATTGTTCTAGAATGATTCCAAACAATAGTTGTTGTATAAATGTATTACCATATGTGAGAAGCCGCTCCCCGAAAATGGAACTCGGGTAGTTTCAAGTCCCGCCCCACTCGAATTTAGTTGGGGACGAGCGACGTGGAAGTGTTGGGTTGGGCCCAAGACAGATGTGGTGTTACACTCACTTATACCTCATTACTCAATAACTCGTTTCGCTGATCGAAGGTTGGTTAAGTGGTACCATGTCAGGTGGTCACTCTTCAGCAACGGAACTGACGTAGGTTCGAATTGTGTCACACATGAATTTACCTGGGGCCGAGTGGCGCGCGGGTGGTGGGTTGGACTCAAGACAAGTGTGGTGTGACGCTCACATATACCTCGTTACTTAATAACTCGTTTTCCCCCAAGGTCTCGCCTTGTGACAAAAGGCATTGTGGGGTGTCGAGAGGTCTCAGATTCGAGTCTCCCCGATTTCCTGCATGTGTGTGTTTATGTATTTCTTTGTAGCTTTTTCATTTTTCTTCCCCTACTGTTTGTAATATTACTAAATGTGACAACCTGTCGCAAGGCTCAAGGTGTGTTCCCGATCGCACCAAGGTAACAACAAATGTCAAGGGCATCAATTTCTATCATTGGGATTGATTTCGCCCTTAATAACTAAAATGAATAAAGGCACTCACATAATAAAGCAACAAATTAACTGATGATTCAAGATACAAAATACAACATGAATCTCAAAAATGGATGTAGAGTCTAAATAATTAATGCAAAGGCACAAGACTAAAAACAAATAAAAAGCAACACATCGCTAATTCCACGTGGCACATAAACACCTTTGTATGTCACCACCTCCATCGCTCCATAACCGAGCTAATGATCCAATCCCTACAAATAGAGGAGTCGTTATCTACACCTACAAAACAAATCTAGAGAATACCATCTACATACACATCAAGGTGTGAGCGAACATGCCTTATTTGATACCACCACATGCTCTAAGTATAACATTTATAAAATAAATCATAACATGCTAGTTTGAAATACAAGAATGAAATTATCATTTTTCATTTCAGTAAAAAACAAGTAACATGAAGATATCACATTTTGATCATTACGTTTAAGAAACAACTTGTTTTACAAGTTTAATGAATAACTAGTATTTCACCCTTGCGTACATACATTCACATCCCCTTTCACCTTTGTGTTTAATAGATGGGTGACATTTCTTATTGCACCCAATGATTTTGAAAACTATTTCATAAATAATGACACGGAGATAGAATTCAAGAGAAAAACAATCAAAAATTTAATTATTTGGGTGATTATTAAGTTGCTAAATAATATTTTTTATTTTTTTAATTTGTTTTTAGGAGCGGTTTTGAAAAATCAATGTAAAATAGCAGCAGGTTTTTAAAAACAACTGCTAAATTAATGGAAAACATATTAAATATTACTTATTTAATTATGATCAATTATTAATAATTATCATTTCTTATTTATAATCATTTTTTTTTAATTATTTACAATTTTAATCATTAAAAACGTGTTAATTATTAATTATATAAAATTATTAGTTAATAATTATTTAAAACTTGAATTAATTCATGGATAAGTTGAAAATTAGGTTTCAACATCAAATAAAGATAACTTTTGATCTAGGTGTTCGTTTTAACCCCACAACTAATCAAATTGTAGCTTATGAAATGAGGTGTAATGATATTAGATAATAATTTGACAATAATTAGTAGAATAAAAGGTATTTTTGTTTTAAGAAAAGTTGAAAATCAAGATTGAACATCAAATGAACATAACTTTTGATCTGAGTTTCTGTTTAACAACTTCATATCAAATCAATGATTGCGATGAGCTCTACACCTTGCTGACCAAGGGGGGTCATGGTCATCAGTTTTTTGAGGTCAAAAATGGCTCATAAGACCTCCAACCCAATTTTTTGTTTCAGATATCACGTTTTTTTGAACATTCAATGATATTTCAACATTGTTTAAGAGTGTCTTCATGTGATTTTTGGGTCGTCTATGATTTTATTTCATGCATTTACATTCCTAGACTTGATTGTGTTTTAATTGTCATGGTTTTCCTTTTTTTGATGATTTATTTATATATGTATAAATTTATCAGTACTTATTTAAAATTATATATAATTGTATCTATGCATGGATATTTATATATATTTATGAATATTTATCTATATTTACATACATTTGAAAATATTTATACATATTAATGTTTATATATTTTTATATATTATATGGGTATATATATAGAAATTTATATTTACTTGTGTTTATATATATATATATTTATATTAATATACAATTATATACATGTCTGCGTTGATATATAATGTGACATAAATATCTATTTGTATATATTTATGTACATTTCATTATATGTATATATATTTATAGATATTTATATTTCATTTATTATTTATTATTTATTATTTATTATTTGTTCATATATTATATATTTTACATAATAATTATAATTTATTAATAATTAATTATTTATTATTTATTTATTACTTATTAGTTATTTATTAACGATTATTTATGTGTTATTTATTATTCATTTATAATTGAGCTATTATTTTTTATTTATTTATTATTTATTATTTATTTTTATTATTTATTTATTGTTCATTTATTATTTTTTTTTTAATTTATTATATTTTATTATTAATTTATTATTTATTATTCATGTAGTGCTTATTTATTATCAATTATTTATTAATTTATTATTTATTCATTTATTACCTATTAATAATATTTTTTATTGATTTTTTATTTTTCATTATTTATTCATTACTTATTTATTATCTATTTTTTTATTTATTAATACTTTATAGTAAATTATTTAATTATTAATTAATTTATTTATTACTTATTAATTATTAATGATTATTTATTATTTAGTATTTATTAAAGTATTATTTATTTAGTTATTTATTTATTAATCATTTGTTGTTAATTATTAATTATTAATTATCTAGTTCATATTAATTTGTTATTTATTTTTTAGTTTTTTATTATTTATAATTATTCTTTTAGGTTATTATGTTTTATCTCTCTCTCTCTCTCTATATACGCATATTAAAATTTGTTTACTTACCACATGAAGAGCTTGATGATGTGGTAAAATCTTTGTAGAATAATCAAGAGGTAAGGGGTTCAACTCTCACCCAACACGTATATATAAATGATAATTGATAAATAATTAAATCAACGCTATACAAAAAAACTAAAGGACTTCTACATAGTCAGAGAGAGAACATTCAAGAACACACCTTCAAGACTTGTACATGATAACAAAATTGCAAAGTAATTTCATATTGTGTATTGCTTACATATTTGGCAAAGAAGATTTCATGTATATGCAAAAATAGTATGTATATTAAGTAAATGAAATTGTAAGCATATTGAATATAAAATACGCTTTCGATATATGGTAATACATAGAGAAGGAAGTTGACTAAAACACAAGGACACAACATGTATATTAATATAAACTACAATATATACTACTACGTAAACAACAAAGTATTTTCAATTTCATACATGATAATGCTATTGAAACTTCAATATAAACTACAATAAATAGTTTTTATCTAAATGGTGATACATATAGAAATATAAACTGCAATTTCAGTATAATATAAAATGTAATATAAATATAAACTATGATATAAACCATTATAAATAGAAATTTAAGTTCATGACAAATAATATGGAAATTGTGTTCTACATAATGAAATGACATGTATATTAATATAAAATGCAATATTACATGATGCAGTTAATGACAATGCCGAAATGACATGTATATTATGTGATTGAAATTGCATGCATAATGATTATAAACTGAAAATTCATGTAGAAACTGTATTTATATGAAGAATTCAGTAAAAATTAAAATAAAATCACTTATTATCAAGTTAAAAATTAAATAATAATATGAATGCTAATAAAAGAACAAATGTAGAAATTATTGTTAAAGTAATATCACAAAACAAATCAGATATATGATCACTTTAAAATAAAACACAATGACAATTCAAAAATAAGTAATCATTTTAGAATACAATAACTTATCCCCATAATGCATAGAAAAACATATGGAATATAGCCCTCATTCTAAACATACAGAATGGAGATCTATGTTTTTTGGGAAGGGAATGAGGGGGTCAGCAGGCACAGAAATCAAGATACCCTCTTGAAATGAATGCCAATCATGGCAGTGGAGGCGTGCCTATAGCGGGGATGACTCAATAATCGGTGTAGTAAGGTCATGCACTGGAACCCTGGTCATAAATGATGTCCCCTATGGTTAGGGTTATCCCCTCCACCCATCGAAATTCAATCCAACCGATGCCTAGAATGTACATGGATAGCTCAATTGTGGCCTACATGTGACCCTACATTCAGTATGAATTCACTTTATTGACTATCATCCATGGCATAAAAGCTCACAAGGAAGATCCATTCTTACTAGGAGTTGGAAGGTGAGAGATGTCAAGTTTTTTTAGGAGCCAATGAATGTGACGGGGTTGATGAGGAACACCATGTTGGGGATGGAGAGAGAAAAATCACCGGACTGGGATGCCTTCTTCCAAGCAGCAACGAAGGCCTGACCAAGGGTATTATAAGTCATGTTAGGAAACCCTTCTACCAACTAAGGTAATACAGAAAGAGACGCGTGTGTTGTTAGTTCAGCGATTGATGACCAAACTAAAAAAACACCAAATAATTTTTAAAAGAAAAGAAAAAGGAAACCAGTAATAACATATATTTACACTTATATGTTAGGAAACATTCAATATAATCACACCCATGCAGTTGTACGTTTCTCATGAAGCTGATAAATTCATCCCTGCATAGACCAAGTAAGAAAAATTAGTGAAACCTATAATTAATGGGTAAATGGAAATCATGTACTGTGTCTCCAGATAGAACCTACATGTAACATTGAGCACATGCATATGTAGATTACTCATTCTCAATTTGTGTTTGAGAAAAAAGAAGCAGTGATGTCATTCTTAGATAGATAATCTTATAGAGAAAAAAACATGTATAAAACAGCCAAGACAACATAATAGGAAGAAAATAAAGTTTCAACTGTCGATACCTTTCATGGTATGGAGAAACAAATCACAAGATATAGCTGCACGGATGTTGAATATGATTTCTAAGATGCGTCAAATAGATCCATGGG
The DNA here is from genome assembly GCA_963277665.1 of Viscum album. Taxonomy (NCBI): domain Eukaryota; kingdom Viridiplantae; phylum Streptophyta; class Magnoliopsida; order Santalales; family Viscaceae; genus Viscum; species Viscum album. The sequence continues at coordinate 749,699,732 of OY728146.1, forward strand.
AAAATATGGAATTGCATAGATAAAGGCCTAAAAACCGAAGTTCATAAGTTTCCAGAAACAATAACCCAACTTGAACAATCAATCATATATTAGAGAAAAAAATTCTAACACTATGTTGTTGGGTATCTTCTTCTTTACTTAGCGAAATTACTGTCTTAGGAATTGTTTGGATACTAACACTATCTTGTTGCTGTTGAGTACACTATCTTAACAGTGATTTGCATCTGAAGTTGTATGCCATCGCAACCATGTGGGTGTGGAACTAATGCGGTCAGGTCATATACAAATCTTCATGTAGATCATTCCACTACACTTCTATGCATATTTGCATAGGGGATAATGTTACATTCCCTCACTCTAAAAGGTGACCGAGAAAACTCCTTGTAAGTATTACACTATGACAATTCAACCAATATCCACCAATTAACAAAGTCGGGATTTTGAGCCTCGGAGCGTCCTCTTCTCCTTCCTCCTACAGACCTAGGGTTTCCCAGCGTTTTCTTTCCTCCCCCCTTTGGGTCTGGATCTGTTTTGCGGCAGCTCTGGCTCAACTCGGTGTGGGCATCGTGCTTGTGCGACGGCGTCGGATCTCGGTGGTGCTTCGACTGGCGGCTCGCTGCGGGATCGACGTCGTGCCACGATCGGCAACATCACCCTAGCGGGGCATTGTGCTTCTGCGGCGACGATGGAACTCGGTGGGGCTTCGGCGAACAGCTCGACGTGGGTCCGCCTCGGTCGGCATCACCGGTTCTCGGTGGGGCTTCAGTACGGTGCCTCTTCTTTTTGGCGTTGCATCGACGGTCAGGCCGGGTCCCCTCGACGTCATCGTTTCTGGCAGTGTTCCGGTGATTTGCTGGCAAGTGGCTCAGGGATAGATCTACAACCCTACGGAGGGGGGAGGCTTTCTCCTCAGATCGTGTGAGTTTTTTTTTCTGGTTGTGTATTTGGTGTTTTTGCGATGTTGTTCTCTGGCTGGATCTATGTGGATTCTCTGTTCAACTTCAATGGTTCTTCTCTGCACTCCTTTCCACTGTGAGCTTGAGCCGGAACCTGATAAGGGTGCATCGTGGTTCTGATCGGAGCAGATCCATTCCCAGAGCGGCGTTTCTGTTTCAGGATGACTTTGATTCCCTTATCGGTGGTGTTCTCTCAGCGCGGGGTTGGGTCATCCAGTCCTAGGTGACGATGCCTTGACCTCGTGTTTTTTGAACTGCCTTCTGGACTTCTGTGGCTACGGTGGTGTGAGTGTTGTGAGCAGGACGGTGGGGTTGGTCCAGGATGGTTGTGGTTGGAGGTTCTTTGGTTTTGTATTTTCGGAATGATGGAAGGGCTTGCGAGACCTGTTGGTACGGTGTTGCTTCCGGACGCGACCACGTGGATCAGGCTCTAGAGGAGGTTTTAGAGCTAGTTGTTCACCGTTGTAGTACTTTATGGATTTGGACGTCTGAGAGGGTATGACAGAAGCCATCAGATCGGGCATGTGCTTTGACACAGGACAATTGCTTGCCGTTAAGCCTTGCATCGATGGAGAGCTTTTCACGATCACTTGCTGGGGAGGGGTAGCTTCATGTTGTTAGTTTGGCTTATCTCACCTGACCTTCAGGTTATGAAATGTTTTATGTCGTTGATGTCTGTTAGGGTTTCCCCCTTCATCCCTTAAAAGGGGGTTTGCTTTTTAATAATAATAAAAAAAATTTGAAGTCCTTCGGGCCGTTGGATGGATGTAAGTATTACACTATTGAAACCAGAATTATAGTGGATAAAAAGCAAGAGAAGATGGAATAAAACTAGGAAGAGGAAGAAAGAAGAAGAAGAAGAACTCTAGAGAAGCCGAGCTTCATTGTCCCAAGCCAAAATGGCCCTTCCCAAGCCTTACGGCTGACTAGGCTAACAGAACTATTTCTCCCTCCCTCCTATTCTCCAACCCCTCTTTATTTATAACTTCTGCTAACTGTACAATCTTTTTCTAGAATGTTCTGCCAACTATACGAGTTGTGCTAAGGTGTCCTAGTTTACCTTAATATGTTTGTTTATATACTACATACCCGATATCTATCACTGCCACCATCCCGAAAAACCACTTTGTCCTCAAGGTGGTGGATGCTGCAAGCATGACAAGCAATCTCCCATATCATTCGTGCGCCATGGAAATAAAGAGAAGATGCACTAATCATGAAATCATGCCAAGAAATTAGCCAAATAGCCCTTTCAAATCCATGGCAGAGGAAAAATTGTTGGCGACGCACCCTGGTTTCACTTACTTGATAGGCGATCTTCCATATTTGCTTCCCTGTTTTGTTGGCATGAATTGATAGCTCAACTCTCTGCTTCCTTCGAAAAGAAAACCCCATGCGACCCATGAGAGAATTTAATTGTATTTGGAAGTGAGGCTCCACTCCTTGTGCCCGCAATTTTTTTCGGCTGATATTGACTTCAAGCACAATCATCGCCTCCCAGGAGCTAAAACTGGTCAACTACATGTCGGTCTTCATATCCAATGTTGGCACCCCTATCAGCAGCCCTAAGTGCACCTAAAACTGCTCTGACGTGAAAGGAAGGCAAGCCATCGTGAGCTGCGGCGGTTTCGGTTCTTCAATTTCTGATGTGACTGCTTCCAGCATTATAGACTGTACGTTACTTGCAAACATCCCAATCAGAGTAGGCGATGTCACCTCCAGCAGTGATTTTTTCTTGGTAAAGCCTCGAGACTCATCTCCCCTGCCACTGTCGTCATACGATTGTGAGCTAGTCGCATGCCGAGTCGGCATTGACTGATCATCAACGGACCACCCACAATACTGCTGCACCTCCATGACACCAGTCACTGCCTGCTGAAGTAAGAGTGGTTCAACAAATTGTGTCGGAAGTCCCACCACCTCCCACTTCCTGGGCTCCCAGCGTTGCACCACACCAAATATGAATCGGCGGAATTCAACCAACAGACTTAGTCTTTTTTTTCTTCTTTTTTCCCCTTTTTTATAGAAAGTCGAACACCCCCTTTTGTTTGTTTTGTTTTTGCATGCGTCTGCAGCTTGATCAGTCGGGCCTCGCTCCTGTAGTGGGTGAAAAAAGAAAACACTGGCAGATCAGGCGTGCTTCCTGCGCAATTCATCTGCAGTAGTCAAGCCCGGTGAATTCGACGTCGTGGCGGAGTGCAACACATATAGAGATTGCACACCCCGTTAAAAAGGAAATGCACAAGTTGCGCGAGATGACACCGGTGGCGCACAGTTGTTCTGCCTCCCCCCCCCCGCAGATGAAGACCATAGTGGCTCCTGGAAGCGAATGTTGTGCGAAGGGCGTTGGAGTACCGCATCACGTTGTGCAGGTACTGCCTGTGCACCACCCTTGTACAAAGGCCCTGGTCGCGTGTCTTAGAGGTCCGTCAGTAGAGGAGGACCAAGGGAAACATGTCGCTCGTGCGACTGAGCGGATGCAGAATGATAGTGAGCCTCATCATTGCGCCTCCTCCAAAACTAGCGATGTCTGCCGTTGAACATGACATCAAGGCAGAGAAACGTGATGAAGCAGCAGCTGCAGATTACGCCTTGACTGAGTGCACGTAGCTGAGTGCAGGCTCATGTGTGAAAGAAGATCTAGTCGTGCGCTTATGGAGGAAAGAGGCAGGTCAGACAAAATGGTACGTTCCCTCACTCTAAAAGGCGACCGAGAAGACTCCCAAGTATTACGCTATTGAAGCCAGAATTACAGTGGAGAAAACGCAGGAGAAGATGTAAGAAAACCTGGAAGAGGAAGAAATAAGAAGAAGAAGAACTCCAGAGAAGTTCAACTTCACTAGCCCAAGCCAAAATGGCCCTTCCCAAGCCTTACAGTTGACTAAAAAAACTATTCCTCCCTCCCTCCTATTCTCCATCCCCTCATCTTTATTTATAACTTCTTTTAGCTGTACAATCCTTTTCTAGACTGTTCTATCAGCTATACAGGTCATGCTAAGGTGTCCTAGTTTACCTTAATATGTCTATTTATGCACTACATACCCGATATCTATCACTGAAAATCCTTAGGTTAATGGTTAGAATCCGGATAATCAAACCAAATGGTATGTTCCCTCACTCTAAAAGGTGACCGAGAAGACTCCTTGTAAGTATTACACTATTGAAACCAGAATTATAGTGGAGAAAAAGGAGGATAAGATGTAATAAAACCAAGAAGAGGAAGAAAGAATAAGAAAAACTCTAGAGAAGCCCAGCTTCACTGACCCAAGCCAAAATGAACCTTCCCAAGCCTTACGGCCGACTAAGAGAACTATTCCTCCCTCCCTCTTATTCTACAGCCCCTATTTATTTATAACTTATGAGAATTGTAAAATCCTTTTCTAGAATGTTCTTCCAGATGTACGAGTTGTGCTAAGGTGTCCTAGTTTACCTTAATATGTTTGTTTATGTACTACATACCCAATATCTATCACATGATCTCCCAAAAGAGGTCAGAGGCTACACTCAGGATAGGAAACCCAAGGCCTATATGGAAAGTTTGGAATCCATGTATTCTAATTAAAGAATATTATAGTTTTTTTCAGTTTGTGAAATTGTAAAATATAATATTATGAATTTGGTAATGAACTTGTGAAGGCCATTTTACTAAATCAAATGCTCATGTTACTAAAAATCCCAACAAAAAAATGATAATGATACTATAAAACACATGATTTAAAAAATATATGTTTCTAAAAAATGAAACATGTAGATTAATTTATAGGATGGAACATGTAGATTAATTTACAGGATTTTTTATGCGAACCAAAAAATTATTATGCATTTAAAACAAAATAACTCCTTTAAAAATAGTTTTGTGTGCTTTTTTTGGTGAGAAAAGGAAAATTGAAAACACTTCATAATAGGATAAAAGTTTGGAAACTTAAACCAACAATAATATTAAATAATAAAGTACTCCCATTTATAAAACAAAAAAGGGACCCAAATAATGAACAACTAAATATTTGTTTAACAGGTTCTTACTAATAACTTGAAGAAAAAGGAACCCATATAGAAGCAACACACATTGCATATATGTTGGAATTAAAAATATTTCTAAAAAAATATTAAAGAGGAAAAAATTAAAAATGACCTAGAAACACTTGTTCAAAAGCATGCAAGCCAATGTTCAAAGAAAGGGTAGAACAATAGAACACTAAAAATTAACTGTTATACAACAGAGGGACTATCTAGAAGAAAGTAATTTTTCAAAAAATTTACCAAACAAATGATATTTCAGGTTATGAAAATACAAAGATACTATTATTGAAATTAAAAATATTTACAAATAAACATTTTTTAAAACTACATATACTGAATTTAAAGAGAGAAAAAACAATTGTGAAATCTTATTCAAAAAATCATAAACATGGGACATGCATATAAAATGTAATGGGATTGAGGGATTAAATATTAAATTAAATACATCATTTTGTAATCAATTTTAATGGAAATATTACATATATGAAAAATCTCTCAAAAAAGAATAGTTAATGATGAATAATACTCATAAAAATGGAAAAAGATAGAAAAATAGGTCATTAGTTTACCAAACTATCTTACATGTTTTACTATAAATGACAACTCTTGCAAAACAGAAAATCCTAAATTCCAACAAAGAAAATTAATAGATGTAAAATGTTATAGAAACTACTATTAACATGTAAAGTTGATAGATAATACTTGGGAAACGGTTTGCATGCATTGAATGGGAACACATATATAATATACTAACATTATCTAAGTTGTGTTATATAATAGTGCATTAACAGTATACTAATAGTGTATTAAATTTGTGTATAAGATTTTTCATATAAGAGTGTACTAACAATATCAATAAGATTTATCATATAATAACATAGTTGCACTAAAAAAATATGCACATAGTGAATGGAAACACATACACACCATAATAAGAGTTTTCCAAATAATATATATAGGAATTTTCATATGTAATGATATTCACTCAGTAAACTGAATGTTTTTACAAACAGAATGTTTCCATAATCTGAATGTGTCTAAATTGTATGTGAAAAATATTTATAAACCGAAGAATGTGTTGGAACTATATGTGTATAAATTGAATATGTATAAATAGAATTTGAAGGATGTTTATAAACCAAATAAAGTGTAAGTGTGTGTATATACGGAATGCATATATAAAATGAATTTGGATATAAAGAAAATGTTTGTATAAAATGATTTTTTTTATAAAAAAATTGTAAAAATTCCTACTTGAAGCCACCTTATGGGCATCAAATAATGACCAGAATTTTTGTTCCATCACTTTCTAGAATTCCATCCACCACTCACCCATAAAACTTACATCGCATATCATTACAAAAAATAAGTATAGATTATGAAAAATATAAATATTTTGGAAAAAATATGTATAGATTCTAACTAAGAGATTGCCACAATGCATGAAAGTGTTAAAATTTTTATGATCATATATTCCAAGAAGAATTCAATAAGCATGGTCAATATATTGATTCTAGAAATTAAAATATACATATAGAGAAAAATATAATAATTCTAAAACTAATATTGCAAGGTAATATATAGAACCAATGTGGATTCTAAAAAATTATGAAAAAATAATATACAAAACAAACATCGATAATGAAAAATATATGCATAACTAATAAGTGATGTGAAAAAGAAACAAAGATTCTGAAAATAGGTAATATGCAGAACTATAATGAATTTGTTAAAAATATATAGATTAAAAAAATATGAAAACTAATATAAAGAAAAAATTTGGAATTTTAAGAAAATATATATAGAACTAATAGGTAACACACAGACTAATATGGATACTGAAAATGTACTATGTAGAACTATTATTAATTTAGTAGAAAAATATGCGGATTTAGTAAATGAATTATGATTCTAGTATGTTAGGGGGTACAATGAAATCATGATATTCAAAAATGATAACATATAAGCTATTATAAGAAAAAGAATGCTACCTAACTAAATGAATGTAATGAATAATAATACAAGGTACAAAAAAATTTGTATGGTTTTTATCAGAATGGTAAGATAATAGTATTGGAAATGGAGATACTGGAATATGGAGGAAGTGAAAATGTAGTTAATACACAGGTACTAGAAATACAGTAATGTGTGTATAGTGTGCATTTGGAAAATGAAGATAACGGTATTATGAGAATCAAAATGATATATTGTTGAATAAGAAAAAAACGGGAATAAACCTATCAAACATGCGGCTCCTTTACTATGGAAGATAACCTGATAAATCCTTTAAGAAGAGGAAAATGAAATTGGGGTAATATAGTGGTGACCATGTGTTGTGTAAGGGAAGAGAAGGAGATAACCAACCCGATTCTTATGATTTGATAATGATGAGTTTCCAAGGAGTGACGACTAATGAATCATTGTAGAAATAACTTGAAAGTGTGTCAACTATGGAGTTGGGAACTAGAGATTGTAACCATGATGGAAGGAAATGGAGGATGGGAGGAGGTGGAGGGGAGGGGAATTCAGGAAGGTATGGATGAAGGGAAGATGAAAAGAAATAATGAAGGTAAAAAATTGGAAATTAAATTAGAGTTTCAGATTGGTAATTCTGATATCATGGAATAGAAAATGGATACTGACCAGAGATCGAAAACGGGGAGGCCAAGGTTGGTAGATGTGTAGGCAAGGGCTAGTGATCACTGAGGTGATGGGTGGCCAGAGATGAGATAAATGCAAAGTAGATGGAGAGGTAGGGATATCAAGGAGTGAGGGGAGGGAAGGATGGTGCATCAGGGAGGGAGAGCGGGGATCGAGATATTTCGATGGATGAAAATTTTGGAGGGAAAAATGTGATAAGGGAGTGACACATGTTGAATTAATTCATACAAAAAATAAGATATTAATGAATTAGGGAACTAATTTATACATAATAAAAACTGTTAATAAGGGATCATGCTTTTTATAACAACCCATCATGTTTTATAAAAAAAATCATATTATCACATTCCATAATTAATAAGGGAAAACTGATATAATTAAATACCATTTTTAGGAATTCTTTTAATTAACATATATATATATACTAAAGTTAGCATTATTCTGCCATGTGTCACTCCCTCATCAACTCCCTTCACTATCCCGTAACCCTCTACCATTGTTCCTTAGCCTTACCCTCTCTCCCCATCACAACTTCCCTCTTCCAATTCTATAGTTTCAAAACCTTCACTAATCTTCCTACCTCATCATCCATCTATTTCACCGACATCAACCTCTCAATTCTACAGTTTGCACTGCATCTCATTACTCCATCTTCCCCTCTTCCTATCTCCACCCCATCGTGACTTTGCTATTCCATCTTCACCTATACCAATATCCTCCCCGTCGCGAGTTACCTATTCTGAATCACCTGTTTGAAAACCTCCACCGTTTTCCCTTCCTCCTCATCCGACGATTTCACCAAGATCAGCCTCCAAAATATACAGTTAGTGCTGCTTCTCAAAACTCCGTCTTCACCTCTTCTGATATCCGCAATCTAGGGTTTGGTAAGCTACTCCATTCAATTTCCCAAATCTAGGGTTTCAAGTCCTTCGTTCTAGACTACCAGGGCTCCATCGCCATCGACCAACTTAAATTACTTTCTATACCTCTGTTACGGTAACTGCTAAATCATCCACGACCAACTTCTCCTCTGTTTTCTCTAAAATCCACACTCTTCTACTTAGCCAGTTCACTTGGGTTATCCTTGGTTCATCTCCCGCAATCCCTTCCGCAACATGTATGTTATCCTACTATCCTTCAATACCTATCCCTTCCGTGCATATTTTATTATTTGTAGGTTAACATAAGGTAATGATACTTTTATAGTACTTTATCCTATTTCAATACTCCAAGTATTATTTTTCTTCAACATTTACCTTCTTCTCATGATAGTAAATAACTGTAACTTGAGATCCAACCACAATAGTGACTACATGCACATTCTAAGTATTATTTTTCTTCAGCATATACATTGTCTATACTATGATCACAGTACTTCCTCTATATAGAAATGTTTAATCTTATTGGCCATTTTCATTAACCATTCATTATTAGAAGGGTTTACATTATATTGATCACAGTAAATAACTGTAACTGGTACCATTCTGACATACAACCCTAACAGTTACTACATGCACATTCTAAGGATTATTTGTCTTTAGAATATAAATTGTCTATAATCTGATCATAGTACTGCATTGCATGTTTCTATGGTTCTGTCCAATTCCTTTAAAATCAAATAAAAAGATACACCATATAAACATGCACTCCCCATCGAGATATAGAGACACACAACTTAAAACAAGACTACTATGACAACAAATTCAATCATGTTGTCTTATTTTTATTCTGCACTCCTTATACAGTTCCATTATTTATCAATCAACAACTTTTATATTTACTATAACTGCAATTCCATAGGCAAACTGTCTCTTGAAAACATTAATGCAACTGAACCTGTAACACCAACAGGAAGCACACAAAGAAGAAGAGGCATGCCTTTCTCACCGATACCCAATAATGGTAAGTTCAATTTACAAAGTCCATTACTTTTTATTTAATTATCATATTGCAAACCGAAATATCATACTTATGTAAAATATTATCTTGCTGTCTGACAATTTATATTCTAACAATACTGATAATTTTATGATAACAATAACAGTTGGACAATGTTTTACAGCTGAACTGGTCACACCAACTAATAACACCAAAATAAGTCGACACATTCCATTACCACCTATATCCAGTAATGGTTATTTCCATTTACTATCTCAAATTTTATTACTTTGATTTCATACTGCAAAATAGGTAACCAAATCTTGCTACAATTTTTCATCTCCCTGTTTCACAATCCCTCAAGACTGTTCAAATCTGTCAACGATATATGCTGGATCAAACAAGAAAAAACAATGACTGAATACTATGATACAACACAATCTTTCATTATACAAGCATGTTGTCATTGAAATTTGTTTAACTATATGGTAAATATGTTACATTTCTATTTAACAACTTTATGTCCCAATATTACTCTTACAAGGTACGAATAAAAATGTTTGTACTTTTACGAAGTTAGCTAATGCCTCCTCATCACAGTAAGCACAAAATAGTCCACTACAGACTTTATTCTATATTAGTGCAATATTGATTCTTATGCATGCAACTACTATAATGAACATTACTCCTTATATTACTATCAGAAACTGAATTCCTTTTTCATCTACAGGTATGTTATACAGTCCAAATAGCATTTCAGGTTTTTCATCTATATATCTCTTTATATATATATACACTTTATAACATTTAATAACATTTTCACCTATGATGTTATTCTAAGGAGGGAGTAATAAGCATGTAGGTTCTACAAAATCGCTTGAGGAACAATATTCAATGAATCATACATCCAAGAAAACCACTCCTACAACAAACTCTGACAAAGATCTTGCATTCAACTTCAAGGTTCTGTCAAAGTGGACATTATATTTTCAACATTCAACTATTTTACTATATATTTTCTATTACTAAATACTCATCAATAACAAATAACTTGATGTTGAATGATGTAGATAAGTCACTACAACTTTAAACTGCTGAAAAAACAAGTTTTTTGCATTTAATAAACAATTATATCACCACATTAGCTGTGTATACAATTTTATTAGGCTAATGTTTCTTTCCCAATTAATATCAAATATTATAATACTTTTCTCATTCAGAATATTCATATTATGGAGACCCTTATAACATTTATGAGTATTGTGGTTCAACCTTTTGGTTTGAAGAGAGGAATAAAAAATATAGACACATACATATCCCACATTTCTCTTTATGTTGCTCGTTGGGAAAATTTTCTTTAGAGTTGTTGCCTTCATATCCTGAATACCTTATAACACTACTTTTCAATAAAACCTCTACATATTCAAAAACATTCCAAGACCACATGCACATTTACAACTCTATGTTTTCATTCACATCATTGGGAAAAAAAGTAGACAAATTTGTCAACTGTGGTGAGTCTCCAAATATATTTAGATTAAATGGAAAAAACTACCATCGTATTGAAAGTTTATGTACTCCTGATGGAAAAATTCAAATTTTTTCTCAACTCTATGTATATAACACTATAAATGAATCTCACAACAGAGTACATTCCATCAGGCAACTACTACATTAAGTGGTAATATATAAATACTGTATCTTTTGATTTTAACTTTTTCTTAACACTTTCGTATGTAGCTTCGATGATAGAAACCAAAAATCTGTTGTTGATTTAAGTGTTGTTTAGAAAGTATAAGATATGATTAACCAAAACAATTTATTATCACACCAATTCAAAATAGCTAGGGATGTTATTGAGAGTCATGACACTACAAATATAAAGTTGTGACTTCTTAGAAGATGAGGAAGATATGCACAAACATACAAATTACCAACTACTACTGAGATTGCAATTCTCATCGTCGGCAACATTGAATATCTAAATCATGAGAGGGATATCATTATTCAAAGAAAAAGTGGTGAATTTCAAAACATATACAAGCTTCACCTACTATACCTTCCTTTTCAATATCTATTGGTTTTCATGGGTGGAGAGGATGGATACGTCGACAACATATTCTATCATGCAACACCCTTAAATAGAAGTGAAAAACTCAGAAAAGTAACAATGAGAGAATATTTATACTTTCATCATCAATTCCGTTACAATGATGCATCCAATTTTCTTTATTCTAGGAGGCTTTTGCAATAGTTTATTGTAGATACATATACAATGCTTGAGTCTCAAATACTATATTTTATCCGCTTTAATCAATAGAGCTTGAGGGAAGAACTATACAATGGGATGAAAGATGTTTTCCTTAGAGGTGATCGAGATGAGTCTTTATGTGGGAAGTGTATCATTTTTACTTCCACATTTATAGGCAGTCCAAGGTATATGATTCAAAATTACCAAGATGCTATATCAATCTGTAATTGGGTAGGGTATCCAGATCTTTTTTTAACATTTACATATAATCGAATGTGGCATGAAGTTTCAAGATTTGTTAAAGTAAACAACCCTTGCCCATTGGACTGTCCTCATATACTATCAAAAATTTTCAATATTAAGGTTGAACAACTCATGAAAGATTTAGAAGAAGGATGTTTCTTCGGAAATTATTGCGCATGTACGAAACTACATCACTAATATATTCTACTTTTATAATGACTAATTTTACTAGAAAATGTCACATGTTTTTTTATCCACCCTTCAATATCTAATGTAGTTGTTAGTACTATAGAGTTTTATAAAAGAGGATTGCTACATGTGCACATTATATTATTTATTAGTCATGAAGATAAAGTTGTCACTCCAACATACATTAACAGAATTATTTCAGATGAAATTTCAAATAAAGGTACCTTTCCAAAACTTCATGAAGAAATAAAAAATTTTATGATCCATGGGCCTTGTGTTGATGCCAACTATCGCTAACCTTGTATGAGGAATGGAAAATGCTCAAAGTATTATCCAATTTTTTTTACACATATAACAACAGATGATGAAGATTATGTTGTATATTAGAGAAGAAATTCTGGATATACTGTTGTCAAAAATGGTATAGCATTGGACAATCAGTTTTTTGTGCCATACAATCCAATTTTGCTGTTAAAATATAAATCTCATCTAAATATTGAAATTTGAAATCAGTCATCTTCTATCAAATAAATTTTTAAATATATAAGCAAGGTTCATGATCGTGTAACTACGACACTCTATGACAACAACAACAAACATCTGCCCGACAACAGTGTCAATGAGATTAAAATGTACTATGACTGCCAGTACATCTGTCCAACAACAAAAAACATCTATGGTTAGCACTACTTATTAACACTCCATATTTACTTCTTCTGATATCCACAATCTAGGGTTTGGTAAGCTACTCCATTTAGTCTCCCAAATCTAGGGTTTCAAGTCCTTCGTGCTCGGCTACTAGGGCTCCATTGCCATTTACCACCTTAAATTCTATCATGTACCTCTGCTATGGTAACTTCTAAATCATCCACCACTAACTTCCCTATTTTTCTCTAAAATATGCACTCTTCTACTCATCCATTTCACTCGCGTTCTCCTTGGTTTAGCTCCCGCAATCCCTTCCGTAACAGGTATGTTATCCTAATATCCTTCAATACCTATCCCTTCTGTGCATATTCTATTATTTGCAGGTTAACATAAGGTAATGATCTTTCATAATACTTTAACCTATTTAAATACTCCAAATATTATTTGTCTTCAACATTTACCTTCTTCTCATGATAGTAAATAATAGGAACTTGACATCCAACCACTATAGTGACTACATGCACATTCTAAGTATTATTTTTCCTCTTTTAAAAAGGGAATTCTCATGTGTGGAATTTTCGAACCCTCCACACATGGTAACCCCCCTCCCCCACAAAGAGGTCACTTCCCTGAGGTAGATCCCCATCCGGGGAAGGAGCCGTTGCCAGCCGAGATGGTAGAGCGTCCCAGAGGGTGACTACCTGATCGACGATGGTTCGTCAAAGAAATCCGTCAGCACATTGGGCCGCGCCTCATTTTTCCCGCCCAATTGAGACCGAGTGACCCAGCAAGATGGGTGGATCTCGGGGGAGAGGATTTCCCTGAAAGCGAACTCCCAGGATTCAAACCCTGAACCTCTCAAAGAATGGTGTTGATGTACCACTCACCTCATTATAAGTATTATTTTTCTTCAGCATATACATTGTCTATAATATGATCACATTACTTCCTCCATGTAGACATGTTTAATCCAATTGGCCATTTTTCATTTACCATTCATTATTAGCAAGGTTTATATTATATTGATCACAGTAAATAACTGTAACTGGTACCATTCGGACATACAACACTAGCAGTGACTACATGAACATTCTAAGGATTATTTTTCTTTAGAATATAAATTATCTATAATATGATAACAGTACTGCATTGCATGGTTCTACACTTCTGTTCAATTCATTTACAATCAAATAAAAAGATACACCATATAAGCATGCACTCTTTATCGAGATATAGAGACGCACAACTTCAAAGAAGACTACTATGACAATAATGTCAATCAGGTTGTCTTATTTTTATTCCACACTCCTGATACTGTTCCATTATTTATCAATAAACAACTTATATATTTACTATAATTGCAATTCCACAGGCAAAATGTCTCTTGAAAACATTAATGCAATTGAACCTGTAACACCAACAGGAAGCACGCAGAGGAAGAGGTATGCCTTTCTCACCGATACCCATTAATGGTAAGTTCAATTTACAAAGTCCATTAATTTTTATTTAGTAATCATATTGAAAACCGAAATATCATACCTCTGTAAAATATTATCTTGCTTCCTGAAAATGTATATTCTAACAATACTGAGAATTTTACGATAACAATAACTGTTGGACAATATTTTATAGCTGAACTAGTCACACCAGCTAATAACATAGAAATACATCGATGCATTCCATTATCACCTATATCCAGCAATGGTTATTTCTATTTAATATCTCCAATTTAATTACTTTAATTCAATGTGGCCTAAATTTTTAAGATTTGTTAAATTAAACAACCTTTGCCTATCAGACTATCCTCATATACTGTTGTGAATTTTCAATATTAAGGTTGAATAACTCATGAAAGATTTACGAGAAGGATGTTTCTTCAGAAAGTCTGGAGCAGGTATGGAACTTCATCACTAATACATTCTACTTTTATAATAACTACTTTTACTGGAAAATGTCACATGTTTTTTCATCTACCCTTCAATCTACAATGTAGTTGTTCGTACTATAGAGTTCCAAAAAAGTGGATTTCCACATGTGTACATTCCATTATTTCTTAGTCATGAAGAAAAAGTTGTCACTCCAATATACATTAAAAAAATTGTTTCAGCTGAAATTCCAAATAACGGTACCTTTACAAAACTTCATGAAGGATTCACAAATTTTATGACCCATGGGCCTTGTGGTGATGCCAACTGTTGATCACCTTGTATATGGAATGAAAAATTCTCAATGTATTATATAAAAAAATTGTTGCTCATACAATAATAGATGATGATGGTTATGTTTTATATCAGAGAAGAAATTATGGATGTACTGTTGTCAAAAATGGTAAAGCATTGGACAATCGGTTTGTTGTGCCATACAATCCAATTTTGCTATTAAAATATAAAGATCATCTAAATATCAAAATTTTCAATCAGTTATCTTCTATAAAATACCTTTTTAAATATATAATCAAGGGTCATGATCGTGTAACTGTGGCACTCTATTAAAACAACAACAAGTATATGTCTGACAATAGTGTCGAAGAGATTAAAATATACTATGACTTCCGGTACATCTCACCTTGTGAAGCTTCTTGGAGGATCTTTTATTATGATATCCATTATAGATATCCTCCAGTTTATAGATTGAAGTTTCATTTACTAGGAAAAAACAATGTGACATATGTAGACTGTGACAATATTGAAGACATCTTAAATAAGAGAAACATTTCTGATACCATGTCTACATCTTTGTTTGAAGCAAATCTGTTGTACCCAGAGGGAATAAGTCTAACATATGAAAAATTCCCAACAAGATTTGTCTTCCACTATCGTGAAAGGAAATGGTATCCACACAAATAGGGATTCAGTATTGGAAGACTGTACTATGTGGCTCCCTCTTCTAGAGAACTATATTACTTGAAGATTCTACTTACAAAGGTCAGAGGTGCGACTTCATATGATTCTATTAGAATAGTGAACAAAATTACTCATCATACATTTAGACAAACCTGTTAAGCAATGAGACTATTAGCTGATGAAAATGAGTAAATTCAAACACTAAAATATGTCTCCGCTTGGGGAATGAGACACTATTTATGAAGATTGTTCACCTGAATGTTATTCTCAAATACCATTTCTCGACCTAACATTGTTTGGCATGAAACCTGGAAGATTCTAATTGAAGATATTATATATTCCCAACAACAGAAACTGTGAATACAAGGTACAAACAATTTACTATCTCTGTCATGAGATATCTATGTTAGTATATTTATTTCTAATACTATTTCCCTCTCCCGTAGACTCAACACTCAAGGATCATCAAAGGCAAATGTTAGCTTTGATTAAAATAGACAACATTATCCATAGTAATGGTAAATATCTTTAATGTTATCCTCCAATGCCCATTCTAGATTATTCAATAGATGCTCAACCAAATTGGTTGATTGTATAAGAGCTTAATTATAACAGGGAAAACCTTCATAATGAGTACACATCATTACAAAATATTCTTACTGTTTAACAAAAACAAGTTATGAGGAGAATTATGTCTGCGTTATGTTTTACTGATGGTTTTTTTCTTGCATGGATTTGGAGGGATGGGTAAGAATTTCATATAGAGAGTCTTAACATGTCTACTAAAGTAAAAGGATACAAATTTTATTGTAGTTTCTTCCAGTGGAATAAAATCATTACTCCTACCATGTGGGAGGAAAACCCATTCTAAATTTCAAATTCCAATATCTATAAATGAGGGGAAATCCTATAAGGCGCTCTCAGGAGCTCTACTCTCGGGGGCGCCTAGGGTTTGTGCTTCTTTGGGTGATTCGGCGTGAACGACAGGTCTCTGACAGCATGAGTTGAGGGGGATGGCGCAGGTTTTCGGCGAGTGGAGGGATTCAATGGTAATGGTGGCGGGTCCAAGGTAGCGCATGTCTGGGATTCAACTTCAGTGGATTTCTACGACTGCAGGTGTTTCTCGACTCGGCTCAGGTCTTCGGGCAACGAAATCACTCAGCCATCTTTCAGCAGCGGTGGCGTGGATGGTTCTCGATCTTTGTCTTTCAACGGTGGCAGGGTTCTTGGCGCTTCGACTTTCGGTTCAGAGTTCAGGTTTCAGCGGTGGTGGGTTCGATTGGTCACCATGGTGCTATCATCTTCTTCTTCCTTACGGTTGGTGTAGATCTAGTTTACCTTGTTTTGGATCTGGTTTGAATTGAAATTATGTGGAGCTAGTCATGGGTTTTATTTTTCTGTGAGGGTTACGGTTCTGCGATGAAAATGGTGGCAGTTTCGTGCTCCTTAGATTTAGATGGTCTTTAGTGTGGATAGAGTCTCAGATGGATAGACTTGGCTATAATCAGCGGAAATGAGACTTTAAAATTTACGGTCTTTGTGGCCTTTTATGTCTCTCCCTCTTGGTGTTTTTGGTGTTCCTGCAGGTGATAGGCATTCGGGGCATTTCATGACCAGCGTTTCTTCCTGATTCTGTTTATTTTATCTCTGCCCTGGGTTCAGAATTTCTCCATTCTATCCGAGGTGGGATAGTGTGGTGGGATTCATGGTCTTTTGGGATGTGAGTTCAAGCAGTTCTGAGATCGATGGCTATGTTCTCGATGCCTTTTTGGTGCCTTTTTGGATTTGGATTTTGGTATTTCTTAATAGTCATTTTTGAAATCCGAAATAGGTGGGATTCAAGGATGATTTTGATTTTTGGATTTATTCTGAATTTTGATGGTGAAATATACTAGAACTCTATATAGATTAACGCCATATGAGGTATAGAGAAGGAAGCATTCATCTGAGCATGACCATTTGAATTTGAATGAATGAGAGGATATGAATTTTCCATTGGTACCAGACCCGTGCAACCCTGCACGGGACACCTTGTTGCATGGTCATGTGAGGTTGAGGCTTAACATAACGATGTAGTTGCTGGGAGGGGTTGTTCCTTGTAGTCTTGATCTGGGTAACTTTTTGTATGATTTAATTTCGGGTTTCTCACTTTTTCCTTAAAGTTCTTTTTAAATAAAAATTTAATTTTCAGTCAAATATCTATAAATGAAAACTCGGTCTGCAATATTCAACAAGGGAGTGATGTTGTAGAACTGCTACAGTCAACAGAATTGATTATCTGAGAAGAGGCACTAATGCTTCATAAAAACTATTTTTAAGCTCTTGATCACACATTAAGAGATATACTATCAGTAAAGAATGAAAATTATTCTAATTTAACATTCGGAAGTCCAATGGTTTCCCTAGGTGTAGATTTTAGAAAAATACTTTCTGTAATCCCTGGTGGTGATAGAAGTGACATTGTATTTGCAAATAAAAGTTCATCATATCTATAAAAACATTGTCAGGTTTTAACATTGACCCAAAACACGAGGTTGCAATCAATAGATACAAATGACGGTTCAAATGAAGTTTGACAATTTTCTAAGTGTATTTTTGATATTGGTGAGGGGCACATTGGTGAGCTCAGAGATTGGGACACGTGCATTCAAATACCATCAACATATCTTCTAATAAAAAATAAACCCCCATTGAAAACATCTATTAAATTTTCATACCCATATTTCAATGACAACTTTGGAGATGTATCATATTTTAAAGGTCGAGCTATATTATCACCAACCCATGAAGTTGTTCAGGAAGTCAATGACTACATGTTAACTCTTAGTACTTCAGAAGAAAAAGATTACTTCAGTTTTGATTATGTTTTCAATGCTAGTTTCGATACAAATCAGCCTGAGAACATATATAAAAGTGACATTTTAAATGGTATCAATGTCTCTAGGATTATTTCACACAAAATTACTTTGAATATTGGATTACCCATTATGTTTCATAGAAATGTTGACCAATCAGTGGGGTTATGTAATGGTACTTGTCTGATTGTTACACACTTGGGTGACCATGTCATCAGAGTAGAAATTTTAATTGGTTGTCATTATGGGTATCTTTATTTCATCCCAAGATTAAATATGACCCACACTGACAGTAGATGTCCTTTAAAATTACAAAGAAGACAATATCCTTTGACTGTTTCTTATACAATGACTATTAATTTGAGTCAAGGACAATATCTATCTTCTATTTGTTTATATATTTTCAAGCCTATGTTCTATCATGGAAAAAATTATGTTGATGTATCTAGAGTGACTTCTCCAAGGGGTTTGAACTTTTTTTGATGATAGAGATAACCTAACCTCTGACTGTACACAAAACATTGTCTATATAGAAATTTTTGATAACCTTTATTAGGTATATTTTCATTTCAAATACAATGTTGTTATCAATTGCAGATATATAGAAACACATGACTTACATTTCTACTTACTATGTTATATCTGTACACTAATTAAAAACATATAGAACTGAAAACATGTCAAGAATAATTTTTCCTTTTAATGAGATTACTATTGATGCTGATGAAACATTGAAGATTCAAGTCTGTGTATTGAATATGTGGTGTAACTCATCACCCAACTTTGATGTTGCTGCTATCAATCTGATTCTCTATGATGCACAAGTGAGTTTATCCTGTCAAGAACTTATAGTATATATACTATTTCCATAATGCTAATTCTATGCAATTCTATTGTAGGAGAGTTTTTTATATCAATGATATGTGACATATGATTTTTAAAGGTTGACTTTGAAAATTAATTGATGTAGTAGACCAAAATTAAGTGTAAAATTACTAATCACCAGTTAATCACCAAGTACAAACCAATCATGCATGAAGGCCTATGCTACATTATACAAAACTTCCAAATTTCTCCTAATCAGGGGAGTTACTTGGGGACAAGACATGCTTGCCAACTATTTTTCACAACAACAATGTTTTTTTTACCAACCGATGTTCAACTACCACCGTTCAGTTTCGAATTCACTTATTTTGCTGAAATCATTAACAAAAGTGTTCCAGAACAACATTTAATAGGTACATTTCAGTACCACTCTTTTTTCTAGAATTCTATGATTTTCAAATGCATCTTTACTACATGTTTTTAATAAATACATTTTGAAAATACAGATCTTCCTTCATATACTATTTAATTTCATCAAATTCTGTACAATTCATACATTGTTAAGAGTGATACTATATTCATAAACCACTCCTATTTTTACATCACTTTTACCTATTATATAAATTATTGGACATCTACACCAATCATATCCTATAAAGTCTATCGTTACTTCCAACCAAAATATCCAAATTGTTTTAGAGAATGAAAGGTTAGCATCCCTGTATTCTCAGTACAATTGACATAAAATATTGCAATTACCAACACATCTACTATGATTTATTTCAAAGAATTTTGAATAAATTGTATCTTATGGGGGGGGGGGGGTTCCAACATAATGTCATAGAACTTGGAAAACAACAATGAATCCTCTAAAGTATTGATCTTGTAGCTATTCAGGGAAAAAATATCGACCTGTATGAAATCTAGCTATAGATTACAAAATCTTCCTTATTGAAAACTGCAATGTTTACAAATTAGTCACTTAAAATTATGCTTATGTTGTTCAACATGTTCCAACATCTATTATTATCACCACTGTAATATTTTATGTCTTATTGAAAACTTTAATGTTTGAAAACTGTAATATTACACCATCTGTTATGTTCCAACATCTATTATGCCTTATTGCAAACTAAAAACTATAATGTTCCAGTATCTATTATGTTCCATAATTTTTATTCCCTATTGAAAATTGTAATGTTTTAGCATCTGTTATGCCTTATTGGAAACTATAATGTTGCAGCATCTGTTATGCCTTATTACAAACTGCAATATTTACAAATTATTCTTATGCTCTCTAACATGTTCCAGAGTTTCACTGTAATGTTTATAAATTAGTCACTTAAAATTATGCTTATGCTCTTAAAAATGTTTCAACATCTATTATTATCACCACTTCAATTAATTCTTTGAAAATACAACTTGACTTAGAAATCCTAGTAGTCCATAACTTCAGAAGCAGGTAAAATGTTAACTGATATTATTTTTCCAGTTTTTCTATTTACAAATACCAACAACATGAATGAAATCTACATAAATTGTTGTCTCCACTATTTCATTTTCTGCATTTATCAGATCTGGCTTCATTAGTCATTCAAAATTTCAAATTCCTCCATCAACACATTCAAATAGTTTTATTACACCTTTACCTTATTGGAATAACAAAAAAAATATTTCTGATGTTAAAAAGTTTATATAGGTAAGTACAATATCCTGAATTTTTTATTTGACTATGTCGTCTACAAAACTGTATATGTAAGACATACTTTCATGAATATATTAATATCACTAATTATCTCATAGAGGACAAGGTGTTTGATTGCTTCTACAATAGTAAAACTTCAAAGCACTCATAACTGGTATTTTGAATCATGTAAATTTTTCATGAAGAAAGTACAAACTGTGGATGGGAACATTTTGTGCCAGAATTGTAAAAAATCACCAAACTGCACTACTCTAAGGTATTCATTTAATGTCTTCCTTTATTACTAAATATTACTTCAGTATATGCTTAGTTTATGAATTTAATATTATTGATAGAACACCATGACTTATAAAAACTATAAATACAACAAGTTTAGAGTTTTACTGTTGGTGAAAGATGACAAATAATCACTATCTATCATTCTCTTAAAAAAGCAGGTCATGCATTTTATAAACAAAACAACTTCTTAGTTGAGAGATTCTTTGATACAAGTAATCTTCTTCAAAAATATGTTATTTATTTATTTTATGTTCTTTTTAAACTCATAGTTCTATTTAATTACAAAATAGGTTTAGGATGAGTTTGGTTTTCCCACATAACTAAACATTTTCAAATCAAAGAGAGTTTTGTTGTCACTAGATGTCATAAGTTACAACATTCAGAATCGAAAATGTTCTTCAGAATAGAACATGTACATAGTTATCTTTATCAGTGATAATGAAAATTATATCAGCACCTATCATCAAAGTTTTTCAGATAGCTAGATAAATAGATTCATTCTTCCAAAAAATTGTATTGGAAACCTTATGAATTTCACATAACAACATTCCTTTTAACATTATTACCATGTAGTAATTTATTTTTTCTTCTTTACCATTCATATTATTTACAAAATTGTCACCACATACCTATAATATTCATTTCACCCATATTTTTTAGGAACATCACCGCGCTGGATCTTCAGGAGTCAGATGCAACACTGATGCTGGCTTCGATACAACAAGTACATCTATATATTTAACTCCAGTATAATTTCTTTATCTTAATTTTCTATTACTGTCATTGTGTACATGTCTTAGAAAATACTGGTTTTTTTTCATTTTGTTTTATTTTTTCCTTTTATTATAAAACCTCTGCATTTGTTCTTATGATTTTCAAACTGTTAAATATTACATTGCTACTTCAATGGTGTGACATATAAGTATTTATTGTTGCTCATTCGTCACAATGATATCTTCATATAGAAAAAACTATTGGTTGAATTCGATGCTGAAGATGCGGTCGAATGCAATGAATCACTATCTCAAGACTCCACACCAACATCAACTCATTCCAATGAACTTTATCTCTATATAATGGATAACAAAAAGAAAAAACCGACAAACTAGACTGAATATTTGTCATGCATTTCCGAGGTACTGCAAACATGTTGTCCTATCTATAAGTTTCAAACTTCCATTTACAAATTTTATCTGTAAACATATTACATGATGTCTCTTCATTTCATTAAGGTTTCATCTGTGAACCTAATGTGATTTAAGTACCTTGCTCATTTTGTTTATTTTTCTTTGAAGAAAATTTTTTATGTTTAATATAGTGTGTAGTCTTTAATTGGTTTACTTATCTTTAGTTGGTCTATTTCTTTAGAATTATTGTGTGATGTAGAATGATGTTTACTATCTTTGGTTGAATTTCTTTCTCCATGAAATAAAATTATTAAATGTTGATCAATATATAATTTTTTTTGGTTTTTTCATTTTTCCTAATTAAATGACATTACAATGCCTGGTGTTTCACTATGTTTCTTAATTGGGTGTTTAAATTGCAGTGTGGTTTTTCCAATTCAAATGGAAGTCTATAAATTCCATCCCATATCTTCACCCTATTGTATCTTCAAATAATTTTTATTGAAATAGAATTCTACAATACTGCCATACCACAACAGGAACCCGCTGCATTGTTACATCAACAAGGGGAGATCCCACTAGTAAAACCTATGGTGGTGGTGAAGTCCATGTGCACTTTTGGATCCTATCATGGTCTCATGTTGAATCAATACATCCCTTACTATCTCCAATGTCATCAATTACCCCTTTTTGGGATTTAATATTTGGAAACATATATTGTTGGTGACATCATCCATATTTTGTTGCATCCTACAAAATTCTTAAAAAACCACTATTGTTGTTATGTTCATCTTTTATCTTAAGATAGTTTCAGTATTAGTTATTTTTTTATTGGTGTTTCACTATACTAGTTTACATGGAACTAATCCACATTACAGTTATGGTATATTTTTGTCTTCTTATTATGAGTTGAATTATTATATTTTAGTAGTTGATGGTGTATTAAATTTGAGTAGTGGATATTTTTTTATTTAATTGAGCAGTGAATAAATTTTTAGAGTATTTTATAATATCACCATGCGAATGCATAGGAAAGTAAAATTTATAAGAAAATTATAACATCCCATGGATTTACAAATAAATTTAATATAAAATACATAAAACACTAAGTCTTTACGAAACGAACACTTTCTTATTTATAGCAGTTAGTTATAACCTAGTCATTAGACATAAAGTTTCCGCTTATGTGTTTTGAATTTTTAAAAACAAACATACACGATTGCGATCAGTAAGATATTTAGAGTCTCATAGGATCAACTTATATTTTTGGTGAATAGTAACTTGACCTTTATCAATAGTAATGCACCCTTATGAATAGTAATATGACCCTTATGAATAGTAATATGACCCTTATGAATAGTAACATGATCCATGTAAGTATAAATAAAATTTAGCCATCTTATAAATGAGAGTGAATATTTTAAAAATTAATAATTAAGTGTTGGTATTTTTGTGAGTATTAAATATTCAATTAAAATTTTAAATTAATAAATTGATTTAAAATAAAATTTATTTTCATAAAATGTAATACTAAATAAATATTTTGTTTTACTATGATTTTATGATAATTTTAGGAGACCTCAGTTAATTTTTTAAAGTATTGTAAAATCAGTTTTAAATTTGTATTTTTCAAGTAAATAATGATTTTATTTAAAAATTAAATTTCACATATTTATAAAAATTATTTTGATAAAATTGAGTCCATTTTTTAATTCTACACATAAAAAAATGGTTATGGTAAATTTTTGTAATTTTTCTAAAATACTTGAATTTTTAGTGAATAGTAAAATATGATAGTTAACGATAAATGCTAAATACATAATTTTTGAGTCATAAGTGATGTATGGGTATTGTAAGAACACTTGGTTTGAAATCACATGAACTTATTACTATTTTTGGTCACAAGAATCAACACTATTTCTTGTTTTAAGTAAAATAATAAAATAATAAATAAGATATTAAAAAATGACCCCTCTCATCCACTATAAAAACCACCTCTCACTCCCTCTTCTCCTCACTACTCTAAGCCTTAAATATTGTCAAAATTATGCCCAAATCCTCTTCCCTAGTCACTATAAATTTCCAAGAGCTCTTGGTATTTCCAAAAACCAAAACCCCTTCCCTTAAGGAGGTTCTCATGGAGGATATTTCAAGAGGTAAACCCTCTTCCTTTTTCTTTTAATTTCATTTTCAATTTATTTTATTTTCTTATATTCTCATCACCTCCTATGTCCAAATGATCATGATAACTCCAGTATAATCTATATACTGTAATTATATCATGTTGATGGAATATCCTTCCTCAAACTACCATCTCTCTCTCTCTCTCTATTTTATTTTAAAAACAAAATCATTATCTGAGAGGTGCTAATGCACAACCTTCATGGACGAAGAAACTTTTTTCTTTAATTTATTCTTCAATAATGGTCATAAAAATATTTTTATGGTTGAAACAAATTAAAAAATATGTATTATATCTCATTTAATGATTTTGGAACCCTTATATATACATAATACTAATTCATACGACAAACTAGTTCGTGATGATCGAAATACCATCGTAATAATCTAAACGATTATCACTAATGTTTTATCTAATAACTCATACGCATACCATATAAAAAAATGAATTATATAAAAATTCAATAGTATTTATTTTCATTAGTATCATATAAATTCAATTCTATAAAATTATATCCATTCCGCATGAACTTTCATACTTATATACAAGTATACCGATCATGAAAACCAAGGAAACGAACACTCCCAAGTGGGAATCTTGTATCTTATAACTCATCAAAAAGGCCATAAATGAACTTAATAAAATTATAATAAATAAAATACATATATATAAGGTTATAAATTAATTAATTAATGGATATAATTTTATTATCTAGTACATTAAGGTCAAGTGCAGAACAGGTTTATACATAAGGTAAGAGTTTTCTATATGAACCTCCATTTTCTTTTGGGTTTCTATTTTTATCTATTTAACCCAATTAAATTATTAATTATTCTTATTTAATCTTCATAAATTATGTTTTAATGTTATATATATATTTACCAATCATAATCATTCTTTATTTTATGGAGAGTTACATGTTTTAAAATGATCTTTCTCAAATTCTTCCTGATAAACAAGCCCGATTCAAGAGAACTTCTCAAATTCTTACCTATTTTCAAGTGCACTATATAATCTATTTTATGACACCATTATTTTTATAAATTCACTCATTTTATTATAAAAAAATTATATTAATTATCTTCTGGTTTTATACAAATATTTTTCCAAAAGAAATCTTCTTTTCAAAGTAAAAGAGTATTTCTCTCAAGAATTACTTAGTGATTTTATAAGAGTATTTTCATATATTTCAATAATCTTGTTGATTCTTATGTTTAAATAGGTTTAATATTTTATGATACCATCTACCATATTTCATTAAATTTTTTATTATTAGTTTGACTATGGATGTTCTATCTTGATACCATTCACCTTATTACTCTGAAAGGTTAGTGTTTATGTTTAACGATTGGGGAAAGTTATTTACATTTCATATGTTAGTTTAAATATTAATTTATATG
This sequence comes from Viscum album, assembly GCA_963277665.1. Lineage (NCBI taxonomy): Eukaryota > Viridiplantae > Streptophyta > Magnoliopsida > Santalales > Viscaceae > Viscum > Viscum album. The sequence goes on from OY728146.1 coordinate 749,725,794, forward strand.
TTGTTTATGTTTATTCCCATTCATTTTATGAATGAATTATACTTATTAAGTGATGGGTGGGTCCCAATATAGCTCCTCGATGCATCGGTAGGTCTCATGAGATAAACAAGCCTAGGTTTTTAGCCATTATGTACGGTGTCTTGATCGTGGCATTGACGGTATGATTATGATGTACGAAATTATGAATTATCTCATTATGAAATTAGTAATCTATATTCCATGTGATTATTATACTAGTATAATATCCATGGTTATGTTTTATGTCATTATTTTTTTAGCTTTCATTTCTACCATATTGTGCTCAAGTTATTTTAAAGGCATACGTTTTTAGTTTCTCACCATACTTAGTGTTTATGTTTATGATTAATCCCGCTGTATTATTTACCCTTACCGAGAATTTAATATCACCCATTTATTATGTTTTATATTTCCCCAGGATGTGAAGAAGTATTTTATGAATGAATTTCAGGGATAATCTAGAAGTTATGGATTTTTATAATGGAATTTAGATATTGTTTTTCACTTCAAGTTGTAATATTGAAATTATGCACGTATCTTGTTTTCTAAAGATCCTAAACTATTCGTTCCATTGAGATTAGATTCCTTGTAATCATACCAATTTAATGAAGTAAGACACCGGCTTTGGGCAACTGGGGTCATGGTCTTTATAGTTGGTATTAGAGGGAGTTTAATAGAAAACTTGGAAACTAGATTTAGAAAACGTAGATTAGGAAAAAAAACCTAAGGTAGAATTTGAGAATAAGTATATAAGAACATACTAGAATTTTAGTAAGGAATATATTATGTGTATATTCCTAGAAATACATCCCTGTCTAGTTACTACAAGTGGACATTATTTTGGAAAAGATGTACCTAGGAGTAACAACTCTGACAAGGTGTTCCAGGCCACACTTGGGGTAACCTAGTACACGTCAACAAACCTTACTATGCACCTGGTTTGACACTCCCAAGAGATATTCTTAGGATAATTCACATTTTCTTTACAAACCATTATGAAGGATTTAAATATAAATATGTACTCAATGAAAACATGTTTATGATTATGAGATTAGTTATGCATAGGATTTCAATTCATGTTTAGTATTTTGCTAATTGAGATTACACATTTTGATTCATAACCTAATCTAGGGTATGAAATTATTTAGAAATGGAACATAGTGGTAGTAATGGAAACTAAATGAATGTGCATATACCATGTAGGTATTACCCTCTTATACAATATAATGATGTTGGTTGTGGAGCTGTGACTAGTTCTGAGCAACTTATAGCTATACTAGGACAACTGAATCTGGTTATGAATAATAACCTTACCCGTATAGAGCATTCTAAACAAAAACATGGAGGAGAAATGTTAGACCAATTTATGTGATAATATACTCCATCATTTAATGGGAATATAAACCCATTCTTAGTATAGTAGTGGATAAGTTCCTTAGAGAAGACATTTCTTGCTTTGGGATGTAATGAAAGAGAGAAGGTTGTCATGGCAGTTTGTCATCTATCAGGAGATGACGATCAATGGTGGTCATTAATTCAAAACAAAAAGGAGGAGGAAGATATTGAAAATATGGAATTGAGGGATTTTAAGGAAATATTTTTAGAAAAATATTTCCCTCATGAAAAGCAAGAAGATATAGAAAGGTAGTTTCTGAATCTGAGGAAAAAAGATGATGAGAATGTTGCAAAGTATGAAGATAACTTCACAAGGTTAAAAAGGCATGCCAAAGACTACATACATAATCCAAGGATAAAGATTGATTTATTATTTGATGGTTTAAAACCATTTCTCTGAAGGGAACTAGTCTCCCAAAGTTTCTCATCATACGAAGATATAGTCTCATATGCTATCAAGATAGAAAAATAATTATCTAAGTCTTATGACTTTAAAGGAATGAATGAGAATAAGAGGGCTGTTTAACACTCTAGAAAAGGAAATAAGTAAAAGGGTAATAAAGGAATAATTGGTTTCCCATCCTATGATAATTGTGGTAGGAAACACCCTGGTACTTTCCTAAAGGGTATGAGTGTTTGTTACAAGTGTGAAAGAAAAGACCAAAAAGCCTATAATTTAAAGGAAAATAAAGAATCTACCAATGTTCAATGATAAAATTTCAAAGATATGATACATTATTCAAATATTTTTTCTAAGAATTAAAAAAACTTTCCCCAAAGAAGGCCAAGGGAGAAAGGGAAAGCTTATGCGGTCACAACTACTGAAGTTGAAGTTCCTAATAATGTGGTGTAAGATCCCAGATGAAGGATTAGAGGTGAAGAGATTGTGATGTTGTGATATGTTATCCCTAGTGAGTTAGAGACTTACTTATTCCCTTATACAAATGATGAATTCCATGAACCTTGTGTTATTAATGATTAACTAGTAACAAAATATACATAATGAATTGGCACCTTGGTTAGTATAGATAAGTAGATATTGTTAACTAGTGGCCCCAAATTGTCTTTCCTTTGCTTGTTATTTATTTATACTTGAATGCACTATCTGTTAGACAATATATTTGTATACACCATTGGTGGTGGCCTATTGAGTTGTACTCACACCCTGCTCAAGCCACTTTTGGGTACCCGAGAAAATTTCATGCTTGCAGGTCAGGACAAGGGAAAGGGCCATATTCTAGGGAGTTGATTTGGACATGGGACATGGATGGATCAGGTCCATACATGGAGTCAGGACTATTTGGGTATTTTCAATGTTTTCTTTATTTTGTGGTTCCCTACACTTGTGGCACTACTAGTATGACGTGGCATGGTTATATTTGATTTGTGGTTTATATCCTATTTAGGGGATGCTTGGTTATGTATGTTCACTGGTTGTTTCATATTTTCCCACTATTTATATTTTTATGCTATGGATTACTCTGGTAAAGAGGGTATAGTCTCCCCATGTCACTCATTATACCCTTATTATTATTCGACAAACTCTAGCATATGGGGAGGCACACTTGAGGTCATATGACAATCTAACTCAGGGAACCAGTTTAGTGTATTTCGAGTCAGAGGCATCACAAAGTGGTATCATAGGGGTTTCCATTCTCTTTACTTTATCTTACTACTTGGGGATGGTATATTAGAGACTAGTAAGTATCAGGTCTTGGTAATGATCTCATTCTTGAGAGTAGCTAACCCATGTATGGGGGAAAACCCAAGTTACCCAGGGTGGGAATTATTGTTTTTGATGTGTGTTATTACAATTGAATGATATTTCACCATTGGGTTATGCACATGTCATACAATTTGACTGATTTATGATATTTTTCTCATGGTCGGAATGGCATGAGGTTGTGCATTAATGCATCATTTTAGGCACCTCAGGTTATGGGTGGAATGTATCATGATAGGCACACACGGGATGGGTGTGCGGGGCATTGAGAGTAGAATGCATTTTACTTTATTGAAAAATTTGAAGGAAAATGGTGTCTAATATTGGTAATGCAGGTGAGAAAATGAAATGAATGTAAATTGATCGTTAATTAATATTGGGTATAAAGAAACGTTATGACAATGTTAAAATTTTGGGTTGTGGTAAATTGTAAAGATTTAATGGTGTCTAAAAGAGAAATATTTTCTTAAGTGATGGTGAAATAGTCAATTAATTTTGCCTAATGAGAATTATAAATGAGTTAAAATGATGGTTACAACAAGTTTTGAGATAAGAAACGTGCCTAAGAGAAAAGTTTCATGTTGTAATGGAAGAAAAAGTTTAAAGAGATGTTTGATGAATGATTTGTGATTAATTAATTTGGTTTTCCCCATATTGACCATGACCCGTGGTAAGAAGGGTTGAGGGTAGTGGTAGAGATGTGAACACATCCATTGGAACAGTGTATTTAGAGTGGGTTAAGTATGGGAGGTAGTGCATTATTCTCTTGTGGTTTATACTGATTAGACTTACTTTGATATATTTTTTGATGATTTTTTTGGGAATATGAATCTGGGTAAGTGGGTATTTGAGAAATTTGGGCAAGTAGAATTTTCTAAATAATGAACCTTTGGGTGTTCCCTATTGTGTCTTTAGTTAGGCAGTGGCCTTAAAGTCTTAAGGCGTTGTTTGATAATGTAAGATTATTAAACCTTGTGGGTTGTAATTGTGTAGGTTATACAATGGACATAATAATGAGTGTATTAGTTGTAATTTCATTTGAGGTGGGTATTGTTGTGGGTTTGGTGACCCATGTGGGTTTAGACCTTGTGAGTTGTATCTCAGACCATAGAGTGGGGTTTGTGTCATGGTTCCTATGTACGTCTATGATTACCTTTGGTGTGTAACATAGATAAAATGGTCTCATAGTGAACTAGGAGCAGTGTGTATCAAAATATGGGTGAGAGTTCCAATCATAAACATTGATTCATTTATAGCTCGATGTGTGTGCGAATCAATGGCTTTTGTCTATCACAACTCTAGTTTAGGGAACCAGTCTCACTCGAATTTTAAGGTGACCTATGAGAGAGGTCAGATGGGGTTCATAGTGCTCTTGGGTGTGTGTCATATTGGAGGATGTTAGACCTCGACATTGGGATGTGGAAGATGCCATCTAGTGCGGGTTAGCCTATAGGGATAAGTGGGAAGGTCGATGTTTTGGTGACGTGACTTGAGTTATGGAATGTGTTGATAGTTTTAGGGAGAGCATGGAAGACCTAATGGGAGGATAGTCTAGTGATGTAGATGATTTGGAATAGGAGGCATGGGGAATGTTTCAAAGGTGAAATCAATGCATACCAATACCTTTGAGATTCGGTAAATAGGATTACGTGGATGCCTGAACCATTAGTTTAGATAATGGTTAATGGAGACCTTGATGTTGTTTTTAGGAAAAATGGACAAGGATTACTGAAGCATAGTTAGATAATCTTGTTGGAAGATGAAACCCAAGGTGAGGGTGGTCACATGAACGGGCTTATTGTTAGGTGAGTAAACAGGCACTGGGCTATGTCAGGTGATGGTTGGCTTGAGGGAACTAAATTTGGTATGAGGATGGTCGAAGAAAAGTGTGAAATATTGAGGGTTATAAGTGGTCCAGATGCGATCCCGTGCTGATAAGGCACAATTTTTAATGGGAGAAGTATTTTACATCTCTATGAATCCAAATTATAATGCATGGTCATGCGAGAGACCATTGGTTTTTGACTAGTGTGGCAGACCATAGTGCTCATTCATTAACTATTAGGGATACACCAAAAGAAATTGTGTAGTATGGTGGAAGTAGTACCTCAGGGAAATGTTAGTTCATGGCTACTTGATAGATGGTCTTAGAGTGGTGGTGAGTCTTATTTAGAAATCTCACTTGAGTGATGGTGGTTAAATGCTGATGAGAGGTGTGCAATAGGGAAGCCTTAAATCCTTGATAGATCATGGTGTTCCATCATGGAAGGTGATATCAGAAATAGATAAGTTGGTGGTGGTACCCTTTGTCAACTTCTTAGCGTACCTCATCTAGTGAAGATCATTGCCAACATATTGACATCATCCTAGGTACATTGAGAAGATCTAGATTTACACTTAGAAACTTAAAGGTGTTTTGGTAGGATGAGGAACATAATAGAGTTTATAGTCATGGGGTCAGTATACGTGAAGTGTAATGGTGGGATTCACACCATCAATGCTTTCAGGTGAGGTCCTTGGGATGGGTCGAGTGTCGATGAACGTTGTGGTTACTGTCCATAGAAGTCAGAAGCGGGCACTTATTGATGTTCAATTTATTTTTCTAGAGAAGGATGGACATCCATGTCCATGTTTTGTGAGTTTTCTTGTGTTTGGGTGTGATCCATGGTGATTGGAATCCCATGTAGAGAGAAATAGTAATGACACTTATAAGGTGGGGAGTGATGAGTCATTCATGAATATAGGGAGGATAACATTGAGTTGATATAGTAGCACTGAGATGCTAATGAAAAACCCATGAGGTACACACTGGGTCTCTCAGAGGGGTCAGGCGGTCCCTGATTATGTTGGTCGATTGATCCAAACTTTGGATTTGGGATCGGGGTGGTTCTAAATGTAATTTTAGATGCTTGTGTTTAGTTGTCAAAGAGTGTGGTGAGATGTAACATCAGTTTTTGGTAGGAGAGGTTGAGTTATATAACATCAATGTAGATCAAAAGTATACTAGGGTAAGTGTCCTTTAGTGGTTTGGAACACCATGAAGTTCAAAGACACCTTGTCCAATTGATGTAGTGTCATGCCAATGGTGAAGCTAAGCATTCCAGGATGAGTCAACTGGGGAAACTCGACTCGACTCTAAGAAAGGGACAAATATGAAGAGTGGTAAATCACCTTTGGTAGATGCTTTGGTAAGAGTAGTGCGTTTTAATTTCAGAATGGGATTGAGTGAGATATTAGCCTTCTTAGGTTATTGTATGAATGGTAATGGTGATGGTATTGTAAATTTTGGTTGGAATGGTTGATCTTGATAATAGTTTGGAAGGAAGTGGTGCCAGGATGATGGTATTCTACTAGAGGTTTGGGAATAAACTCAGTGGGTGTGTCAGGTGTTATGTGAAAGTTGAGTTGAGATTTTGGTGGTCTTTCGTCGATAGTGTAGGTACCAAGTAACCAAATATGGTGAAGAGAACCATAATAAATAAATGTTTTGTTGTCGATGTGATCAGAGTTTTGGGTTGGAAGGAATTGAGTGGTCACCATTCGGGTGAGTTGGCCCTGGTAGTGAGATTTTCCACGAGTTCAATCGGTCAAGTACTTGGGAGTTTTGGTTGTATTTGGATGTATAGTTGTAGAATGGAATCATTGGTAAATGTGGTTGGAAGGATCATGTGTTTTCCTCTAGGTGATACCAGGTTTGGTCACCATTAGAGTTTTGAAAAAAAATTAAAATGATACCAAGTGATTCGAGTCATGAGTTACGAGGGGGATCAGACTGGTGGGGTGCTGATTTTTCCTTCACAACGGAGTTATGCTATGTGAGAAGTTTCCATGTGTTGTGAGTTAGGAACCGTTGCTTAAGTTTTCTCTATGAAGTTATAGTTGTTGGGTATGATTAAAGTTGATGTATCCTTGAGGAGTATCTAGTTCATGTCGTGGGTTGTGGTGAGGAGGTCTTGTGGGTCAATACCATGTCTCAGTTCAATTTTCATGGTAGCATTGTAGCATTCAATGGGAAAATTGGGGAAAAAGGGAATGGATGGATAGGACTAGTGGCATGACCTCTTATTACAGATTCTCCCTGATGCTTGGGAAGATTGGCTTGAGGACGATCCATTATAAGGTGGGGAGGTTGTAAGATCTTGGATTCTTCCATAAAGTATGTTCTTATTTAAGATTTAGTTTAAGTCTCTTATTTTAGTTAAATAAGTGTTCCCAAGTTCATGATAAGACCTAGGGGTTTTTTGGGGGTTCGGGACATAGAAAAGGAGGAAAAGGAGTTTTCTAGTCATGTTTCACGGTTTGCGCAAAGTTTGGAAAACCGCGTGGGTAAACTGTGCTAAAGGGGGATTTTTAGATAGTGGCTCTCACATGGTTTTTTCATGGTTTGGAAAACCATGCGGGTAAACCATGCATCCCAGAAAATTTGAAAAATTACAAAAATTCCATTATTAGATTTTCAACCCTAACTCAGGATTTCCTCCTTTATTACCCCTTGCAACCTTAGTGATGAGGAATAACTCCCAAGATCTTCTAAGGGAGATTATCCCTCATCTCTAGGTCGTTTGGAGTTCCATTGGTTGCGAATTGAAGATCCAGGTAAGGCTAATCCCCCTCTTGCTTCTCTTTTTGGTTTAGGGTTCACATTTCTTCTTTATCTCTTTTTGAAGCTCTAAAACCCTTCTTTTCCTGTGATATCTAGGTTGAGTCTTGAAAGGGGTGTTGAATCGGGATCTAAGGCCTCAATTAGGCGTGTGTTCATCAACAGATCTAAGGTAGGTGATCTAAAAGTTATATCCTATATTTTTGAGGTGGATTTGTGCATGTTTGGTTTTACTCTTGATCACCTCTTGTTGTTCTTTTATTGCATTTGGTAATATTTGGTAAAATGAGTATCTAAATGATGAATGGGAACCCACATAGTTCCCATAGATCATATCGAGGATGATTAAACCTATTTAAAACCACCCATGGGTGCGCTAATACTTTCCGGACCCAGAATTAGCTAAGTTCTAGGTTGTTGTGTGATCATATAGATCCCTTGTTGAGTATGTGATACTCTTAATTGAAGTCCAAATGTGGTATTGGTTAATTATGGTTGGGATATGAGGCTTATGAATCATGTTTGATAATCCTAAGTGAGTTAGTGCATATGAAATGGTGAATATGCTAAATTGATAATGGTATGTGAAATGGGAAAATATGTTGAAGGGAATTTCATAATGGGATTTATGAATATGTGTAATGGGATGATATAAAAGAATTATTGAATATTATTATCAATCTAGGCTTGATAATGGGATTTTGGATAAATGGACTAATTAATGTAAATGGTAAATGTGTTAGTGGGATATGGAACAATATGATTTACCATGTTGATTATTTTGGATTATGATTGCTGTATGTATTGGTTTTGTTTGGTTGTGATATGGCTGTGTGTGGTGAATGGATGGATAAACACATGGACATGGATTGAGGAAATAAATCTTCAAATTGAGTATATACCTATTTTTCAAGAATACGCCGATGCATTTCCAGAGGATTTACTTGGACATCCTCCAAAGCGGAAAATTTAGTTTTCCATTGATTTTACTCATAGTTCAAGGCCTATATCAAATATTATTTATAGAATGGACATAGTGGAATTAGTAGAACTGAAGGAAAAATTAGAGGAATTAAGTGATAAAAGATTTATTTTCCCTAGTGTTTCTCTATGGGGAGCTCATGTTCTTTTTGTTAAGAAGAAAGATGGATCTATGAGATTGTGTATTGACTAATGGGAGATCAATACTATTACAATAAAGAATAAGTATCCTCTTCCTTGGATTTATTATTTATTTGATCAACTTCATGGATCCTAATATTTTTCTATGATTGACCTTCGATATGAATATCATCAGTTGTGTGTGAGGAAGGAAGATATTTCAAAGACAACATTTCGAACCAGGTATGGGCATTAAGAGTTTATGGTAATGCCTTTTGGGCTGACTAATTCACTCTCTATTTTCATGGATCTAATGAATAGAGTTTTCAAGGAATATATTGATGACTTTTTGGTGGTATTTATTGATGAAATATTGGTATACTCAAAAATATATGAAGATCATGAGAACCAATTATGCATTATTTTAAAAACTCCTAGAAGAAACAAGTTATATGGGATGTTTAGAAAGTGTGAATTCTAGCTTCAAATAGTTTCTTTTCTTGGATATATTATCTATAAGGATGGAATCTTAGTTGATCCAGTGAAGACAAAGGAATTTTAATAATGGCCTATACCAACAAACATAACCTAGGTACATAGTTTTATTGGTTTATCAAGTTATTATCAGCGTTTCATTCAAAACTTTGTCTGATTAGCTAACCCATAACTTACTCTTAAAGAGGTTATGTTTGTATGTAAAAAATAATGTGAATAATTTTTTGAATAATTGAATAGGAGATTAGTAAATGCTCTGATCCTGACTCCACCATTAGGAAATGATGGATTTTTTATCTATAGTGATGCATCAAAGAAAGGAATTAACTGTGTCCTCATACAAAATGATAGATTTATTGCTTATGAATCAAGGAATTTAAAAATTCATGAATAAAACTATCTAACTCATGATATTGAGTTAGAAGATGTAATATTTTCTATGAATATACGGAGACACTATCTCTATGGCGAAATATGTGAGATATATACGGATCACAAGAGATTGAAATATATCTTCTCACAGAAAGAAATCAACACAAGAAAAAGGTGATGGATCAAGCTACTCAATAATTATGATTATTCTATACACTACCACCTAGGAAAGGTAAATAAGGTAGCTGATGCATTGACTAGGAAGGATTACAAAGTTCTAAAAAAAATGAGAATCGACAAGAATCCTGTGTACATGGATCTATCAAGGATGGATACATGAATTATCCAAGAAGGTGAAACATCACTACTTTTTCAATTGGTTACCCAACCATCTTTATTGGAAAGAATTAAAAGTTCTCAGTCTGATGGTGAGAATATTCAAAAGAAAATTAAAGTTGTGAATGATGGGAAGTTGACGAAATTTGTGTATGAGGATGGAATTCTAAAATTTGGGAGGAGTTTATGTGTTTCCTCTATCCCCGAGATAAAAAGGGAGTTATTTTATGATTCCCATAGTTTTAATTTATCTATACACCCTGGTATCTCTAAGATGTATAGATATTTGAAGGAATATTTCTGGTGGGACAATATGAAGTAGGAAATTGCTGATTATGTATCAAGATGTTTAGTCTGTCAACAAGTGAAGGTCTAAATAAAACATCCTAGAGGATTCATGCAACCTATACCTATTATTACATTGAAATGAGATGAAATTATTATGGATTTTTTCACTGGATTACCCAAAACCCCAATAAAGAATGATGCAATATGGGTAATTGTGGATCGATTTACCAAATATGCACATTTCCTCACTATAAGGGAAGATTTTCCACTAGAGAGACTTGAAAGACTCCATATTAATGAAGTTATTAGAATTTATGGAGCACCTATATCTATTATTTCGGATCATGATCCATGGTTTATAAAAAAAATTCTAGAAAAGTCGCTATAAAGATTTAGATACTGATCTTTATTTAAGTACTTCTTATCACCCTCAAACTAATGGGTTGTCAGAGAGGATGATCCAAACTTTAGAATACATGTTGAGATCATGATTTATCGACTTTCAAGGTATGTGGGATCAATATTTACCTTTATTGGAGTTTTACTACAACAATAGTTTCCATTCTAGTATTCAAATGACACCATAAGAAGCATTGTATAGAAAGAGATGTCATAAACCAACATGTTGGGATGAAGTTGGTGAAAGGAAGATTGTGGGTCCAAATCTTGTGGAGGAAACAACAACAAAGGTAAAATCTATTCAAACCCATATCAAAGCATCAAAAATAAATAAAAGTAGCTATGTTTTATAATCAAAGGATGGATTTGGAATTTCAAGTGGGAGATCACTTGTTCTCGAAAGTATCTCCATGGAAGGGTGCTATAAGATTGGGGAAGAAAGGGAAACTAATCCCCAGGTACAGTAGACCATTTGAAATTCTAGAGATAATTAGAGCTGTGTATTATCGTTTGGAAATGCTACCTAGCCTTTCTAAGGTACACAATGTGTCCCATGTCTCATTGTTGAGAAAGTACATGCTAGACCCAACACATGTACTCACTTCTGAAGGTATAGAATTGAAGCCTGACTTATCTTACTATGAAGTGTCTATCCAGATTTTGGTCACAAAAGAATAGGTGTTGAGGAATTGGATGACTCAGATGGTAAAGGTACTTTGAAAAAATCATAAAATTGAAGAGGTGACGTGAGAGCCTAAGGAGCTTATGATTAAAAACTACCCAAATCTTTTTATGAGGCAACATTTTGATAATTTAGAGGACAAAATTTTTGTAAGAGGGGAAGAATATAACACCCTAAGGATTTACAAATAAATTTAATATAGAATTCATGAAACACTGAGTCTCTGCGAAACAAAAAATTTGTTATTTATAGGAGTTAGTTATAACCCAGTCGTTAGACATAATTTTTCTGTTTCCATGTTTTGAATTTTAAAAAATGTACATACACAGTTGCGATCAGTAAGATATTTAGAGTCTGATAGGATCAACTTATATTTTTGGTGAATAGTAACATGACCCTTATAAATAGTAATGTACCCTTATGAATAGTAATATGACCCTTATGAATATTAACCTCACCCATGTATCAGTACTGCAAATACGACCTTTATCAGCGCTAGAAAAAGGCATTAATAGTGTTAAAAAAGTGTTGTTAATCGAGGCGAAGAAGGGGGGTCCCTTTGTCAGCGCTTTTTTTAGCGCTGATAAAAGTTAAAAAAACACTAAAAAAAATATTTTTTCAATTCGGGGAGGCTTCAACAGCGCTTGAAGCCCCCTTTAATAGCTACCCTATCCCCCACACCGCACGCCCCAACCACCACCCTGCCTGCACCCTTTAACAGCGCCCCACCCCCATTTAAAAGCGCTAGCTGTTATTCCACCCGTGCGCGCGCGACCTGCCTCCCCCTAGATTCGAACTCTGGACCTGTTGCCTGTGTACCTTAAGCCTTTACCACTCCTCCATGTTGCTTTTCTCTTGATTTATTAATATATCTATTTATTTATATATATATAGTTATATTTAATCGTATATTAATATATATATATAGTTATATTAATATATATATAGTTATATTAATATATATATATCCATATAAATATATATATATTTTGTTATATTAATATATATATATCAGTATAAATAAATAAATAAATAAATATATATTGTTATATTAATATATATATATATATATATATATATATATATATATCTGTATATTAATTTAAATATAGTTATATTTATATATTAATTTATTTATTCGTATATTAATATATATTTATAAGATCAGTTTTGAATGCATTTATAAAATATGTTTTTTATGTGTGTTTATAAATAAATAAATACATATATACAGAACACACAAACACATATTATATGTATATTTGTATGTATAATTATACATATTTATATATATTTACAAATATTATATATTAATATGTATATACATATGTTTAGAATATATAGATAATATATATCAGTTTGTCAATACAGACACACACAAATATATAAATATACACGTACACATTATATAGGTATATAAATATTCATATATTTGTATTTAAAATAAAATGGATATTATTTTTTTATTTGGATAAGGCTTATATATTGTGAAATATATTTTATATGTAAATATGTTTAATTACTTATTTATAAAATTAAATTTTTATGTGTGAATATATAAAAAATATGTATATATTGTTATATATTTGATTATAAATAACAGTAAATTATGAAAAATGATAAAATTTAAAATCTATAATATGAATATGAATGTAATCCATTGAAATAAATTCATTCCTCAGTGAAAAAGGTCAAAAGGACCCCCATAAACGATGCTACAATTCCATCAAATGTTAAAAAATTTTGGTATTCGGACTAAAAACTCAGTTTTTGAGGCCTTCTGGGCCATTTTTGGCCTCAAAAAATGTGACAAAAGGTTACCTTGGGCTACTAGCACGTAGATCCCTTCACAAGATTCAATTTTATATGATTTAGAGCCCAAACGGACACCCAGATCAAAAGTTATGACCGTTTGAAGTTTGAGTTACGTTTTCAACTAATTTTAGATCTTTTATTATTTTTTTTGATTTTTTATTTCTTAAATTTTTTATTAAATGATTATTAGTCGATGATAATTTGAAAATTATTAATTAATAATTTTTTAAGATATTTTATAAGTAATTTTCACAATATATCATACATATTAAGTGAAAATGTTTATTTATACTTATATAAAACACATTTAAAAAATATATATTATATTTATATCAATATAAATATACTTATATATCAATATATTATTTTTTATAATTTTTTTTAAATATACATTTTATCATCACTAAGAAAAAGTACTAATAATTCCCCCCTTTATCAGCGCTACTAAAGAAGCACTAATAAAGGGAGCCCCTTTAACATGCTAAAAAAAGCACTGATAAAGGGGGTGTCTTTATCAGTACTTTTTAGCGCAATTAAATGGTGGCGCTATGGAAACCTAGTTTTGTGGCAGTGTATAAATAAAATTTAGGCACCTTATAAATGAGAGTGAATATTTTAAAAATTAATAATTAAGTGTTGGTATTTTTGTGAGTAATAAATATTTAATTATAATTTTAAATTAATAAATTGATTTAAAATAAAATTAATTTTCATAAAATGTATTCCTAAATAAATATATTTTTTTTCCTATGATTTTAGGATAATTTTATGAGACCTCAGTTAATTTTTGAAAGTATTATAAAATCAGTTTTAAATTTAAAATCTCTATTTTTCAAGTAAATAATGATTTTATTTAAAAATTAAATTTCACATATTTAGAAAATTATATTGATAAAATGGATTCCATTTTTTAATTATACATTTCAAAAAATTATTATGGTGATTTTTTTGGAATTTTTCTAAAATACTTGAATTTTTAGTGAATAATAAAATACGTTAGATAACGATAAATGCTAAATACTTGATTTATTGAGTCATAGGTGATGAATGGATGATGTAAGAATAGTTGGTTCAAATTCACATGAAATTATTACTTTTTTGGTCACAATAATCAACACTATTTATTGTCTTAAGAAAAATAAAAAAATAATGAATAAGATATTCAAAAATCATCCCTCTCCTCCACTATAAAAACCACCCCTCACTCTCTCTTATCCTCACCCCTCTAAGACTTGAAGCATAACAAAGTTATACCCAAATTATATTCCCTATTATATCCTGATGTCTAGCAGATCTTGGTGTTTCCAAAAGGCCAAAACCCCTTACCTTAAGTAGGTTCTTAAAGAGGACATTTCAAGAGGTAAACCCTCTTCCTTTTTCTATTAATTTCATTTTCAATTTATTTCATTTTCTTATATTCTCCCCACATCCTCTATCCAAATGATCATTATAACTCTAGTATCATCTATATACTGGAATTATATCATGTTAATGTTATACCCTTCCTCAAACTATTATCTCTCTCTCTCTCTCTCTCTCTTTTATTTTAAAAATGAAATCATCATCCGGGACGTGCCAATGTACAACCTTCGTGGACGACGAACCTTCATTCTTTAATTTATTCTTCAAGGATGGTCATGAAACCACTTTTATTGTTCAACCAAATTATAAAATATTTATTATATCTTATTTAATGATTATGTAACCAGTAGATATACATAATACTAATTCATACGACAAAACTAGTTCGTGATGATCAAAAAACCGCCATAATACTCTAAATGATTATCACTAATGTTTTATCTAATAAATCATCATCATAAAATATAAAAAAATTAATTATATGATAATTTAATATTATTAATGTTCATTAGTATCATATAAATTAAATTCTGGAAAATTATATCCATTCCACATGAACTTCTATACTTATATACAAGTATACCGATCGTGAAAACTGAGGAAATGAATGATCCCAAGCGATAATCTTGTATCTTATAAATCATAAAAAATTCCATAAATGAACTTAATAAAATTATAATAAATAAAATAAATATAGATAATTTTCTTAATTAATTAATTAATGGATTTAATTTTATTATCCAAGACGTAAGGTCAAGTGCAGAATGCGTTCAGACATAAGGTAAGGGTTTTCTACAAAAACCTCCATTTTCTTTCGGGTTAATATTTTTCTCTATTTACCCCAATGAAATTCATAATTATTCTTATATACTATTCATAAATTATGTTTCAATGTTCTATATGTATATGTACCAATCATAATCCTTCTTTATTTTATTGCGAGTTACATGTTTTAAAAGGATATTTCTCAAATTCTTCCTGATAAACAAGCTCGATTCAAGGGAACGTCTCAAATTCTTACCTATTCTCAAGTGAAACCTATAATATATTTAAGAAACAATTATTTTTATAAAGTCACTCAATTTATTATGAAAAAATATATTAATTATCTTCTCATTTTATACAAATATTTTTCCAAAAGAACTCTTCTTTTCAAAGTAAAAGAGTATTTCTCTCAAGAATTACTTGGTGATTTTATATGAGTATTTTCATCTATTTCAACAATATTGTTGATTCATATGTTTAATTGGAATTAATATTTTATGATATCATCTACCATATTTTATCAAACCTTTTATGATTAGTTTGACTTTGGATGTTCTATCTTGATACCATTCACCTTATTACTCTGAATGGTTAGTGTTTATGTTTAATGATTGGGGAAAGATATTTACATTTAATATGTTAGTTTCAATATGAATGTATATGTTTCTTATGTTTATCCTTATTCATATGAGTAATTCATTTGAATTATTAATTGATGGTTTTGGCCCACTATAGCCTCTCGATGCATCGTTAGGTCTCATGAGATAAACTAGCTTGGATTTTTAACCATTATGTATAGTGTCTTGGATGAGGCCTTGATAGTATGATTATGATGTCTAAAATTATGAATTACCTCATTATGAAACTAGTAATGGATATTCCATGTGATTATTTTACTATTATAATATACATGGTTATGTTTTATGACATTATTTTTTTCAGCTTCCATTTTTATCTTATTATGCTCAAATATATTTTAAAGGCATGTGTTTTTAGTTTCTCACCATACACAGTGTTTATATTTATGATTACTTACACTGTATTATTTACCCTTACTTAGCATCTAAGCACACCCATTTCTTATGTTTTATATTTCTCTAAGATGCGAAGAATTATTTTATGAATGAATTGCATGGATAATCTAGAAGTTATGGATGTTTACAATAGAATTTACATATTGTTTTTCCTTTCATGTTGTAATGTTGAACTTATGTATGTATATTATTTTCTAAATCTACTAAACTATTCAGTCCTTCGAAATGCAATTCCTTGTAATCATACTGATTTAATGAAGTAAGGAACTGACTCTGGGAAACTGGGGTCAGAGTCTTTACAAAAATCATTATTGACAATCAATTAGTGATAATTTTTATTAATTAACCTTTATTTTTTATAAGTGTCATTCTTATCCATTACATGATGGTTATTGATTCATTAACAAAAATTTATTCCATAGAATGTTTAATTAGTTTAATAGTGATTTAAACAAGAAATTTTAAAAAATATAATATATATATATATACACACATATTTTTAAATAAAACTACATTAGATTGAAAAAATAATATAATACAGTGGTAGTTTCATTTAGCCACCACTAAAATGGAAAAATGAAAAAGAATATAATGTAATATTTAATATAAATAAATAAATATATATATAATACATATAAAAAACATAAACATAACCACCATTCGAATAAATATTATCATATTATAAAATAGAAACATATTCAAAACATGAATATTTAGAACATAAATATATACAAAAAAATTCGTTAGAAACCATAAATCATAAACATTGTTTTCATACCAACAACACATATAAGTTCAATTAGAATTCACCCTCAAACCATTAACTTCATTGATCCACCACCTCCACTACATCTGACCACCTCTGTAGTAGTATCCACAATCATCATGCACGAGACCTACCACATCATCTTCACATCAACTAAAAAATTAGAAGAATCAGAATAAATGAATAAAATAAACATTAATTATAATATAATCCATGATAATGTTTAATTATACTAGAAAATTAATTATACACCAAGACTACCTTTTGAAGAGTATTGTAGATCAAAATGCTCCAACTCTTGCCTGCTACTGACATCTATCAACTTTACTAAAAAATCAGAACATTTAAGAAAAGGACAACAAAACTCAATAGGCACAAAACACATTCATACCAAACATGAATTAACGATCCAAACATACTTCAAATAAAGAAAAACATTTCATCTTAAATTAAAAAGTGTTAAAATTAGCTAAGTTACCCATTAACTTAAAATATTTCAAAAAAATACCAAAAGAAACCTTATCCAAATAAAAAAATCAAATTTAAATAAAACTACCTTAATAAAACTAAACAACAAAATCAAAAAAAAAAAAAATACAGCCACTAAAAACACATCAAAGTAGTTCTTAAAAACCACTTAATAAAACATGCCCTAAACAACTAAAGAAAACATATTCCAAATATATAACTCAAAATAATATATATATTAATTTAAAAATAAGTACAGAATTACCCAATTTAAATTCATTGTAATCAATGATAAAAAATAATTACATGTTTTCAAAATACACACAAAAGAACACTGTTACTAGATAAAAACACATTTTACTCATTTTAAAACATACCTAATGTAATAAATTGTGTTCTATTGATATTAATTAAGGTATTGTTAAGGTATTATATATGAGATATAATGGTAAAAACATGGGTTGGTTTGAATTTTTGGATCTAAAGATGTGGTTGTTTTTATTGTGAGATTTAGTTATGAATATGATTATTCATGGATGAAATTTTATCTATTTTTACATATGGGTTGAGGTTTTTTAGAAGTATTATAAGTTCATGTTGTCTAGAAGATGTTATCACTAATAGTTTAAATCTACCTTTCTCACATGGTACCCAATGGGAGGTACCAATAACCTAGTGAGAGAGGTAGTAAAGAGGGTGACCAGGAGGTTCATTTGGTACCCAATAGCCTCATATTGAGTACCCATTTGATTGGTTTATATATTTATTTAAAAATTGGGAACATTGATCATTTTATCATCAATCTATTGTTTCACCACTAAGATCGGTTCAACCACATTAGGAGGGGGTTAGTGTGAGTAGAATTTTATTGATAAATTTTTTTCTCCTCTTTACCTCTGCACCTATTTGGTGAATGGATCTCTAACATGACCTGATCCATCAGGCCCCCACCTAGGTTAGTGATGAGATGAGAGTGCCACCCAATCTCACCTTCAGTAGGCTTAGGGTTAATGGAAAAAATTTAGTATGAATAAGACACATAATGGGTGACCTTAGAAAAATACACATGTATATAGAACGTATATCCATAAGTGATATAATAATAATGGTATGACAAATAAAAATAACTACAGTATATATAATGCATGCGTCAAAAAACTATGATCCATAAAGATAAGACTGGTTTTAATCCATAAAGAAGAAGGGGCCAAATTTATACCCAACATTCAATAGGGGAATCGACATAACAAATGGAATGAAGTGTTCCTCATAACAATCTAGCTCAAAACAAAATATTCACCCACTTCTGTTACCTTTTGGAACTGCCAAGCCCCACTAACATTGCATCCATTAAGGTATCTGCCAAGAATTAGCTCTGAACAATCCACACCATATCCAAGTCCACCAATACTATCTATGACCTATAGACTGACTTCACATACACATCCTGTGTGGGAACAAATCCCCTACATGTATGAGTATAAAAATATCCATTAATACACCCCATAAAACAAACATGAAACATAAAGTAACAAGTCATATTAAACTCCAGGCGTGAGAGGTGACCTGAAGGTAAACAAAGTAGAAAATCTAGAGTCATCATGTAATTTTGATTTCATGATACTAAAATAAAATTAGTTAGAATTCAAGGAGGAACCTAATCTATTTATGTTATAGGAAAGTAACTCAATTAAGTCAAGAATAATTCAGATATAAACTAAAACCTCATGTCACAAGGACACAATGGAGTCTCAATCATCAAAGTTACAATCCATGAAGGTTCATACTATTAATCACAAATTTAATCCTCATAGGTTCTTATCACTAAAAAAATGGTGAATGTATAAATTAATAAAAAGGACCACATAAAATGTATAAAGTAATTCAAGTGTATGTCACATCTTAAGGAAAATCTATTCGATTCTTGGGGAATCATATGTCTCAAAAAATATTATCTTCTTAACCTTCCTTTTACACAACCACTGGAAGCCTCAAATGAGGAAATAATCCTTATAGAATAAGGAGAATATATCAAGGGAAATACCACACCCTATTATATACTACCCTCAAAATAACTGATGTTCTTGAGACCCTTTGAGAAACCATGCTCAACCGTTGTCAGAATTCAATTTAGGGAACACTAACTCCTATAATCATGAAAACCTAGTTCATCCACAACCCCACACTAGAACAATAAGAAATGAGAAATAATGAAAGGAAAATTCAAACCCTATAAAACTCCATGTCTATACAGGCATTCATAATTCAAAAGAAATTTGAAAATATCAAATTAGTGGCTAGATCAATTTTTGTTTAGAGATTCAGAATCAATTTTTGAGGCTTGGAACACCTCAAGGGTGGTGTTTTAAACATGTATAGAGGACCAAGAGTGATAATGGGTTCTTATAGAAGCATTAGGATAGATTGTGTGGTTACTAAAGTCAAATATATAGTAGATCTACCAGCTAGCTGGTGGTGTCTGTTAGAATTAGTAGCTACAACTAGCGACCACTGACCAATTAGTGGCCTCGATCGGTTGATAGATGACCATTAAAGGGGGAAAATTTATGTTTCCCCCTCGATTTTTTAAAGGGGTATCCCCTCCCTCCTATTTCTCTTGTGAACATGTCCAAGGGTATCTCCCCTTTATCTCTACCTTGATTCTATTTTGTTTATGGTGTGATTATTGGACATTTTTTTGATGAAACAAGGCGTGGGCTACTCTACCTCCTCCCATCACTTTTCCATATCTTTATCACTAATTCAACATTGATCCAGTTTAGGTATTAAGTGATTATTTCATTAGATAATGGTGAATTTTCTTCAGTTTTAAGGGAATTTCATGTATCCTAGGAAGATGAAATCCCAATATTCCATCTTTATGTTGTCACATGCCATTTCGATGAAGTATGTTTTTGAGGAGTTTTTTATAATATTTTTTGATTTGAATTAAGTTAATTTAGAATTTTTTTTATCATAAAATGACATGGTTTATTCTGTAGTTTAGGATTATGGTATTCAATTGGTTTTTGGAAATTATTTGGTCATGGTTTTGGTGTTGCATGATGACCCAAAGCTTAGGTCACATAGACAAGAGTGGTTGATCTGGGATGAGGTTGGATGTGCTTGTATGAGACCTGGTAGCTAATTATATCCCTTGGATGTAAATGGGAGAAGCTCTAAATGAGGTATGTGGTCTTGTGTACTATCCCTATGACTTATGTACTCTCTTTGTGTTGTATGTGGATGCTCAAGAAAGACAATAGGGGTGATTCCCCTGGTTAATTTTATTTAATTGAATGTTTGTAATTAAATTAAATTGTTTAATAAAAGTTAATTAGTTCCATGGTTCATGAACATCCCTTTTTTGATAGCTTGTTGCCTTGGCCGCTGATGGTATAGGTTGGGACTGTTGAGACATCAATTGGCCTCTAAACCTCCTGAGAGGTGTGGCTGGTATCAACGAGAATGATTTACCATTACTGGGGGTTTGAAACACCTCTAATCCTAGGGAGAGTGTGGGATTATAGAACCTTGACTGAGTAGGTCTTAGGAATCCCTTTTAGACTTAGATCATTTCAGAATCATCAAGACTGGGGAAGGATGAGTGATCCTCACCTATCTGATGTGAATAATCCTAGGTGGATGGACCTTAGGTGGACTAAGATCAAGTTGGGTGAGAAAACTAAACCATAGTGACATTTAGGAATAAGGTAGGTTATGGTTCATCTTTTTACTATGACCATTGTAGGGGGTCCTGGGTAGCTGATAGAGTCGTGCTACCATATTGATGATGTCTAGGGATGTAACATACTTAGAACATATGGTATTAACCCAAGAACTTGTTTGAGACCAAGGAATCCAATTGGGTTGCTTCCAATTGGTTTTACTAGAGGTTCCCCAGTGGGTACCCATTGATAGACCGACCCTAAGAATGTATGTATGGTTGTGGGTGTCACCCAGAACTCAAACCGATGTGTTGACTCATTGGTGGTAGAGATGATGGTGTTGGGCATGGTCCTTCATCCATTCCTTTTGATTATTTTGTAAATGATGGGTTATGGAATGAAACCTCAGTTCTGGTGTGAAAAAGTTGGGATTATATGAACATGGAGCCAGATATGTGGTTGGGATTCCATGATTTGAAGTTGGGTTGTGGATGGGAGCTTCCATGAAGTTGGAGCTCGGTATTAGAGCTTCTACGGATTTAGATCTTGGATACATGTTATGGAAACTATGAAATTAGAGTCATATGTATGGACTTACATAAGATGGGTCTCCAGATATATAAAATGAATTTTATGGATGCCATAGATTTAGTTCTATACATACGTAATTTTGTGAGATAGGTCCTTGGATCCATGATATATTTGTTATAGTTTCCATATATTTAGAGTCGGATGTATGGACTAATATGTGATGGGTACCCATAGCCATCAAATATGTTATGGAAGAAACAAATTTGGAGATGAACATATTTATTTTCATGGAATGGGTCCTTGGATCTATTAGATACATGGATTAATCTACCATGAATTTAGAGCTCGGATATTGGAATCTTGTGGGGTAGGATCACAAATTCATGAGGATCAATTAGGGATTCCATGGATTTTAATCCCATATGTTACTTGGAATGCATGGTCTTAAATACATACTCAAAGACACTCAAACACTATATGAATCATACAGGTAGATCAGGGTCAGGAACCTAAGGATAAAATGTTGTTTTAATTATTTATTTCCAGTAGTTTTCTTTTTATTTCAGCTAATCATGTCGCATGCACATATCAAAAAATATGATGGTTATTAAGGAATAATATTGGTGGTTACCTACTAAGTTATGAACTCACACCTACTTGGGACACCATTGCACTTGGGTACCTGAGAAGACTCTCAGTTGGTTACAAACACATGTTGGGATGAGGCCCATGGTTGATCAATGGGGATGGCTCGGGCTGGTACATTGAAAACGAATGAGGTATGGAATTGGGATGTCATGAAGCAAGATTCTTCACTTTAAATTATTTGTGATGTATGATTTTTGGTTATTTTATATATTATTTTACACTCTAATATAGGGAGTATGGTCTCCCCACAATACTATCTTAGAACCTGTTTCTAGTTAGTATCCTTTAGCATATGGGGAGGCATGTCCAAGGTCACATGGTGAACCAATCTGATTACTATACACATAGTGAGCCAGGATAGGATGCTATATACCTTGGTGGATGGTACATTCCCTAAGTAACACTTGATAAATGGGGGAAACATATGATGTCATAGATAGAGAACTCATATCTAGTGTAGCACACAACAAGAACATAAAGGATGAGGCTAGCACGTATCAGGTAAGAAGAAGATAATATAACCCTTCTAATGAAATGAGGAACCATGCTTCACCCAATTACACATAAAAAACGAGGGGGAATACTTGAACCTATGAATGCTTTGATCATCATAATCAAACCCCACTACCAATCCTATAGATGTAATTACAAACTTATGCTTATATCACCTCTAAAAAAACTCGGGTTGGCCTAAATATTCACACCCTCATGACCTATGTTAAAAACACTCAGGATAGGCTATTTATCTCTAATGTGATGTGACATTAGGCTCATGGCATGAGTTAGAATTATTTATCACATATTGGTCTTGAATCTCCCATATCAATACATAGCTCATGATTCCATAGACAGATCTTTAATGCAATGTCTTATTGTAAAGTTACAATAGAAACAAGGTTTTGAAAATATGAACAATACATACATATATACATACATACATCCATGCTCTCTCCTTAATCCTATGAAAATAATTTCATGCATATCCCACAATAGCCTCCACATGATATTTATGAAATACATAAAAATAATATTAATGATAATATTAATATTATTTTCATTGTACAAATAATAATTACGACATGGTAGGGGAGGATATTTTACCCTACCAGAGGTGTTCAACCTTCTAAGTCTCTGACGAGCACAACATCCTTCTCATTCCACCTAGTACCACTACTTGTACCAACCACTATCATCTAAGTCAACTTGTGTTGGTCTCCCTATTCACACCATCCCTTAGTGTTATCCTCCACAATCTATACCACATTCCTCCTTACATGAATTTTCACCCAAATTTTTTGATAGAACTAGAAATCATCACACTGTCTACCTCTCATGCTGCCACCATCATCTATTCCCAGGTCGATGGTCTCATGACATCTGCATAATAATAAAAGTGATAGGATTAGAGAGAAACTAAAAAGTTATTAGAGGTAGAAAAGAATAATCTATTAAATTCTCCATAGATAACCTCCACCACATAATACAATGTTATGTTTTTGTGATAAATCAAGAAAAATAATCAATATAATTTTAAAAAAAGAAAAAAAACACAAAGAATGAATGTGAATATTACTGAAATAATGAATAGGTCATTAATAATGGATAATATAAAAATAATAATCACAAAAAATAATTCCACAAAAGAGGAAAGACCCTATTCCCATAAATAATGTCCATGGAAATTTCATGAAGAATGGATCACAATAATAATTATGAATCCCTATAAAAAATGGATTAATCTTTGGTGATGAATGGTCATGTTCATGTTGATTATTGTTGACTATATCATTGAGATTTTATTCCTTGGTCTTATGGTTCTCAATTTCACCATATTCTCTGCCTCCCCCCAAGATATAATTTTTCATCTAACTCCTATTGAGGGGGGGGGGGAGGGGGGGGGGGTTATGAAGTATTTAAAGGTATAATTAGGGGGTTTCACATAAATGAAACAATTAATTAATTAAATAATTAAAATAAATTAATTAATTTATTAATCTAACAGTGTGTTAAATATTGAACGATTCTCATAAAAATCCAAGTTAATCCATCCCTAGTGTAAAACCCATGATTTGGATGCAACCATGATCATGGATTTTTAATCTAAGTATTTTCTTATAGGAAATGACATAATTTTTGAGAATACACATGCATGGGCTAACAATAATATTTTTACACTTAATATATTTCTATCAAAACCCTAATGCTCATGAAATTTTTCATCGACCTAGACATGGGAAAAAACATACACATTGAAATCATTGAGACATTTAGAAAATATTTTTGAGGTCATCCATAAGGTTTAATTAACTATTTTACTACTGTAGAGATCTTAAGACTCTGAAACTAAAAATTGAGATTATATATTAATATTGAAAATCACGGTCACTACATCCTACCCACCTTTAACCCCTTTAGTTCTCAAGAAGGAATACAAATAGATCTACAGTAGGAAATATCTCAAAATAATGTTATGGAAAACAACCCACCATTTCATGCACTTCCTTCATTTATAGTGGTTTTATCTCTTAAACATACTTAGTACACAATAATTTATAATGTTAACATCCTTCTCTCTATCGAGCCAAGTCAAACCTTACTTCCATTTTTTTAGCATTAGATAGGTCATAATTCCACATGGGACCCAAAAAATCCACCAAAAATCAATTTTTTCCATAAAATGATCCACTGACAAGGCCATCACTGGTGGGAGTGCCTCATTCCCTCCTTTAAAAATCAATTTTTATGGTTGTGTATGAGAGAAAACCATACACGTTTCACTGGTCAACCAAGAACCTAATTATATTTGAAATTAACACCAGTGATGTTTCAAAGCATCACACTCCCCCATACCAATGTCATTTTATCCATCTTCTTCTACCCATAAGTCATATGAACCAATGTTTCTAGCTCATCCCATAGAGTTGACATGGATATTCTTCCCAATCTTGAACATTTGTGGGAATTATTTATATTCATCCAAATTCTCTATTAGATATTCATCCCCTATCAATGAGAGCTCACTTATGTTTTAATCAATATTTCATGGAAGCTTCAGACAAGCAAATAAAAATCAACACCAATCAAATCAAATTTCTTAACAACACATAAAAACCAATAATGTCACCCATTTCACCACAATATGAAGTGGAAAATTCTTATTTTCTAGATAAGCCTATATTTTCAGCTTTAGACCCCAAGAAAATACTTGACTGAATGATGAAAATCTAAAACCCCCTAAGAAAAATTCTTCCTCTACCTCATAATTGGAGTTTCCATGTGATGGGTATACCCACAAGGATTCACTAAACATAATACACTGAGGTTCATACTATACTTGGGTAGTCCCCACTATGGATGTCTGTCCTATTATATAGTATAATTTCTAAGAGAGAACCATTATCCACCTAGGGAAACAATTGATGTGATCACATCCTTTCTGAAAGAACCCTTCAGGCATAACACCTGAGAATGTTTGATCACACAATATTTTAAATTCTATAGTAAAATCATGAGCCTCACATACATAGGAAATAATATAGGCCCCACCATCAACCAAAGGTGAGAAATACCTTCCTCCCATATAGGAATTACCAATAAAAATCTAGCATCTCATGCATCTGCTTCACTATCTTGACATGAAGTCCCCTGATAGAAATTCAAAATATCACTCCACTACTCCATAAATAATCTCTTATCAACCATATCATCTTCAATTACATGAATACCTATAATATTTCATGAATTTTGGATTTTTCACTACAAGAGTTCAATTTTAAACTAATAATCTAGAGGTATTACCATGACATTTTTACATAACACCAAATAGGCTGCACAACAACTGGCACTAGAGAGGATTAGGTACTGGAGCTTCATTGTCACTAAATGTGTGCACATCATCCTACTCTGTGTCACAAGTTTTCTATTATGGATTACAAACTAATGAAAGCATTTATCTACAACTAAGAGAAAAACACTAGTCACTCCTCGGGATTAACCATGCATTCTCCCACATATTTTGGAATTGAATTCCCATATATGCACATAGTTCATAAGTTCATGCTTACCAACTTATGGGTAGATCACTGTGTCTTGAGGGTGTGTATCGGTCACCAAAACTGAGGGAATCCTATTCACTGATAGGTGTGGATATTACCTCATTACTCAACTAAACATCACCACATGGTAAATTCATTGGTAACCAAACCATATAGAGATGAGAACCATTAATTATCGCATCCACCATGATATAATCCCATGTAAAACATGATTCTACACTAAGGATAAACTCAATTTAGTAGAAGAAGTGAGTGAGAGACGGTTTCAATAATTGGAAACTCTTTAGCTGAAAAGGGTTTGGCCAGGGTTCATTGGAATTCCACCTCTTTAACATCAAATGAAGTTAGAATAAATCGAGCCCGTAACACTCAGTATGTAGGCCCATAAATAAAGGACACAAATTGCACTCTGAACTATAATTTTAGATTCATAACCATACCCATCCACCAAGCATGTACTTCCATAATTTTGATTTTTAGAACTCCATACTCGACATGGAATTGAAAAAAGTAGTGTCTATGGGAGTGGTTTAATGTGTTTTTCATATCTTACTACCTTCACACAACTATATCTTGAAACAAGAATATTATTTGTAAGAAACCAAGATGATTAAATATGAAGAACTTTCATCTCAATGATATACCCCATGTAAGGGTATTTCCACAATATCTCTATGGATGAATCTTGGTTAAAACCTAACCCACTCCCATATCCAGGGTGCATCTTCATTAATAATTTTTTCCATAGTCAACTAAATCTCATCGTTAGACCCCAAAATGGGTGGTGTTTCATGATCCTACAACCAAAACTTGATAAATCCTTACCTAGAGTCACCATGTAAACTACCAATATTGGAAAATTACACCATGAATCATGTTAAGGGAGAAAAATTTCAAGGTCCATAAGACTTGATGAAAACTTTTGAATGGTCATACCACCCTTCAGAGGGTTTAACCCCCTTATATATCTCCATACCAGACATGATACAAAAATCCAGCCTCAATAGAGAAGTACCATCATGAGTTTGAGTAAAAATGATCCACTAATGACTCACCAATTCATGTAGGGATTTGTACACATGATTTGTCATTCAATCATGGAAATTTGAGTCCATATTTAAATGAAAGTATCACACTCTTGAAAATTACCTAACACTCAAGAATCTGGTTTTCCTTAGTTACCCATAAAGTCTCCCATCTTCAGGATACACTCAACATACTCAAACTATGGGTAAACTCATCTGAAAAAGTTTACAGTAGTGTCCTCTCTGGAAGAAAGGCATACACTATGTACAAAGAGAAGAGATACTTCCTCTGAATACAATAAATGATTTGTTTGAATCAAGTATTAGATAAAATTCTTCATTGACCCTATGAATTCTTAAAGGGAAACCCATGCCTCATTGGAAAACACCTAGAATAAGAGGGTGTCATATAACAATCATATGTGGCACACAATAGATGAGAAAGAATCCATGATTCATCAAATAGAACTTAGACAATAAGGGTGGAACACAGTATTCAAAAATAACATTAAAAAAATGAGTAGTACACAATATAAATGAGGGAGAGGTATTGGTACCCTACACCCACAAGGGGGGGGGGGGGGTACTGAAGCCCACAATCTCCTTTGAGGAAACCTATATCCCGGTATCCCCATAATTACTAGGGTAATTACCGACCCCACAATCTAGTATACACACAGTTCCCATAGAGGTTTATGGGATATTCTAAAAAATAAAAGTAGTATTGTTTCTCTCATTATCCACAGAAGGTTGGTCCTGTACCTGTAGAAAATTATTTACCATGAGGGAAATATATGTCCTCATTACATGGAAACATATCAGGATATAGGATATCATTTCATGAAACCAACAACGTACAAACCAATATATGATTCGTTGACTTACTCAACTATATTATAAAACTAATTCCCTACATACTCAAGTTAGTCAAAATATTATCAGAGTCCATTTGTAAGGATTCATCAGATACCAAAACCTCAATAGGTTCTCTATTATTTCAACTATCCCTAATCACCTTCTGATATTTCCACCCATATATTCATAATAAAGATCACAAGGGTGCCTATCTCCAATCTATGTCTAGAGAAAAATCCACTCTAATACCACTCTAACATGAACCAACTCACTGAGATCCTATTCGAGATGGTAGTGAACTGAGATTTAGACACAAATACCTCCTCTAATAGGCTAGAGGCTAGTGACCAACATAATGTTGACATAACACACATTATGGGGGAAATTATCCTAACAAAACTATATAAAAAACATATCTTCAGACAAAATATAATAATGCTGGAATGATAAATAAAATTGACTGTAGTATATATAATTCATGCATCATACACTAGAATTCAAAAAGGCAAGACATGTCATAATCCATAATGAATAAGTTAAAAAATTAACACCTGATCACTAATAGGGGAATCATTATAATAATTAAAATTAGGAGGTCATCGTAACAATATGGAACTAAACATGAATTATTCTCACAATATCCTCCTCTAAGAACCACCAAACTCTAATAAAACTACTTCCACTAAGGTCACTTCCAGGTATAAGCTCTAAATAAGCCACACCATCTCTACATCAACTCAATCTATATCTGACTTGTAATCTGATTACATAGTGACAACATGTGTGGGCTCAAAGACCATGCATGGGTGAGTAAAAACATACCCAGTGGGATTCCTCAAAAAACAAAATTGAAATAAAAATCATAAAATCAGCTCTAACACTTGGTTTTTGAGGTGAACCGGTGAAAAATAAAGTCTAAAATTAGATTCATTAATAAATATTAAGTTCTCTAAAGTAAAGGGAAAATGATAGGAAGTCAAGTATTAACCTTATCAATCTTCAGTATATGAAAGTAACCGCAGGATGTTATGAATAATCTAGATATACTATAAAACCTCAAGTCACTATGATATAATGAAGTACTTTTCATCATAGTTCCAATCCATAATGTTTCATTCTATTTATCCTAGCTATAATTATCATAGTTTAATATCACCAAAAATAGGAGGAACAAACAAAGTACCAAGAAGTACCACATATACTGTAGAAGGTAACCCAAATGTACATCACATATCAAGGGAAATATATGTGGTTACTAAGTAATCATAATTTTTGAAGAATCAAACCTGCATAACTTTCCTTCTACATATCCACTAGAAGCCTCCAAGGCGGAACTGTTCCTCTTATAATAAAGAGAATTTATCAAGGGGAATTCAACATGTTGTTGTCTACTACACTGAATACCACATATGTTCTATATCCTCTTAGGAAAACCTTTATCAACCAAGGATAGAATTTAGTTTAAGGAGTGATAACTCTTACAACCATAAACACATAGGATATGTTCAATCCAACTCCACATCTTAGAGAAAAGGGTAATGTTCAAAGGAAAAGTCTAACACTAGTAGATGACATGCACCCCAAGTATCACTAAAAAATGGGGGAAATGATCTAGAATCATAGATAAATAAGTATAAACTTGAGTATCACACAACAAGCACATAGAGGTTGAGGCTATAATGTAGTAGGAAAAATAAAGATAATATAACTATTATAGTGTAATAGGGGACTCACACTACACCTAACTATATATAAAAGATGGGGGGGGGGGGGTAGACCTGACCCCATGAATGCATTGATTGTCATGAAAAAACCATGTTGTTAGTCCTATAAATTTAATTCAAAATTTATACCTTTCTCACCTTGGAAATAGCTTCAGTTGTCCAAATTGATCACACCATCATGATCTAAGTGAAAAAAACTTAGGTTATTCTATTTATTTGTGAGAAATGGACACCTAGAGAAAATTATACATTCCAACACAACACACATGAAAGATAAATCATTTCATGATGCTAGTCTCATGCCATAATTTAGAATTATATATCACATATTGGTCTTGAATCATCCGTCAAAATTCATGGGTTACGATGTCATTGACTGATCGTGAATCTGATGTCTCGGTGTAAAGTTTCCACTAAAATAATAATTAATAATAATAACAATAACCATAATAATAATATTATCAATATTATTATTATTATAAAAAAAATTTATAAATATAATATAAAACTTATTCAGGGGAGGAATTCATGCTTGCTCACTCCTGGATCACACAACAACAATTTCATGTTTGTCCCACACTAGCTTCCACGTGTTATTCATATGAGACATAAAAAAATGAAAATAATATTAATATTTTTTTAGTGGAAAAAAATAATTATGACATAGCAACCACCACCATTCGAGCCATCTCACATCGGTCTCCTTATTTACACCAACCCTCATTGTGCCGACCTCTACCATCCAAGCTGCTTTACTCCTTATGTAGACTTTACTTGAAGAGTTCCCTAGCATCATGCCTTCTCTCACCAACTAAATTTCACAGCATCATCATATGATGGTCTCAGTCTAACAGCCCCTTTCCATCTATATGATCATAAATGAGAGATGAATGTGGATAAACTAAATAGAGAGTAGAGGGTAAATATAAAAATCCAAATGTTACTTCATCAATCATCAAAACCACATAGAACAATGTTAGTATTGTGAAATAAAACAAGAATAATAATAAAGATAATGTTCCCCAAGAAAAGACATGAATAATGAACACTGATATTACTAAAACAACAAAGGCATCACAAAGAATGGATAATATAAAAATAATAATCTCAAACAATAATTCCCCAAAGGAGGAGAGATCATATTCTCATAAATACTATAAATGGTAATTTTATGAAGAATGGAGAATAAGAATAATTATGAATACCTACCTCCAAAAATGGATAGATCACTAATTAATAATTCTTGCATTCATATTGATCTTTATTGATGATCTCATTAAGATTTCATTCCTTGATCCCATGATTTTCAGTTCCACTATCACCTCTACTTTTCCCTCTTAAGATAGACTTTTTTAGATAACTATTTATATAGGGGGGGGGGGGGGGTTGTGGGGGTCATAAAATCTTTATGAAGATATATGTTATAGATAATTTACCATTTCACCCCTGGATAGGTTTTGAGACTCAAAAACTCAAGATAGAGCTTAGTCCTCAACTGGGAAAATCCAGGTCACTGTAATCTCTCACTTTTTCTTCACCTTTTGTTATCATGTAAGTGATATATGTCAGAAAGAAACAACAATTCTATAAGAGTTTGTTAATTTTGTTTTCCTATCATATGGATGATTATGTACTCAACGTATAGTGGTTGTTATCCCACTCACACTAACTTATCCTTTATCATCAAGATAAACCTCAATAAATGGTATATCCTTCAACCTATATAATCTATGGAACCAAAAAAACATTCATGGAACCACTAAATAACTATATTAATGTCTTGGAACAAATAAAACTTCCTCTACATATTCTATATTTGACTAGATCCTTCTCAAAGTGTGATCATTAGTAAGCACAAGTCTCATTAGTGGACTTCAAAAGATCTGATCTTTTTCCTCAGATATGAAGCAATCAATAAGGATGCCTCATAGTATCTCAATAATTTAATACTTATAATATAGAGATATCATAGGATGTAATTCTCTATCAAACTTCTTTATTTTGTAATATATTTAGTAGAAAAAAGCAGGAATATCTCTTATCTTCACTACCTTCAACACACATGAATGATCTTTAACACACAAATTAGTTCTCTCCTTTTATTTTTCACTCTGAATATTTAATATAATAACAACATTAGGTATATATCTCTATATATAAATATTTTTCTTCTTATCCCTCTATTTTTATTATATACTCAGAATCTCACCTTGATATTGTTTTCATATATTGAATATAAAAACCATTTTAAATCAATAATTTAATTCTGCAACATTCTTGGTCTTTAAAACCCATTTAATCCAATCATATATAATATTTCCTTTTAAATTGGTATATTTTACATGTGATATCCATAATTATTTAAATATTATATTTTAATAAAAATATATAAGACTTTAATTCCATATTTTTATGATATCATATAGTGACACTATTGTAGTGTGAAGCTCTCCCACATCACTCCATTCATCATAAACTATGGTGTATCCTTCACCTTATATTGTGACTAAATATCAACTTATAGAACTATATTTAGCTTATTTTTCATCTATATAATTCATTATATCATGATATTTTTCTTCAAAAAATATTATAAATTCATCTTCTCTATTATTCATCATCGAAACTAGTTTCTTAAATCACGATTTAATACTTAAGCATCATGATGTTTATATCTTTAAGAACAACATTTAAATCAATTGGTATATTTATTATTATGAATTATCCTTTTATAAATTATCCTTCAAAAAATCCATGTTAACTTTTGGAACTACTATTGTATAAGTTACATAAAATGCAATTAATCTTTATATATCACCTTAGAATATCTTACATATTCCTAAAATATTCCGAGGAACCCTTATGTATTATAGTGATTTAATTACTTTTCCATATATTAAAGTTTTTAAGAAGATATATTTCTAGGAGTAATAAATATTATTTTCATATTAAATTGAATCCAATTTAAGAAGAGGCTCCACAAGAATCAATGTTTTTTTTGTTTTTAGTTAGTGGTAATAGATCCTCCATACAATGGGAGGATAATTGGTTGAAACATAGTAACATTAAATTATAATATATATTCAGGCTAGTTTCAATGGAAGGAGACTATGTGGTAAGATTAGTTGGACATAAAGGGGTGGTGATTTTTTTCAACCATCAATTTTTGATCAAATTGAGGAATGGTATAGGAAATCAACAATAATCTCAGTTAAACAGAAAGACGATTATGAAATTTTGAGGCTGGTGCTACTAGAAAACTGACTAAAATTCTATATAAAAGAGAGGTGGGACCAAATTCAAATTTTTAATTATGAGAAACTTTAGTTTTAGTTATCCATGTTTTGAAAATTAATAGTGATTTTAAACTCTTGTATATTTTAGATAATTTGTAATAAACATTCAACATTGTTCTCTCCCTGATGTATGAATTATTTTCTAAAAAATATAAAATCAAATCATCCTTTTAATTTTTATGTTTTCACTTGGATGTAGAATGTATATGTGTATTTTAAATGTTGTTATTCTTAGTTTGGTGATTTAGGGTGATATCAATCTTTCTATGATCCAGCTCACTAATATCTATATAGAAAGTTTTCTGTTGCATGTGAATTCTAGATATTGATATTCCGGTAGATCTAAAATCCTATTTCTGATGAAGTTAATTTCTAGTGAACTCACTATTTTAAATTTCTCTTCCCATAAAAATATATATTAGAGATCTAGTTCAAGACTCAAGTATACTCAAAACACAATAGGGTATCTTCATTAACTCATTCCTTAGTGTTATGTCATTTTCAGTGGGTGTTTACTGTTAGAATAATGTATGATGTTGGACTATGGTAAGGTTTAAGTTGAAAAGTTCAATGAAATACCCTATAAAATTTAGAGGATAAAAATGCAAGATTATATCATCCAAAATGACCTGGACGTTTTGTTTATTTAAAGAAAATCAATGAATATGGATAAATCTGAATGATAATAGAAGGATTGTAAGACACATTTACTGATTAGGATGTCTTTGGAAAGGAATATTTTCTTCAATGTATAGGAAAATAACACTACAACTTATCTAATGAAGGCCTTGTCAGAAATTTTTAATAAATCTACTACTTTAAAAAATGTTTTCATGTTGTGAATGCTATTTGGTATGAGGTTATCATAATGAAGACCAATGAAAAACTATTTTAATGATTTTGACTTTAACTAGAGCCTACTTGAGTCGGTGACTTAAAGTTCATGGAAGATATATGGGTGTTTCTCTTGCTTTCATCATTACTAGATATTTGGGAGGCGATGGTTATTATTATTATCAATTCATATGAGAAATATGAATTAGTGTTTGATGATGTCAACAAGTTAATATTGAATGGAAATGTTAGATTAAGGTAAGTTCAAGTACCAATCAATAATTAATTTATTACAGATGGTATAGGACAATCATCCAATTGGAAGATAATTTTGAAGAAATAAAAATATAAGTATAGAGATACGTGTAAAGGTAAATATATCAGACCTAGCCCTACATACTAAAACTGTAGAAGTATGGAGAATATAAATAATGAATGTGAGGTTTTAAAATGAACTCTTGAATGATATATTCTAGAAGTTAAAGTTTTATAAATTAATTATAAGTGAATAACAACTTGTTATTGACTGTAAATGTTCTAATGGAATCATGGGTAGTTTATTTAGGGGTACCATTTCATTTCTATGGTAGAGTTAGGGTGCATGGAGAATTATGTACCAAGAAGATTCAAAAAGGTTAAATTGATAGATAATGAGGCTCTTGAAGTTTTCTTAAAGGGTAATGTTAATATATGGATGCCTAATGGCAGTTTCTTGAAGTTAAAGAAAGTTTTATGCATACTAGTATTGCCAAAAAATATTATTTCTACTGGGTAGCTAGATGAACATGGTTATGAGATTTTTTTTCAAATGGAGTATAGAAAGTTACTCATGGATCCATGATAGTGAAAATAGGATTAAGTGATGTTACCTTGTATTTTACTAGAATATTATATGTTTTGATGATAGCCAAATCAACAACTTCTTTAAATAAATAGTAGTGGAATTATTTACTTGGTCATATTAGTGGGAAAAATATAAAAGTTCTAGAAATAAAGTTTGTACTAAAGTTTTATCATACTAAATTTGAATGTTTTGAAATTTTTTTACTTAGGAAGCAAAGGAAAGTTTTATCCAATTTGAATGGAAGGAATATATGGTGCTATAAATTAGAACTTGATCACTTGGACATATTGGGACATGACCTAGTGAGATATCATAGAGAATCCTTGTACATTTCCATGTTTATTGATGATGAAACTAAAAAGGTGTAGGTATAATTCCTTAAATAAAATTCAGATGCATTTTATATATTTATTCAGTCAAAATCCATGGTGTAAAGAGAATTCAAATGGAAGATAAAATATCTATGGTCCGATAAAAAAGGTGAATATGGAAGATAGGACTTTAAGAACTAATATTATAAGAAGGGAAATGAGAACAGAGAAATCTATAACTAGAATACCATAAAAATGGTGTTTCTAAAATTAATAATAGAACATTATCTTAGAATTCATGAAGCATGATATTTCACTATGGAATATCCAATGAAATTTGGGTATAAGCACTTAATTGCAAAATATACTTTGCTAAATAAATCCCATTGACACCACTGGGATATGATATTCTTAATAAGTTGTGTTTTGATAAAGCAGTTGAAATATGTCAGTAAAATATTTTTTTAAGAATTTTATATTTTTAGATTGATAGTAAAGAGAGGAAAAAGATTTAAAATATGTCCCAAGTGTGTTTTTTTGTGTGATATGGAGATGAATACTATTTCTTGTGGCTCAGAGATAATGATCATCAGAAGATATTTATAGTACATAGATTTATCTTCAATGATATGTTATTATACAAAGTTTGAAAAATAGTGGAGTAAGAAGTTGAGTATAGAGAATTGATAGGCCATGATAAGTTGACTTGTATTGAAGGTCCACAGGTATACATTGATAAAAAAGTTCATATAATGGAAAATGTTGACTATAAATTAGGCCATTGGATGATACACATGAATTCTCAAGTTCTACAAAGGTGAAAAGAAGACATCAAAATGACATATCTAGATCTAACAACACCACAATATACTGTACATGAAAGAGAAGAATCACATGTTGAGTTTATAAGGTATTTTAGAGTTATAAAAATAGTACATAGTTATGATCATTACATTAACTAATTACTTTTAATAGATGGGGTAGAACCTGAAATCCCATAAAATGTTTCAATACATTTCAATTATGGAAAATGGGAATTATCTATGAAAATAGAATAGGATTCATTACATTCTAATGATACCCAAAATCTAATAACATTAATATAAGGGAAGAAAGTGTTGGAAAATAAGTGTGTCTTCTATTTAAAATAATTATTTGATGAAAGTTAGTGGTTCATTCCTAGGATAGTGGTGAGAGGCTTCCAATATAAGGAAGGGGTATATTTCTCAATGTTGTTTAAATGATAATTAAACACACTACATTTTAGATAGTCTTAAGTATGGTTTCAACCGATTATTTGTACCTTAACTAAATGGATGTGAAAACTATATTTATTCATGGTGATTTGAATGAGGAAGTTTTTATGGAGAAACAAACAAATTTTAAGGATAATAAAAATTACTTGGTGTGTAAGATAAAAATTAGTCTCCATGGCTTGAAATAAGAACCGACATAGTTCAATTAGATATTCGATGCATTTTTAGTTTAACATGGTTTCATGTAGAGAAAATGTAAAAACTATTTATGACAAAAGTTATAGATGGTTAATTTATTTATCATCATACTTCATTATATTGATCATATGCTATTGGTAAGACTGGAAATTGAATGGATTTAGGGATTGATATTTGAGTTTTCTAGATGTTTCAAAATGAAAGATCTTAGAATAGATAATAATATTATTTGGAAGAGGATTGAAAAAGACAAGGAAGATGGAATTATTGTTTTTTCTTTTCGTGATTATATTAGAAAATTTATCAAGTAGTTTTTAATGACCGTATGTAAGGTAATTTCAACTCATGTACCTGAAAACTTAAAATTTTTAAAGGGACAAGAACTAATTCTGGAAGATGAGACAAAATACATGAATAAAGTTAAATATTTTATATGTAGTCATAAGTTTGATATATTTTATGGTATACACTTTACTATATTTTATTAATTATCCTTAAAAAAATATCAATTATTTAGTAATATCCATCAGCAGGTGTAACGCCTTAGCCTAGGGACACTCACCAGTGCTTAGACTAGAGTTCCATGTGACTTGAAGCATGAATCCTCATATACCAGAGGCTATATAATAGTGTAAAGGGACTAAAATATATAATGGGGAGAATATGAACTTGAATTAGAGTCATAAAATAGTGGAAAATAAGAAAAAACTTCAATCAAATAAACATCAGAGTATGAAACATCAAATAAACACAATTCCATAAAAAAATATACCATGCATAATCCAGACAAGCATAAATATTTGAAAACCCACTTGGATGATACAAAATAAAAAATTAACCAACAATTTAATGCACACACACTATCCCTACTTCTATCCCTAGATCTCACACACCCTGCCTCCAAATACCCATTGAGTTGCCTTAGCCTGATCCACTACATATCCCGTGTTGAACTAGAAAAGCATACATAAGGTCTACATGCGCAGTGAGGTTCTCGTGCATGGTGAAAGAAAAATATCTTAGCAGTGTATCACCAAGTTTTCCCAGTATGACCTATCATATAATTGTATGCATGAGGAAAAAATAAATATGTCAGACAAGTGCCTTGGACATCGTGTGCTAAACAGGCCACCATGACTCCCTACGCACCAGGTCACCATATGCTAACCAGAACACCATGAAACCCTCTCATACCTACTTTACTTCCATACTGGAATCACCATCATAATATAATCACAACACTACACCAATTCCAAACCCATATTTGAAGATGAAATTTCGAGTGACATTCATAAACTTGACCCAATACCCACATACACTGGGCACAATCACGCTTTGATAATTCATGACCCATCCCTTATCACTCTAGGGAGGTCCATTAGCCACATCACATCATTCAATAATGTATCACCCAATGAGGTCTTCTTCCATGAACCAAGCCTCTACTGGAAAGGTCCCCTAATAGCGTTTACCCATGCCCTCTCACTCAAGATTTGGTCATCCAAACCCTCTCACACAAAGAAAAACCCTCTTCCAAAACTAGTACCCTATAAATCAGGGCGTGTCCTTACATTTTTCATTCACAATGACCTAAGAGACACATGGAAATATCCTATACTAATACATATAGGAACATGGAAAATTATTTTCACTGACCCAAGATATATTTGCAATGGTCCTGGACCCAATACCTTCATCAGGGCACTACCATCACACCGACCCGTCCCCACTAAAATTAGGGAGGTCCATGAACATCGAACCATACCCACAAACTCTCAAGATTCCATCAAGAAAACATGGAGGGATATAACCCATCACACAACTCACTGTATGATCCCAGGGTTCTAGTCACTTGAGGGATATCCCCTTGTTGTAACAATCCCTTCCTCACTAATTAGGGCATCCACTGGATCCTTCAAAACCATCATAGTATCACATTTCTAATAACATCTAGAACCCATCACCCATCAGTGAAATAATTATCTAAATTCTATAATAACACAAAATCCATGGATCAATCCACATTCTTATAAATCCCTCAATGCTCCCAGCCCCACTATCCCAGAATTATCCCAAGCCATACTAAACTATGCCCCTCAGCAACCTCGATGCTCAATCCATAACAATTACCATGACCTGTACTTGGATCTTAACTCACATCTTATAAGGGAGATCTCCCAGCCCATCAACTAGAGTAAAACCCTCCCCACCACACCTTTCCTAGTCTTGGAGGAATATTCCTACTCATAGAACTTACCAAAACTTATACCACCCTCTAAATGGTGTCTTTTGTCTAGTGTGAGATGTACGACTGTCTCACCCATCACCACTAGGAAAAATACTCTCTGGTCTATCCAAATAGCCCTAGGGAAAACTATCCTAGGATACCCATATCCCATCTAGAATCCAGAGATCACTGATGGTCCCTCATCAGCCTAAACATCTCTCTCATCCCTTGGTGACATAGTCTCCAGGTGATTCCAAATCACCAAGATTCTAAATAGAACTTATCTTGAGAATAAGAGGCCAAATCATATCCTATATCATTTTTACAAGGTATCATCAATCACTATCCACTCTACCAAAACCCATACAATGAATTCAAGAAAGAAACACATACATAACATGCATATGTTCTTGTATTAAAGGAACCATCTACCTCTTTCAAGGAGTTACCACCCTTTACAAGATCCATCGAGCTGAAACATAGCTCATCCATGAATCGATCAAGACTTTACTACCACCCGATTTCCTACAAAATTCCATACACCCTAAATACTTAATTATAAAAAATTTCAATTAATTATTTAAATAAAAACCAAAGGAGAATATTTGATGAAAATATCACCGAGCACCACCTTTACACTATAACCTCGACCAACCTCACCTAGAGGGAAAAAAACACACCTCGTACACTATTCTGACTAAAATCCCCAACCACCAACACCTATTCATTTTAAAAAATAATTTATTTTAACCTAAAACCTTAGGAAATATCATATAGTGACATACCTCAATAGAAACGATTACAAACAATGGGAAAAAAATATCTATGGGAATCCTCAACACAATAAAGGAAAACCCCCATCCATTTTAGTCGATTATACCATTACCTAGTGAATTAGACACCAAATCCCCAAATAAAATTGGAAAACACAAGAGGGAAATGAAGGGGGATCCAAAAAAGAATGAAAAAGAATGAGATTACCATGATTCACTATCATGAAGAACTAAAACCACAACCCTTGAAATGGGTTTAAAGGAGAGCCAAGAGGAGGGAAAATTTTCCAATAATGTATTTTTATGACCCCTCCCCCTTAACGCATAGAACCCATAATCTAGAAAATATAATTTCTCACTTGCTTAACAAAAACAACCCAGGGCCCACCGACTGGTTGGTGAGCCCACTAGCCTACAGGGCCACTAAAAATCTCATTAGAAAGCTGATGAACTAGTCCTGATTGGATAGTGGCATCCTACTACTGAAATTCATTAGTAGGGAATTATCAATTCATCCTACAATGCTTCTTTGAACCCTCTAGTCACCTATCATGCCTTAAAACCATATAAAAACATCTATTCGGGACATCCAAATTATTATAACCTCTTCCAAAGTATTGGTTAAAAAATTGAACCATTCACCAAATGATAATTGAAATTAATATTAAAAAGTAATGAATATAAATTCATGTGTTTTCCCACAAATTACATTAAAAAATATAGGTAATTTAAACTGGGAATTCATGAAATTTATTATAAGATATCTCAAAGGCATAGAAGACACAAACTTATTCTTTGCATTGTCGAAAAAATTACAAGGGTATATAGATGTTGACTAGGGGGTGGTGATACTCAGAAGAGTGCGAATGACTATGTGTTTAAATTCATTGTGAAAAAAATTAGTAGGATGTCAAGGCTTTATCCAATGGTTTCACTCTCTTCTAGGGAAGCCAGGTATGTGGCAGTAATATAAGCGGTGAAGGAGTTAGTTTGGTTGAGATGTGTATTGGTGGAATGTTGGGAAAACCAAGAAAATGGGTACTCTATTGTGATAGTCATAGTGAAATTATATCATTTAAAAATATAGTGTTTAATTCAAGGAGTAAACATAATGACCTTAAATACCACTAAATTTAGAAGTTGGAGGATAGAGAGATAGAGTTGAGAAATATAGTTGTGAAGTGGAATTTGTTTTCTATGTACAACGAGGTTATGTGTTGAGAAATTTTGAGGTAATACTATACCTTAGTGTGACCAGGATAACTAGAACTTAGTGGAGAACACTATATGCTGGGAAAGAATAGTGTATATTTGAACTTTTCTAATTATTAGAGGTTGATATAATTTTTTGAAAACAATTTTTAAGTGAGCTAATGTTAGGAGTTGTAAATATTTTTTTTTCACATTCCATTTAATCCTCCAAAAGGATATTATCCATAAGATCAAATTATTTTGAGATTATAGTAAGTGGAATCAGATCCTCTATATAGTAGGAGGTAAGTTAGTCAGATGTTAGTGACTTATAATGGTGATATGAAGTCAATCCAATTTCAATGTAAGGGTTCCATCTGAGCAGATCAATTGGATAATAATGAGCGGTTATTTATTCTATCATAATTTAATAATCATGATTAAGAATGCTACCAGAGATCATAAATTATCTTAGTTCAGTGGAAGTACCCTCATGAAATTTTTAGTTCAAATATACCAAATGAATGACTAATGTTTTTTTATGAAAGAGAGGTGGGAACACATGCACATCTGTATTTGGGAGAGACTTGGGGTTTAGTGACATAAGTGATGAAAATTCACCATGATTATAAACTCTTATATCAACAAAATAATTAGTAATAAATATGAAACAATGTTCTCCTATTGAAGTAGGAATTATTGTCTGAACCATGTAAAATAAAATTTTCCTTTTACTTTGTAGTATTATCTTGGTTTCTTGAACACTTGTTTTAGTGTTATATGATATTATAATTTGTGTGGAGAACTAGGTTTTTATTATGGTACTTACAATCTAGTTCACTAATATCAGTGAAGGAGGTGTTACGCTTTGTGTGAAATTCAATGATTTATGTTATTGTGGATCTTGAAACATGGTTTCAGTGAAGTAAAATTCTAATAATCTCATGGTTTCATATGTTTCTTCCCTAAAAAATTAAAAATCACATAGAGTATTCTCAAATACTTTTCCAATTCTCAATTTTTGAAACTATTACATATGAAATGGAGGGCGCATACATATCTTAGTGAATATTCAATACTTTTCCAAATTCTCAATATAACCTTGGCGTAACCTTATATATGATATTGTGTAATCTTACATATAAGACACCAAAAAATTATGTATTATAGTATAGCTCCATAATTTTTCAAATTCTCAATATTCTTTTAGAGTAACCTTACTTATTAACCATTTCTATTTTTCAAAAATCTATAACATATAAAGTCTCTTATATATCCAACACATTTTAAAATATATAATGAACTATAACTTTGAAATTATACATCCTTCTCTAAACATCATTAACACATATAAAAAAAATTCATAATAACTTTAAGTTGTCTTTATTTATCACCAAAATAATTTTAAATCTTATGAAATATAAAAAAAACCCCTTAGATTATTTCACTGGATATTCAACATCCTCAATGAAATTTAGATCTTCCTCAAACATCAACCAAGTATATTCTTCATGTAACATTTTTCTTCACCATATATGATTAAATTTCATAGCTATCTTTCTCAACATATTCATTGAGGTATATCGTACTACAATAATCATCCTCTATGGAACTATTCTAGGTTTTTTATCTTCTCAATATCAGATATATTTCCATATATGAAAATCTCTATAAGCATACGTTCAATTGAATCATCTCACTTTAAATCTAATTTTATATATGAATAGTGTCAACAACTCACTTACAAGCTCCAAGGTATTTACTAAATTTTTATTCATTATCTAAAACTCAATATAAGGATAACTTACTTGGAAAATCCAAACTTATTCTCATAAATATGATTGGGTACTCAAAACTCATCACAAGATTGTATTATCAATACATATTAACATCATTCTTGTTTACTCCATGATTATTTAAAACAAATATAACTCAACACTAAGTGGGTTCAATAATCTCAAACTTTGGATATGTTATCGATACCAATATATAAAATTTATTTCA
The DNA here is from genome assembly GCA_963277665.1 of Viscum album. Taxonomy (NCBI): domain Eukaryota; kingdom Viridiplantae; phylum Streptophyta; class Magnoliopsida; order Santalales; family Viscaceae; genus Viscum; species Viscum album. The sequence continues at coordinate 749,768,853 of OY728146.1, forward strand.
ATATGTCTTATTCTATTTTATTATCTACACCCTTATTGAAAAAAATACAAAGAAACATGAGAGAGGGTGGTATCAATTAACTTAAAACTATGTACCATTAATTACTCCACTCTAAGTCTAATTTAGGAATGTTCAGTGTTGAAAAATAAGAGGGAAAAATTTAGATAACAAATCTATCCACAATGAAATAAAAATTAGATACCAATTTCAAATTCAATTATCATGGTATGTTCACATATATATTTAGGTTGATCTAATTATTGAATGTATTCTCTTGATGTTTTTAACCCGAATTACTACACTCATCTCAATAATAGATTAAAAATGTTAAACACAACTTCTAGTTTAAGTTTCATAAACGAGCCATTGATTTTCTCAAATTTTTCTTATCTATATTTCCATCGATCCATATACTTTATCCCCTTAACATCAAAATTAATTATTGAAAAACAAGAACAATATAATATTAAAAAATAAATTTGCATGGACACTTCAAAAACATGTATGATCAAAAGAGTATGTTTTTACTATGGGGGGGGGGGGTGAATTATAGTTTATAAAATAAAACATATAATTTTTCCTTAACCTTATAATGAAATTATTTTGAACAATGTTTTATATAGAAAAATTTATTATTCAAGTAAGAAAGTGTTTTTTATAAACTATATAATAATTTATTAAAACATGCACAATGAAATTTAGAAACTTGTATAAAAAAGAATTTTTTTATAAAGTGAGTAATCAAAACTTATAGAAAATTTATAGCAAAGATCCACACATAAACCTTATGTGTTAAGTAATTAAATAACCTTGACTTTAGTTTTGAGTGGTTTTAACCAAACTATAATAGTCTGTCTTCCTAAACCTTGGAAATCCCTCGATATAATGATCAAAATAAACTTTTTTCCCTATCATTAGGAACCCTCGATCACACCAGATTAGAATTACCACTATCTCTAAAAAACCTGAGATCCCTCAATCAAGACTAATTAGACACAAAGATTAAAAAATCAATGAACTTAAGGCATTTATAAAAATCCTCAAAGATAGATGACTAAAGTAAAAACTCTCTAAATATTACAGTAAATAATTCTCTCATAATGTGAAGTTAAAAACTATTTACAACAACTTCAAGTAGCTTGGGTAATGCACTTCATCCTCCTCGAATGTAGCTTTATTTATAATGATATTCCCAATGGTCATATTCTAGATTTCCTTGAGTTGGTTGACATGAAATTAGATGATATTATTATTAATCTTGAAAGGTTTAGTACATTGTCTTATTCTAATATTCATCTTGACACATAACTATTACAGTGCTTGAAAATTATATTTAGTAGAATGTGAAACGTTTATTCAGTGGAATATGTAAAGTTCATATTTTCGATAGTTTTTGGAAAGTTCATCTAGAAATCATGTCTTCCTCTATCTGATAGAGTTTGTCTTTCATACTTTGTATAATTTTTTCAAGTGAGACTTTATTATAACTTTTTTATAGACTTCATAAACCTTCAACTGATAAACTTTATATTCATCCCACTGATGTAAAAAGTATATATTTATCTGGTTTAGGAAGGTTTTATTTAGTGGAAATGTAATTAAATGTCTTGAAAAACATATCTCTTAAAAAAAATTTCTTAAGATATTAGGAAAATATATGACTTAGTAATGTACAAAATTTTAAAGAATTAGTTTGTAATTTTCTAAAATTTGGTTAGAATGTGTTGAAATAAAAATTTTGACTCAAAAATATATCCTTTTTTGAAATCACAAAACAAAACTTTGAATGAGAAAAACTATAGTTAATTTTTTTAAATATACTTACTCCCCCACATTATATGTTTATATCCTTTATATTTTTTTTATGAAAAGATATAACTTTATTAACCTTATTCTCCTTTGTCTGAATGTTCTCTATATCTAAAACATTAGGTTCTTTATCCTAAAACCATTATTCTTTCCTTAAAATAAAATATAGATATTTTCTCTTTTTCCATCAAAATCTTGAATTCTTTATCCCATTTAGTGATTTTCAAAAATAATTTGTGGGATATAGAAAGTGTACCTGAAATATTAAGAACAAAATTATACTATAAAACAATTTATATTCAAACATTCATCCAAAATATATAAAGTCATTAATATAAATAAATTAGAAAAAATACCAATCAAAAAATATATGGAAGGAAATTCATTCAAAATATACATCTATAATGTGTGAGTTTTATTTTTTACAAAATCTTTTAAGAGTTTGAAAAATAATATCAATATTTATTTGAGTAATTTTTGATAATTACTTTCATTTTCTTCAAATATTCCCAGTATTTATATTCCCAGTATTTATATGAATCCATAATTACTTACATTACAATGGATTTCATACTTTTTATTTTTCCAAATCTTTCACATACTTCTAAGACAATACTTCTTACAAACTGTGAAAATAATTTTGTTGGTTTTTTTATCCCATATTTTTTATCATCATAAAACTTGATGTCTCATTCCACGCATTTGAACCAACTAATAACTTTCTTTAAATTTATCAGGTATAAATTTTTCTTTCCTTTGAAATCATTGAACTAAGATTAATTCTAAATTATGATCTCATAAAGTTTTTTCAACAAAGTTTATTTTTCCAAAACATCAATTTCCCTTGGATATATTTTCAGATTTCTTGTATATCAAGAAATATTTTCATTATTCCATCAATTCTTTTAATTAATTCCTTGAAGTAATTCATTCCCATCTCTATCATATTGATGCTTTTACTAGGATCATATCTAGTGGAATTAGATGAATCATTAGGAATAGATTGAGAAATTTGTGTAGAATTTACATAACCATCATTTATTTCATAAGAATGATTTTTAAAAACTTACACAACTTCAACATATTTATCAGACTTATATTTTTATGAAGCTTTAGTTTTATATTTTTAATATTATTCCTCACAAGAACTTTATTTTTTTAAAACAATTAAATCAATATATTTTTTAGATTGTGTAGATAATGAAGTATACGTCTCAGATAACATCTCTTTAATATCTAATGATTTCTTAATCTATTTATAAATTTCATTATATTTCCTTGAATTTATATTTCCTAATTTTTTATAAACATTATCCACTTCAACTTCAACATATTCTAACTGACTTTTTTTCAATATTGACTTCATTTACATTTCCCTTTTGAATGGGAAAAGGTTCAACTTAAATTTATTTCGGTTGATTAAAGGACATAGTATGAATGAACTGTGTAATAGAATAAGTAGGAATATACTAAGTAAGAATGGATAGAGGAAGAAACTGATCAAGAAATTGAGTTAGGTTTCCTTCTTGTTGAACAAAAATATATTGAATGGATATAAGAACATTTCCCTATGTTCTTATAGAACATTATTTAAACTTTTTCTTTACTATCCTTATTAATTATAGGAAAATCTAGTCTAATATGACTTATATTCATACATTCATATCATATCATCTATGAAGAATATTTCTTACCACTTCTTTCATTAGGATTTTTCTTTTACTTGTAATGAAAATCCCTTTTTTCAAACAAAATTGTTCATTATTTTGGTAATATTAGAAAGATAATTTCACTTTCTTTAGATGAACTACTTTCAAAATCAACATTGATTTTCTATATTTTTTAATATTTTGAAATTTTTTCAGGTGATCTGACTTTCCTAACTTTTGTTGATGTTGAGGAAAAATCAACCCCATTTTTCTTTTTCTCTTTCTCTACATATTTTTTTAATCTACCCTCATATTTCATGATAGTTTCAATAATATCATCCAAAATCAAATTGGTCATATATTTCATATCATCAAGAGATTTTCTTTTTTATTCCCATTCATTTGGAATAATGTAAATTATTTTATCAACCAAATTTTCATCAGTCAAGTCATAATCTCCTAGACATTGAAGACTATTCCCATTGGTCATAAATATTTGGTGAATTTTAGAAAAATATTCTCTAGGTAAGAAATCAAAATCTCTATAATTTTATCAAATCACAGCTCTTATAGTCACAATAACTTTTGGAGTTCCAAGGTGTGAAACCTCTAGTTTCTTCCAAATATTATATTCAATTTCAAAAAAATAAATATGGTTGTATATGTTTCTTGTCATTGAACAAATTAATTTATTTATAAATTGATAATTAAGTATATACTCAACTTTCCCATATTTTATAGAGGTTTTAATTTCTTTTTTTTGGAATATGATAATTTATAGACATTATTTTAAACTCTAGTATTTATAATAAAGTTATTTATATGATATCTCCATTATTTATAATCATATCCATTAAAAATTAGTGGTCTTATTGTATTTATATTTTATAATGTCCCAGTGGAAAAACTGATCATCTTAAAAACAAGTATACTCTTTTCTAAAAAAACATGTTAGTATATCAAATTATAAAAAGAATAAACCTCCTCTGATATCCAATATAAGATCAAAAGAGTAAGTGTTTTTTACTTCAAGAGGGGGGGGGGGGGGGTGAATTATACTTTATAAAATAAAACATACATTTTTTCCTTAAGAAAATTATTTTGGAAAATGATGTGCACCAAAAACTTTATTATCATAGTAATAAAGTTTTTATTACAAACTATATATGAATTTATTAAAATATGCATAATGAAATTTAGAAAATTATAAAAAAAAGTAAAATAGAACTTTATAAAGTGAGTAAGGAAAACTTATAGAAACTTTATAAAAAATATACACACTTTAACCTTAATTTTTTTGGAATCCAATTACACTAACTTTAGGTATCCAAAATTTTAAACAATCTATAAAGGTATGCATTCCTATACCTTAGAATCCCTTGATAAAAAGATCAGAATAACTTCTATTTCCTTATCCCTAGTAACCCTTGGTTAGACTATATAAGAATAATATCTTTCACTCTCAACCCCTAGAACCCTTAATTAAGACTGACCAAACACAATGATTACAAAATTAAAGAACATAATGCATTTAAAAAAATCCTCATAGATGGATTACTTAAGTAAAAAATATCTAAAGATTATAATGAATTATTCTCCCTTAACAAGAAGCTACAAAATCTTCATAACAAATTTAGATATCTTGGTTAACATGCTTCCTCCTCCTTGAATAATGATATATTTATAGTCATATTACGAATGGTCATATTATTCATTTCTCAGAGTTGGTTGCAATGATATTTGGTAAACCCCTTATTCCTCTTGAAAGGTTCAGTACATCATCTTCATCAAATAGTCATCTTGATAATGCATCATTAAAATGGTTGAAAATTATGTTCGATAGAATGATAAATTTTTATCTGGTGGAATTTTTAAAGTCCATCCATTCGATAGGTTTGATAAAGTTTTTATGGAAAGCATGTCTACCTCACTCCTATGGAGTTTTTCTAGTAGACTTTATATAATTTTTTATGGAAAGAACTTTTTTTACTTAAACTTCTAGATGTTATAAACCTTTATTTTATTAATTTTTTATTTTTCCATCACATGTATAATGCACATGTTTTTTGGGTTTAGTAAAGTTCCTTCCGATGAAAAGGTAATTATATGTCTGGAAAAAAAAATTTCATCCAAAAACATTCTTATGGCCTTGGGAAAATATAAAATCTATAAAAGTATAATCTTATAAATAATTGGTTTGTGATTTTAAAAAATAATTTTATAAAGTATTGAAATAAAACCATTGACTCATTAAAATGATATTTATAGAATTTCAAATTTTCAAGATATATCATGATTCTAACATCATTCCTAAAATTTTCACCTTCAAGGGATTCACTATATCTTCACTTCATCAAGGTTGATACCAATATCAAATATACTTCAAGATGCCAAATGTTATTATCAATCCAAGATGGTCACTTCCATAACATATTGAATAGTTATTCATGATTTCTTAGTTTTCTAGTTCCCCCTTAATTATGCATAACATTTAATTCCTTAAAATGAAATAAAAACACAGTATATATGGAAATAAGATGGGACTTCATTGCTTCTTAGGGAGAGAAAAACTTTTTAGAGTTACTTCTCAACCAATATACTTGTTTCTTTCCAACTCTATGATTGGGGTAAATCTTAATGATTTCTCCCTTATATTTCACGATGGTATACTCCATGGGAAATATAGACTTATTACATTCATTAACAACCTCCTTATTTACAATTTACCTATTCACATCATCAAAAATAGTAAATATATCTCATGATGATTATTTTATCTTCTTCATCATTTTTACTTGGGCTGATAGTATAATTGTATAATTCATTGATTTTTTTTATCCTTCTTACACCTTCCATGTAGATTTTGATGAATATTTATGTTACCGTGAGTTGGAAAATTTTTATATGATTAAAATTTATATTCATGGATGTATTCAATAAAACCCATCATTTTATTTAATTAATTGGTTTATTCTCTTCAAAGTTCCTTTAGAATTCCACTCTCAGTATTGATTTCCAGGTCTATTTTCAATAGTCCATGGTGTGTCCTTTTTTACCAGAATAGTTGCAACTTCTTCTTTTTTTTGCTGAATAATCCTTCTTGTTCTTATTAGGCATCATTGATTTAAAAATTTTATTTTCATTATAAACCAAGGGTAAATCACCATCCTTATTCACTTGACTTATATTTAAATTTTTTGGTTTTCTTACATAAGTAATTTTTTACACATAATTAGTTGTTTTGCACCAGCATGATTCTTCTATTTGACCACTATCATAGTATATTCCACATAATTTTTCAATTCCATAAAATCTATTTGAGGTAAAAAAATTTTTTTCTTGCTTATGAGTAATTTTCTTCAACTCAACCTTTATCAACTTGATGTCATATTTATCCAACAATCATAGATTAAAAAATTTCACCATAAATCAAAATACTTGTGCCTTAATCTATCATGACACTATAAGTAACCAAAAAATCTTATTATTTTCTTTTGAATAATATTCTAGAACTATTTTTTTACTTTTTATTTTTATGATGTTTTATTATAAACTTTATATTTTTCTTGGGGAACCTATTCTACTAAAATCTCTCATACACACCATATATATAGTGGTGGGGTCCTCATCAATTTTTTTCATTCATATAGGTTAGAATTTTGATTTCAAACCTATACTATGAGTGAAACTATAATTAGAATAATTATAACTTTCTGGATTAGATAATACTACTTTCATTGTTCCTGTAGTGAGTTTATTAAATCATTATTTCATTCCCTTATTTATAGTTGTTAGAGATATTTTAACACAAATATCCTCCTTAGATCTTCTAATTATATAAAGTCTTTATATAGTATTTTGTGAGGACTCAACTTGAGTTACTATCAAATTTTATAATTTAACTTCTAGCTCTTGACACTTCATTTTAAGGATATTTTTCCCATCCTCAATGTCACGACCAGCCTTCACAAAAAGGAGGGAAGGGTCAGCAGATTTCCAAGCCTTTCCTTCTTTAAGTTGAAGAAGAGATAATGACCCCCGAAACCCACCTTCAATAGGTCCCGGAGTGGTGACTAGCACCAAGGGTATGAAATTCACACACAAATGGAAGGAATTACCCTTTTTGTTTTATAGGATCGGGAGATAAGATGATGAAACCCAACAAAACCAAAATTGAAAGAAAAGTAAGGTCCAAAAATGTAAACCATTCCCACATGCATGTTCCAAAGTAAATGATACAAGCCACAAAAAAAAACCCCAAGGCAAAAAGTTACCAAGAAAAAAAAATGACAACATCAACTACCCCAAAGGTCCGAGCGAGTATGGCCCCGCGCGATCGCCGAAGTACTCCTAGAAACTTGAAATCAGTTTTATATATGTAGGGTGAGCATACAAGTATACTCAGTAGGGAAAAACCAAAGACTCTCATGCACAGGTGGGTAGACGTACTAAAGTCTCGTGAGAAACATACAACCAACACTATCAAGGAGTTTATCCATCCCAGTCACCGGCCACACTCACCAAATAACGCAAGAAATTAATATATAATAAGATCACATCGATGTTTGGGTACCCCACGCCACTTTCCCACTGGTTATTGAAGACATTCTACGCATCGAACCAATCCCGCCATTCTCATCGCAGTCCCACTGCCACACCCCGCCCGCACACACCTGGGTCATATCCCCACGCAGTCCCACTGCCCAACCCTGCCCACAAACACCTGGTCCACAACCACTATCCCACCCAAAGACACCTGGGCCAAAAATGTCACATGTAACCATGCCCATAAACACCTAGGCCAGAACAACCACCGCCACGCCTGAAGACACCTGGGCTAGAAGATCCACTGCCATGCCCGAAGACACCTGGGCCTCATCCCGAAGACACTTGAGAAACCACCTACCCACACAAACCTGGGCCAACCACCACACTACCCCACCCTAATGTTCTTGTAACACCCCAATCTTCCATAATACGCTTCTCTTTCAATAATTCAATAGCTTGCACTGTATGCAAGTTCGAGATTCTAACACACCGCGACCAATCAAAATAGCCATTATGAATAGTAATACCCACTTTTTGAAATTATATATATTTTATATTTCAAAATGGACTTCATTTTTGGATTCAGAATATCGAAATTAGCCTATGTTGAGTTTTTGGTATTTTTCTGAGAACTTCCAATTTTTATGAATAATGAAAAATACTTAAAACAACTTTTTTTAATCAAAATAATTTATAGTGATAAATTATACTATTGAGTGGTTTTAAAGTTTAATTAGAATATATTTTTACCATTTTATCCAATGGTTTTCATTATAATTAATTTCACTTTGAAATTGGACATAAACAATTGTCAATCTTTTGATATATATTGTTTCTTAAAAACACGCTATTTGTTGTGACAGCGAGAATTAATTATAAAATTAATTAATGCAACATATATGTTTGGAATTTTGTAAAATAGGAATCATTTTTGAATTCAGAATATCAATTATAGCTTAGGGTAAAATTTTGGCATTGTTCTGAAAAACTTCAATTTTTGATGAATAGTGAAACCACTAAGTGGTAGTTAAAAAACCGATTTTTCGTTTAAATGAAACATTACCACTTCTGTGATTTGATTTTCAAAAATACGACATACATGGTTGTCATTAGGAAGTAAAATGTGGCTCAATGTGATTAAAATAATTTTTTTGTGAATAGTAACTTTTAAGTTTAATTAATCGCTATTAAAGGTAATTAGTGAAATTTAAGGTAAAGATAATGTTATAATAATATGAAATGACCTTGAAACATGTCCTAACCCTGTTGGATGAGTCATGTCCGACCAAGAAAATACATGGGTAAACTTGGGGACCCCATAGAGCCACTTTGGTAGGAAAATGACTTTAAAAACTTTTTATTTAATGTTAAAATAAAAATGTCACAAACATGAGTTGTTTTACTAAAACAATTTTTAAATGGGGTTATACAAGTCATATTTTTGACTATAAATATTCATTAGAAATATAAAAATATTTCCTACATCATGATATTTTTTTTATAATTTTTAGACATTAAATATATTAAATTATTTATGACACCATGATGATGCAGCGATTGCCTCATTAATTAACAATTTAAATAAAATGAAAAGATAATGTAAAATCTAAGACTTACACTTGTCAAAAACCAATTGTATGAGTATATTTAGAACCCTTATCACCTTATCCTCTAAATATATAATTTTGGGAACTTTAAAATCCTAAACTCATTATATAATAAAGTAACATTTCATGACTTTCCAAGAGTGCCCCTCCTCTCCTCTTATAAAAGACCCCCACCTCTACCACCTTACCCACACCTCTCAAGCCTTTGTCTCAGCCAAACCCTGCCCATTTTGTCTCTCCACATCCCACTCTTACTCTTATAAGCCTCACTTTGGGCAGAAGTCTTCCCAAGGAAGCCTTTGAGCTCAAATAAAAAAGAGTTACCCGTTTTAAAGGTAGTGTTTTATCTTGTATTCTTATGTTTTATTTTGCTTCTCCAACCCCCTAAAATCTTTTTATTCATTTATTTTTTTAACAAAACCAGTATCCTCAATATACTAGTATGTTTTTATAAGAATTATTCGAGATACACTTACACACACCTACATCTAATGGTTAAAGAACATACTGTTTCTGTGGATGGCGAATTTTTGCCTCACGAAACGATGATTGTTCAACACTCATATAACACCTTCAAAGGTGACCATTAATATGTCACTATATTTATATATGATATGTTTATGTTTTACTTAATCTTATGTATTTTTCATTTATGGAATACCTTTATGGTTTCCATTATGGGTAAACACGATATTTTCATTTTAGGAAGTGCGGACTACCGCCCCCTCAAAGTGATTTGAATCGTTAATGCCATATGTGGGATGTATAAAGGATGGAGTAAATGGTATTATACATTATATTATAATGGAATTATATTATACCTTTATATAATTATAACTTAATTCCATTAAATATTAAATAGAAATGAAAGTAGCGTTCATGCGTACGTACGACTTACCGTCTCCATGAACAGTGCATTTCATTTCTTACCTCTAAATGTTATGTAATATTATAAATGAATGTATATACTGGATATATATGATGTATATGATATCTAAATCATGAATATAATTATGTATATAATGGATATTTTAACACATGAACAAAGTTTAATTATAAGATGTTTATTTTTGACTCAAGTATCTAAGATCGACAAAACGACCGTTATTAACTTAAATAATTACATAATGTTCATAAAATGGTAATAAGTGATATAAAAGGAATAATTAACTTGAAAAATGTTCTTAAGTAGGTAGATATTAACTCTAGTTTATTATTTAGGAGGTTAAAGAGCGGTCGTGTCAAGTCGGACACGAGGTAAGGGAACTTCTTAACCCAATTTCCATTCTTTGGGTTAATCTCCTACTTTCAAATTATGTCATTATACTATTATGTACTATCTTGTATTTGTACTTTCTTTATGTGTACCTATAGTGAATACACATAATATATCTATTTTATTTAAAAAAATTATCTTTGTAAGGGACTTCGTCTCAATCTCCTTTCATTGAGTCATATTTGGTTTTATACACAACTTTCTTTTATACGGTGTATAAACCCCTTTGACTTTTAATTTTATTCAAAAGGAATCTTTTTATACGAAGTGTTTTTACAAAATGACAAAAGGAATGTTTTTTCTTATGTATACGGCGACAATGAATTCTCTTCCACCGTGACTATTATTTGAGTTTCGGCTTCCTCTATAAGCCATAATTTTTTTTAAATGAAAAATAAATACAAAGTATTAATTTTATTTTATTTTGGTATTGAAAATGGTTTTGAAAGTGTTTTTATTATATCAATGTGTTGTATTGATATCTGGTGATTGAAATGTGTAAATGTTATGTTTCCTTTATGCATGTTTTATGTGATACGATTTTGTTATGGTTTATGATATGTTTAAACCTATTCATATGAGGAATGCATTGGACTTAATAAGTGACGGGTGGAGCCCGCTATAGCTCCTCGATGCATCAGTAGGTCTCATGAGACAAACTAGTGTCTTGGCACGAGGCCTTGACAAAATATTATTTGTAGTGTTGGCACGAGGCCTTGGCTATGTGGTTATGATAGTCTGGCATTATGCATTACATCATTATGAAAGTGGTTATTGATATTGCATGTGATTATTCGACTAGTAGAATATCCATGTGAATAAGTAAATGACATTATTTCATTTTATTTTTTCCATATTATGCTGAAGTTCAAGTTTAAAAGGATTTTGTTTTAGTTATACATTTCGTTAAATTTTAATGTTTATTTATTAAAGCTTCCGCTATATTGTTATCCTTACTGAGCATCTGAGCTCACCCCTTTCAATGTTTTAATTTTTCCAGGATGTGGAGAAGTATTTTAAGAATGACCTGCAGGGATAGTCAGAAGGGGATACGAGTGTGGTATATGGAGACCATGTTATTGTAGTTTTTCACTTTATGATGTAATGTAACATTTATAAATGTATCTAGTGTTTCCAAGGCTACTAAACTAATCGGTCTTTCGAGACTTGATCTTTTGTGATCATGCCAATGTTACGCAATAATGCACCGACTCTGGGTAAATAGGGTTGGGGCGTTACAGTTGGTATCAGAGGCAGGTTAGTACTAAACTTGGAAGCTAGATTTAGATAAACTCTGATTAGAGCACATAGCCCAAAGATAGACTTTGATGATTAGTATAGAAGAACTTCCTAGAATTTTGGTATTATAGAGATTTTGTGAGTTTTCCGAGCAATACATCCCTGTCTGGATACGAGCAGGTAGAGGTGGATCTGGCACAGATGTACCTAGGGGTAAAACCCGAAAACACCGCTTTGAGCTAGATTCGAACGGGAACTGGTGCACGACAACGGTCCTTGCTGCACTCTTGGTTATGACACTCCCGAGGGATATGCTTAGGATAATTCTCATTTTATTTACAAAACACTATGAAGGGTTATGAGTATATACTTCCTCAATGAAAACATTTTTGTTATTATGGATTATATCCATAAATAGTTCAATTAATGTTAAGTGTTTTACAAGTATGGAATTATGTATTTTGATTCATAAACTAATCTAGTTTATTCCATTGTTTAGAAATAGCGCCTATTGGAAGGAATGGAAACCGTATCAATGCACGCACTCCGTGTAGGGATTTCCCTCCTGCTCAAGATAATTATTGTGGAGATGGAGATACAACTAGGGATGATCAACTTATCACCATACTGGAACAACTCACTCAGGTTATGAATAATAACCTTACTTGTATGGAGCACCCTGATCCGCAACGTGGAGGATCAATGTTAGACCGCTTCATGAGGCAACAATCGCCAACATTTAATGGGGGTACAAATCCATTAGTAGCTGAGCAATGGATAAACTCCTTAGAGAAAATATTCCACGCCTTGGGGAGTAGCGAAAGGGAGAAGGTTGTCATGGCGGTCTACCGCCTCACTGGAGATGTTGATCAATGGTGGTCACTGATTCAAAAAAAAAGGAAGATGAATAAGTATCAAGTATAGAATGGAGGGAGTTTAAGGAAATTTTCTTAGAAAAATACTTTCCACATGACCATCGAGCATATATGGAAAGGAAATTTCTGAGTCTGAGGCAGAAGGAGGATGAGAATGTCACAAACTATGAGGCTAACTTTACAAGGTTAGCAAGGCATTCTGCAGATTATATATGTAACCCAAGAAGTAAGATCGATCGTTTCTTTGATGGGTTAAAACCGTTTCTCCGTCGAGCTTTAGTATCACAATCTTTCTGAACATACAAAGATATAGTCTCGTGTGATATCAAGACAGAAATGGAATTCTCTAAATCTTATGACAATAAAGTAAAGCAAGAGAAGAATAGAACGGTGGAACAAGAGATAGATAAAGGGAAAAAGGGAAAGAAGGATTTTCCATTATGCGATAATTGTGGGAAGAATCACCCTGGTACTTGCCTAAAAGTAATGGAGTTTGTTATAAATGTGGAGAAAAAGGTCACCAGGCACGTGATTGGAAGGGAAAGAAAGATACTATCAATGTTGAATGCTAAAATTGTAGAGAAATGGGGAATTATGCAAATGAATTTCCTAAGCATCATGTAAACTTACCTCAGAAAAGGCCAAGGGATCAAGGACAATCTTATGCTATTACTATAGTTGAAGTGGAATAATTAATTTATTGGTGCTTTTGGACTCAAGGATTATATTCTAGTTATAAGGATAATGTGATATATATAAGGATTTTACTACAGTACTTTTTGATTTCATTAAGGTTTTAATATGATTAAGGTAATCATATTTTTAGTATGTGACAATAACAGAAACTTTACTTTGTTTGTGAAATCTGATGATACAATTGATTTTGGAATTTCAAGACCTTTTAGAGAAAGTCTGGACGAAGGTATTTTGGATAAATATAATGGTTGGAATGGATTAAGTTGAACTTTGGATAGTATTTTTTAAGGTTAAAAAATTTATGAAGATTATTTTTGGAATATTATAATACTATAGTTTTAGGAAAAGGACAACCTGCAGGTTGGGGGATAACCCGTCGTGTCGGACAAAGCTGTAGGAATCGAACCCACAACCATAGTGCGACAGGAATTTATTACCTACCACTAGCCTATAGGAAGTCCCTGGTTATTACAAAATAGTTTTCCTAATCTAAATGGTATGTGTTAATATTTGGAACCTTATACAATTATGATAAATAAAATATTTTGAGTTCTATTACCTTTTGGAGTGAATGATGGGTTTGTGGTAAAAATTTATTAAAGAATGAAAGTCTACATGACAAGTAAGTATATTTCCTTATGTTCTTAGTAAATCTCTTAAATAAATTCCTCAACTTTATGAAAGGTAACTTAAAAAAAAAACGTTTCCGGTTAAATTTTCCAACTGGGGATTCAATGACCGTTTAACCAATCACAAGTTTGTGATTTTATTATGGTTAAGTTTCTCCTAATTCAGTTTTCTACAACTCTCCATCAGACCTTGATGGTTTGTTTTTCTTCCATATCTATATTTTCATAGAATCCTAGTATGGGCTATCTTGGGTGACCTTTATACTTATCTTTCTTTCTTTTAAAGATATATTTTTATTAACCTTATTTCCAATGTGGGTTTTACACAAAGGTATTTCCTATCTTCAACCTTTTATTTTCAAATAAAAATTTCAAATTGAGAGGACGCAATTTATTGAAGGAGGGGAGAATGTAACACCCTAAGCTTCCACGATACACTTCTCTTTCAATAATGCAATAGCTTGCATTGTACGCAAGTTCGAGATTCTAACACACCGCAACCAATCAAAATAGCCATTATGAATAGTAATAACCACTTTTTGAAATTATATATATTTTATATCTCAAAATGGACTTCATTTTTGGATTCGGAATATCGAAATTAGCCTATGTTGAATTTTTGGTATTTTTCTGAGAACTTCCAATTTTTATGAATAGTGAAAAATACTTAAAACAACTTCTTTAAATCAAAATAATTTATAGTGATAAATTAAACTATTTAGTGGTTTTAAAGTTTAATTAGAATATATTTTTACCATTTTATCCAATGGTGTTCATTATAATTAATTTCACTTTGAAATTAGACATAAACAATTGTCAGTCTTTAGATATATATTGTTTCTTAAAAACACGCTATTTGTTGTGACAACGGGAATTAATTATAAAATTAATTAATGCATCATATATGTTTGGAATTTTGTAAAATAGACATCATTTTTGAATTTGGAATATCAATTATAGCTTAGGGTGAAATTTTGGCATTGTTCTGAAAAACTTCAATTTTTGATGAATAGTGAAACCACTAAGTGGTAGTTAAAAAACTGATTTTTCGTTTAAATGAAACATTACCACTTCTGTGATTTGATTTTCAAAAATCTGACATACATGGTTTTCATTAGAAAGTAAAACGTGATTCAATGGGATTAAAATAATTTTTGGTGAATAGTAACTTTTAAGTTTAATTAATCGCTATTAAAGGTAATTAGTGAAATTTAAGGTAAAGATAATGTTATAATAATATGAAATGACCTTGACACATGTCCTACCCCTATTGGATGAGTCATGGCCGACCAATAAAATCCATGGGTCAACTTGGGGACCACATGGAGCCACTTTGGTAGGAAAATGAAATTAAAAACTTTTTATTTAATGTTAAAATAAAAATGTCACAAACATGAGTTGTTTTACTAAAACAATTTTTAAATGGGGTTATACAAGTCATATTTTTGACTATAAATATTCATTAGAAATATAAAAAGATTTCCTACATCATGATATTTTTTTTTATAATTTTTAGACATTAAATAAATTAAATTATTTATGACACCATGATGATGCAGCGATTACCTGATTAATTAATGATTTAAATAAAATGAAAATATAATGTAAAATATAAGACTTAAACTTGTCAAAAACCTATTGGATGAGTATATTTCTAACCCATATCACCTTATCCTCTAAATATATAAGTGTGGGACCTTTAAAATCCGAAACTCAATATATAATAAAGTAACATTTCATGACTTTCCAAGAGTGCCCCTCCTCTCCTCTTATAAAAGGCCCCCACCTCTACCACCTTACCCACACCGCTCAAGCCTTTGGCTCATCCAACCACTCCCCATTTTATATCTCCGCATCCCACTCTTACTACTAGAATCCTCACTTTGGACAGAAGTCTTCCCAAGGAAGCCTTTGAGCTCAAATCAAAAAGAGTTACCCGTTTTAAAGGTAGTGTTTTCTCTTGTATTCTTATGTTTTATTTTTCTTCTCCAACACCCTAACATATTTTTATTCATTTGTTTTGTAACAACACCAGTATACTCAATATACTAGGATGTTTTTATAAGAAGTATTTGATCTACACTTACACACACCTACATCTAATGGTTAAAGAACATACTGTTTCTGTGGATGGCGAATTTCTACCTCACGAAATGATGATTGTTCAACACTCATATAACACCTTCAAATGTGGCCATTAAGATGTCACTATATTTATATATGATATATAATATGTTTATGTTTTACTTAAGATTATGTATTTTCCATTTATGGCATACCTTTATGGTTTCCATTATGGGTAAACGCGATATTTCATTTTAGGAAGTGCGGACTACCGCCCCCTCAAAGTGATTTGAATCGTTAATTCCATATGTGGGATGTATAAAGGATGGAGTAAATGGTATTATACATTATATTATACTGGAATTATATTATACCTTTATATAATTACAACTTCATTCCATTAAATATGAAATAGAAATGAAAGTAGCGTTCATGCGTACGTACGACTTACCGTCTCCATGAACGGTGCATTTCATTTCTTACCTCTAAATGTTATGTAATATTATAAATGAATATATATACTGGATATATATGATGTATATGATATCTACATAATTAATATAATTATGGATATAATGGATATTTTACCACATGAACAAAGTGTAATTATAAGAAGTTTATTTTTGACTCAAGTACCTAAGATCGAAAAAACAACCGTTATTAACTTAAATAATTACATAATGTTCATAACATGGTTATAAGTTATATAAAAGGAATAATGAACTTGAAAATGTTTCTTAATCAGGTAGATATTAACTCTAGTTTATTATTCAGGAGGTTAAAGAGCGGTCGAGTCAAGTCAGACACGAGGTAAGGGAACTTCTTAACCCAATTTCCATTCTTTGGGTTAATCTCCTACTTTCAAATTATGTCATTATATTATTATATCCTATCTTGTATTTGTACTTTATTTATGTGTACCTATAGTGAATACACATAATAGATCTATTTTATTTAAAAAAATGATCTTTGTAAGGGACTTTGTCTCAATCTCCTTTCATTGAGGCATATTTGGTTTTATACACAACTTTCCTTTATACGGTGTATAAACCCCTTTGACTTTTAATTTTATTCAAAAGGAATATTTTTATACGAATCGTTTTTACTAAACGACAAAAGGAATGTTTTTTCTTACGCATGCGGCGACAACGACTTCTCCACCGCCGTGACTATTATTTGAGTTTCAGCTTCCTCTATAATCCATAATTTTTTTAAATGAAAAATAAATACAAAGTATTAATTTTATTTTATTTTGGTATTGAAAATGGTTTTGAAAGTGTTTTTATTTTATCAATGTGTTGTATTGATATCTGGTGATTGAAATGTGAAAATGTTATGTTTTCTTTTATGCATGTTTTTTGTGATACGATTATGTTATGGTTTATGATATGTTTAAACCTGTTCATATGAGGAATGCATTGGACTTAATAAGTGACGGGTGGAGCCCGCTATAGATCCTCGATGCATCGGTAGGTCTCATGAGACAAACTAGTGTCTTGGCACGAGGCCTTGAAAAAATCTTATTTGTAGTCTTGGCACGAGGCCTTGGATATGTGGTTATGATAGTCTGACATTATGAATTCCATCATTATGAAAGTGGTTATTGATATTGCATGTGATTATTCTACTAGTAGAATATCCATGTGAATAAGTAAATGGAATTATTTCATTTTATTTTTTCCATATTATGCTGAAGTTCAAGTTTAAAAGTCTTTTTTTAGTCATACATTACCTTAAATTTTAATGTTTATTTATTAAAGCTTCTGCTATATTGTTATCCTTACTGAGCATCTGAGCTCACCCCTTTCAATGTTTTAATTTTTCCAGGATGTGGAGAAGTATTTTAAGAATGACCTGTAGGGATAGTCGGAAGGGGATATGAGTGTGGTCTATGGAGACCATGTTATTGTATTTTTTCACTTTATGATGTAATGTAACATTTATGAATGTATCTAGTGTTTCCAAGGCTACTAAACTAATCGGTCTTTCGAGAATTGATCTTTTGTGATCATTCCAATGTTACGCAATAATGCACCGACTCTGGGTAACTGGGGTTGGGGAGGTATAGTTCTTGGGCTAATAATGGACTTCAGGCCATCACAGCCTGCCCGAAGATACTTGGGCTATCCGGGAAAAGGAGAAGAAAGGAGCTAATAACCAGCCACTAATAGAAGTGTTGGGAAAAACACCCTCCCCCATGAAATGGGGGTGTTCGGCACTAAGTGCTCAACTTGGGCGGGGCGCAAATAAGAAACACAAAACTACAAGTATATGTATAGGTAACAAGCAGTCACCCAAGTTTAGGTTTTTCTTCAGCCATCCTAAAGAACACAAACATCACCCCTGTCCACGTCACAGCTCACACCAAACAAAAACCCATTTATCCCATCCTTGTTTTCATGTTCAGTAATGATGTTTAAATAAGTTTTTGCACCTACTTGGGAAACTAGTAAGCATAAGCACAAGTCAAGGAAAGCAAACAGTCAAGCATCAACTACCACATCCACACCCGGTTCTCTTGTAAAGTCACAACAACAAAAGGGGTAAGAGATCCCTCAAAGTACCGAAACCAAGGAAAACCCCAAGATATTTCCTACACCTTCTGCAACCAAGGGGGATAGTTAAATACCTCGAAGTAATGGAAGAAAAGGAAACCCCAAGACACTGCCCCGTGCCCCCCCAAATGGTTTCTCATCAACAGAGGATCCCACTCCAATTCGTGATATAAACAAGGTAACCACCAGGTCTTAAAATTCACAACCAATGGATCCAAATCAACAGGGGATCACATCCCCACCCACATCACCCAGAAAATGGCCCGTGAAGGAAAACAACTAGACCACCACCACCAGCACAAAGAAGGCCCATGCCGGTATTTTCAAATTTATAATATTTAACACACTCCATGATTGCAATTTTCGTGCCTTAACTGGGGTTATCACACAAGGGATTGATCCCGGTGCTTTCAATTTATTTAGTTGGATATACATGATTAACCAAATTCCTTTTCACAGCAAGAGTTCACAACTACAAAACAAGCCATTTAAAACATCACCAGGGGTTCATTAGTGCACAGAGAAAGACCACCAACGACCATGATTTTCAGTAGGCGTAAGCCCGCACAATTCAGAAATCATTAATCGAAAGATCGAAATAGAGCAACATCATCCATCAAATCCCTCCCATTTCATTATTTAGAATCAGTTTATATCTTTATTAGGTTTTGGTTCATCCAATTCTACATAACCAGTAGCACACCCACCCTGCATGATACACAAAAGTAGAGACGATAGATATATTCCCTACCTGTTGATCAGTGATCGAGGTTTATCTTTATGCAGCCAGGAAGAGGGGACACACAAAACTGCAGGGTTGGGAACTCAAGCACGAGCAGACAAATAGACAAATCGATCGGAGGGTTATTGAGAAAATAAACCTAAGGGTCACCCTTTTAGTTTATAAGGTATGGGGACGGTTGAGATAAGAACGCAAAACTACATAAGGAGCGGGGTCGGGGGTTGACCACACGACCCCACACGTCATTAATGGTCGGGTGGTTTAAACCAATGCACACACCAGTTTAATTCATTAAATATTTAATTAAATGACATTTATGGCGTTACTGGGCTTTAAAACAAGCTTAAAGGGGTCAAAATAGGGTTTAAAACCCAAAAGGGAGGCACTACTGGAAAAACCCCGTGGGGGTAGGCGAGAGCCACCGGTAGGCTGCAGCTACCGGTAGACCGAGCAACCGGTAGGCGACGACCACCAGTAGACCGAGCTACCGGTAGACCGAGCTACCGGTAGGATGAGGCTACCGGTAGACCGAGCTACCGGTAGACCAAGCTACCGATAGAACGAGCTACCGGTAGGCTATGGATACCAGTAGACCGAGCTACCGATAGGCCTACTACCAGTTGGCTAAGGCTACAGGTAAGCCTACCGTTTGGGTCAAACTTCATTGAGATTCCCAGACTACCCAGAACACCCAACATCATATTTTCACAAGGTAATGGACCCCCAAAAACCCGGTCCATTACATCAGATACCTCTCAACCGATTCTCTTCCTCAAGAATCAATACAACCTAGAAGGAAATAGAGGGTCTGAACAACCACCTCAAAAGATACCTCTCAGGAGTGAACCTCATTGTTAACTAAGAACACCTTCCTGTCAAGAACCAAGCAATATACCATGCCAACTGCCCAACCATATGGGTTGGGGAGTCTCCTTCCCCATGTCAAGATAATATCTGCTTTGGGTGGCACTGACTCACCCGTACGGGTTTAATCGCATCCACCTTAATGCGTTTTGATTAGGTGTCAGGTCCTCCCCTCTCCATAGCTTGGACTTTTTTCACACATTCAGAGGAAAGAAAACCACGTATTTCATATCCAGCAAGATAAAATGTTCTACCACAACAGGTATAACAGAACATCACAAAAATCAAAACAACTCTGGGTACTGGGCACACATCTGTGCTTCCCTCTCCCATGTACTCTCCTCAATCCCACAATATCTCCATAACACACGAACCAAGGGAATTGTTTGCCCATGAAGCACCTTCTCCTTGCGATCCTCGATCATCACTGGTCTCTCCACAAAGGTTACGTCATCCTCGATGTCCAGTTCTCCCCAACCGAGGATGTGTAAATTGTCATGCAGATACTGACAAAGCTGGGACACATGGAAGACATCATGTATCCTCAGTAGCGGTGGTGTTAACGCTAGCTGATAAGCCACTTCTCTGACCCGACGCAACACTTCGAAGGGTCTAATGAACCTATGAGAAAGCTTACTCCCCTTGCTGAACCTCCATTTTCCATGCCAAGGGGAGACCTTAAAGAACATGTGGTCCCCAACTTCAAACTCCAAGGGCCTTCTCTTGGTATCAGCACACGACTTCTGTCGGTCCTGGGCCACCTTTATCCTTTCCCGTATAAGCTGGACCTTCTCTGTCGTGCTCTGCACCACCTTCGGGCCAAGAATGCATACCTCTCCTACTTTGATCCAACAAACAGGTGAGCGGTATGGCCTCCCGTACAAGGATTAAAACGGGGCCATACCAATGGTTGAGTGATAGCTATTATTGTAGGAAAACTCTACTAGAGGAAAGTGTCACACCCATGATCCTCCTGAGTCCAGAACACATGCCCGCAACATATCCTCCAAGGTCTGGATGGTGCGCTCTGTCTGTCCATCTGTCTGGGGATGGAAAGCTGTGCTAAGACGTAGCTGGGTGCCAAAAGCATCCTGCAATCCTCCCCAAACTCGTGAGGTAAACCGTGCATCCCTATCCGAGACTATGGACCTCGGAACTCCATGAAACCACACCACCTCGTCCACATACCTTCGTGCCAAAGTATCCACTACACTTGACTCCTTGATCACCAGAAAGTGAGCCGATTTCATCAACCAGTCCACTACCACCCAGATGGCGTCGTATCCCCCTTGGACCTTGGGTAGTCCCGTGACGAAATCCATCGAGATGTCGTCCCACTTCCACTCGGGGACATCTAGAGACTGCAGTAGGCCACCTGGAACTCGGTGTTCAACCTTCACTTGCTGACACACTAAGCACATGGCCACAAACTCTGCCACTGATCACTTCACTCCAGGCCACCAAAATTGTCTCTTCAGTCCCTGGTACATCTTGGAAACTCCCGGGTGTACTGATAGGGGTGAGTTATGGAACTCACAGAGAACCTTGCCGCACATCACCTCTGGAAAAAACAACCTTCCCTAGAAAAGTATCTGGTTTTGAACATACTCCATCCACCCTTCCAGAGCATTCCTCTGGTCAACTCGGTCACGCATCACTTCGCACTCTGGGTCCCCCCACTGAGACTCCTCCACTTGCTGTGACAAAGAAGATTGCATTGTTATCTGATACAGGAAACCTCTACCGCTATCCATCCTCGCATCCAGGTGCAAGGCATCCAACTCCTCCATCACCTTCCAGGCATTTACCGACTATCAGACCACATCCTTCTGAATCCTCCTTCTCAAGGCATCGACCAATATATTCCCTTTCCCCGAAGTGTAGGAAATATCGAAGTCGTATTCCTGGAGGAACTCCACCCACCTTCAGTGCCGCAAGTTTAGGTCCCGCTGGGAGAAGATATACCTAATTTTTTTTTGATATGTGAAGACCACAAAGCATTCTCCGATGAGGTAATGCCACCATAAATTTAGCGCAAAAATGACCACTGCATGATCCAGGTCATGGGTGGCATAATTATGCTCATGAGGTCATAGCTGCCTAGACATATAAGAGATCACCCCTTGTCGCTGCATCAGAATACATCCCAGGCCTTTCCCTAAAGCATCACAGAACACTTCGCAGCTACCCCTTCTTCTGGTAGCCTCAGAACTGGGGCACTAACCAAATTCTCCTTCAGATATCTGAAGGCTGCCTCACACTGCTCACTCCACACGAAAACATGGTCCTTCTTGGTCAAGGCTGTCAAAGGGGCTGCAACTCGGGAGAATTTGGGTACGAACCTCCTATAGTAACCTACCATCCTGAGGAAACTACGAACTTATGACACATTCTTGGGTTATACCCAAGAAAAAACTTCTTCAACCTTTTATGGGTCCACCGCTACCCCCTACTCGGACACTACGTGCCCCAGGAAGTGCACTTCTCGCGTTCAGAACTTTCATTTTGACAACTTCCCATAGAGATGGTGCTGCCGGAGGATCTCCAAAACCATCCTCAGGTGCTCCGCTTGATCCTCCTCTAATCTTGAATAGATCAGGATATCGTCGATGAACACAACTACAAACCGATCTAGGTACTCCTAGAAGATGGAGTTCATAAGCCCCATGAACACAGCCAGGGTGTTCGTAACACCGAAGGGCATGACCATGAACTCGAAGTGTCCATATCTGCACCTGAACGCCGTCTTCAGGATGTTTCCCTCTTTCACTCGCAACTGGTGACACCCAGACCACATTTCGATCTTCAAGAACCACCCCGCTCCTTTCAGCTGGTTGAAAATATCGTCTATCCTCAGAAGAGGGTAGCGATTCTTGATCGTCACCTGATTCAGCCTCCTGTAGTATATGCATAACCTGAGACCACCATATTCCTTCTTTGAAAACAAGACTGGAGCACCCCACAGTGACGCACTTGGTCAAATATAACCCCTCTTCATCAGATCGTCAATCTGAATCCGAAACTCTCGTAGCTCCGAAGGTGCCATCTGGTAAGGAGCCATCGAAATGGGACGAGCACCAGGCTGCAAGTCTATCCCAAACTCGATATCACATCGAGGGGGTAGAGTTGTTACCTCCTCCGGAAAGACGTCCATAAACTCACTAATGATTCCTAGAACCTCTACCATCTCAGCATCCACTGACCCTACTGACAGCTCAGCTAACAAGGAGAGGAGGGGTTCCTCCCACCTGCTACCCTTCTGACTGCTCCGCTCGTCGGTGAAAGTAGCACACTGGCCGCCCAAGTCTGAGAACACAACCCTTCCCTGGAAGCAGTCGATGACGGAACACACAGAGAACAGCCAGTCGATGCCTAGGATGACATCGTATGGCTGTATTTGTAACAGAAGAAGATCCCTGACCAACTGATGTGGCCCCAACATCAGTCTGCATCCTCGACAATCATAAAACAAGTTGGTCTGACCTCCAACTAGTGTGCTCAAAACCAGGGGCACTGGAAGTCTCTCTGCATCTAGACCCAAAGCACGAGCTAGACTAGGTGTGACGAAGGAGTGTGAAGCTCTGATATCGAACAAGGCATAAGCAAGGGTGCTAAACAAACTGATCGTACCTCGAACGAACTCCGGCCCTGCTGGAACTGCTGGCTCTGTGACATGAAACTATGCACACCCAGATCCTCTGCCCCTCGGCTGTCGACCACCTCTTCGACCATGCCCTGGTCAAGGTCACTGAGGAGCACCCTGAGGTCGGCCTCCTCCTGCAACGTCTTCCCTCAGAGGAGCGGGAGCTCGCTGTCCCTGCTGCTGCTGCTAGAAAGGCCTGGCTGGAAGCTGCTGCTGGGGTGGGTGTTGGGCCTGTCCACCACCGCCATACTGTACTCAGTCCGGGCATTGATTCCAGAGATGTACATGGATCCCACAGATGAAGCACCTCAGTCCTGGGCCCGAAAGGAAAGGGCGAGGACCGGGGGACCAGAACTGGAACTACTGCGGTCTGCTCCCTACTGGTCGGAACCTGGAGGGTCCCGACGCTGGAGGCCTGGTGCTGACGGCCTTCCCCTTAGATGATCCTAGATGAATACCCTCTCGTGACACACCTCCAAGAGCGTGCATCCTCTCTACCACTTCGGCCTTCTTCTGGACCTCCAAGTACATCAGCAGGGTAAAGGGGGTAACATCATACTGGAGGGAGGGTTGGAGCGCCTCCTCTAAACATCTTTCCCGAGACTCCTCATCTGGAAAAAGGTCTGGAGAAAAACGTAGGAGGTCCTTGAACTTGATTCCCAGCTCCCTTACTGACATACTCCCCTACTGGAGGGAGAGTAGCTCCTGCCTCTTTTCCGCCTTCATCGTAGAAGAGATGAATTCCTCCTGGAACTCCTTCTCAAAATCAGTCCATGTCACCTCAGCCTCTCTCCTCTCCCCCAGGTAAAGCTTCCACCACTGATGTGCTGCTCCCCACATCTGGCTGACGTCCAGAGGAACCCAGTACTTGATTGGGGCTCGAATCAGGCCGAAGGCTATCACCATCTCCTCTAGCCAGCTCTCCGTCTTCATGTCAGAGGTGCTTCCCTCATACTTCTCAGGGGTCTATCGCTAGAAGGCCCGAAGTGTCTTCTGCCACTGGTCATCCTCCTCCTCTCGATCAGCTCTCTGCCAATTGTCCAAGGTAGTCTCTGGGGCCTCGATCACCCGCACCACACGTGGTCGCCTCCCAGGTGCTATAACTGTAAGGTAAACAAGGAATGCCTAAGCCCAAGTAGTGCAGAATATTGTTCTTAAAATTTCTTAAATTTCTTATTTATTTAAATTCCCAAAACACCCCTGAAACACGTGAAAACAAGTCATTATGATGCATGTACCTTTCCTAGGGTCTCTACCCTGCAATCAGTGTGGCCTCACTTGGTCGTTTTGTAGGTCCAGAGTCCTTTCATCGGATCATGGGGGGCCCTAAAATCCCGTGTCCTAGCCGGTCTTACCTGGCCAAATTCACACACCAAGGTCACCCAACACTGTTTCCCTACCATCCCATGCAATCCTTACTGTTCCTAACTCCAGACTCCATCCTATCTCTCGACCATAACTTCCATTTGATACCATTCTGTCACGACCTGCCTTCACCAAAAGGAGGGAAGGGTCAGCATATTGCCAAGCCCTTCCTTATTTAAGTTGAAGAAGAGATAATGACCCCCAAAACCCGCCTTCAATAGGTCTTGGAGTGGCGACTAGCACTAAGGGTATGGAATTCACACACAAATGGAAGGCATTACCCTTTTTGTTTTATAGGATCGAGAGATAAGATGATGAAACCCAACAACACCAAAACTGAAAGAAATGTAAGGGCCAAAAAAGTAAACCATTACCACATGCATGTTCAAAAGTAAATGATACAAGCCACAAAAAAAACCCCAAGGCAAAAAGTTACCAAGAAAAAAAGAAAAATGACAACAGCAACTGCCCCAAAGGTCCGAGCTAGTATGGTCCCGCGCGATCCCCGAAGTCCTCCTAGAAACCTGAAAGTTGTTTTATATACGTAAGGTGAGCATACAAGTATACTCAGTAGGGAAAAACCAAAGACTCTTCTGCACAAGTGGGGAGATGTACTAAAGTCCTGTGAGAAGCAGACAACCAACACTATCAAGGAGTTCATCCATCCCACTCACCATCCACACTCACAAAATAATGCAAGCAAGTAATATATAATAAGAGCACATCGATGTTTGGGTACCTTGCGCCACTTTCCCACTGGTTATTGAAGACATCCTATGCATCGAACCAATCCCACCATTCTCACCACAGTCCCACTGCCACACCCCGCCCGCACACACCTGGGCCATATCCCCACGCAGTCCCACTGCCCAACCCTGCCCGCAAACACCTGGGCCACAACCACTATCCCGCCCGCAGACACCTGGGCCACAACTATCACACGTAACCACGCCCGTAAACACCTAGGCCAGAACAACCACCACCACGCCCGAAGACACCTGGGCTAGAAGATCCACTGCCATGCCCGAAGACACCTGGGCCTCATCCTAAAGACACTTGGGAAACCACCTGCCCGCACACACCTAGGACAACCACCACACTACCCCTCCCGAAGGTTCTTGGGCTAATAATGGACTTCAGGCCATCACAGCCTGCCCGAAGATACTTGGGATATCCAGGAAAGGGAGTAGAAAGGAGCTAATAACCATCCACTAATAGAAGTGTTGGAAAAAACACCCTCCCCCATGAAATGGGGGTGTTCGGCACTAAGTGCTCAACTTGGGTGGGGCACGAATAAGAAACACAAAACTACAAGTATATGTATAGGTAGCAAGCACTCACCCAAGTTTAGGTTTTTCTTCATCCATCCTAAAGAACACAAACAACACCCCTGTCCACGTCACAAATCACACCAAACAAAAACCCATTTGTCCCATCCTTGTTTTCATGTTCATTAATGATGTTTAAATAAGTTTATGAACCTACTTGGGCAACTAGTAAGAATAAGCACAAGTCAAATAAAGAAAATAGTCAAGCATCAACTACCACATCCACACCCGGTTCTCTTGTGAAGTCACAACAAAAAAGGGGTAAGAGATCCCTCAAAGTACTGGAACCAAGGAAAACCCCAAGATATTGCCTACACCTTCTGAAACCAAGGGGTCTAGTGAAATCCCTCGAAGTAATGGAAGCAAAGGAAACCCCGAGACACTACCCCATGCCCCCCAAATGGTTTCTCATCAACATAAGATCCCACCCCAATTCATGATATAAACAAGGTAACCACCCGGTCTTAAAATTCACAACCACAGAATCCAAATCAATAGGGGATCCCATCCCCACCCACATCACCCAGCAAACGACCCGTGAAGGAAAACAACCAGACCACCACCACCAGCACAAAGTAGGCCCATGCCGGTATTTTTAGATTTATAAGATTTAACACACTCCATGATTTCAATTTCCGTGCCTTAACCGAGGTTATCACACAAGGGATTGATCCCGGTGCTTTCAATTTATTTAGCCGGATATACCTGATTAACCAAATTCCTTTTCACAGCACGAGTTTACAACTACAAAACAAGCCATTTAAAACATCCCCATAGGTTCATTAGTTCACAGAGAAAGACCACCAATGGCTATGATTTTCAGTAGACGTAAGCCCACACAATTCAGAAATCATTAATCGAAAGATAGAAACAAAGCAACATCATCCGTCACATCCCTCCCATTTCATTCTTTAGAATCAGTTTATATCTTTATTAGGGTTTGGTTCATCCAATTATACAGAACCAGTAGCACACCCACCCCACATGATACACAAAAGGAGAGACGATATATATATTCCCTACCTGTTGATCAATTATCGAAGTTTATCTTTATGTGGCCAGGAACAGGGGACGCGCAAAAATGCAGGGTCGGGAACTCAAGCATGAGCAGACGAATAGAAGAATCGATCAGAGGGTGATCGAGAAAAGAAACCTAAGGGTCATCCTTTTAGTTTATAAGGGTCGGGGACAGTTGAGATAAGAACGCAAAACCATGTAAGGAGCGAGGTCGTGGGTTGACCACGCGACCCCACACATCATTAAAGGTCGGGCAGTTTAAACCGACGCACACACCAGGTTAATTCATTAAATATTTAATTAAACAACATTTATGGCGTTACTGGGCTTTAAAACAATCTTAAAGGGGTCAAAATAGGGTTTAAAACCCAAAAGGGAGGCACTACTAAAAAAACCCCGTGGGGGTAGGCGAGAACCACTGGTAGCTGAGCTACCGGTAGGCCGCAGTTACCGATAGACCGAGCTACCGGTAGGCTGCGGCTACCGGTAGACCGAGCTATCAGTAGGCTGCGGCTATCGGTAGACTGAGCTACCGGTAGACTGAGCTACCGGTAGACCGAGCTACCGGTAGGCTGCGGCTACCGGTAGACCGAGATACCGGTAGACCGAGCTACCGGTAGACCGAGCTACCCGTAGACAGAGCTAACGGTAGACAAAGCTACCGGTAGGCTGCGGCTACCGATAGAACGAGCTACCGGTAGGCCTGCTACTGTAGGCTAAGGCTACCGGTAAGCCTATTGTTAGGGTCAAACATCACCGAGATTCCCAGACTACCTAGAACACCCAACATCATATTTTCACAAGGTAATGGTCCCCCAAAAACCTGGTCCATTACACTCAATTTATATCACCTTATCTTCAAGATCTATTCTTGTTTTCTCAATATTATCTTTATGGATATGATTCTTCTCTCACATGGAAATATTAGGCTCTTTAATCTTGTTAGATTTAATCCCAACTGAGGATCCTCGAAAAAAGTAATTCTTCTAATGTATGGTTATTTTATTCATGTTTTTTCTTGGAATCATCCATTTATTAGATTGCATTAATCTAACCATTATCATATTTGGAGCATCTTTCTTATTTTTCCACATTTGTAGAACTTATGTATCATACTTTCTTAGAGAGTTTTACACATGAAAACTCTTTTTTTTCTAAAAATCCTTCTTAACCCCTTCACACTCATCATGAGGATAAGTGATATACTTCTATACAATTATAAAAGATAAAAAAAATAAAAGTGACCATTTCTTTGGGGTAATTATATAGGAATTCTTATAAAGTAAAAATTGATTCATCCTGTGAATTTTTAGATATGTGATCTTCCCCAATGTTCTTGGTTTTTCTATATGAAAATTTTGGAGTGAGATTTTAGTTACCTACCATTCATGTAAAGACTATTAAATACCCATCGTAGAAGTTTCATCTTTCTCATTTATATTTTATTTAAACATGAGTTCTTCATTTTTAATGAAATATTTTTAGTTACTAGGATTATAGAATGGGGAAATTAATTTATATTCCTCTTTTCATAAGAGGGATAACATATTCATCTATTTATTCTCTTTATTATTATTATATTTCAATGTCTTGGAATATATATAATTATAATCAATAGTTAAAACATATTCTCTAATTCTACACTTCATGATGCTTTAGAAAGAGAAACTCAAAAATCTAAATCTTTAAATCATCAATTATGGAGATTCCAATCAAAGATGGAAACTACCAGGATTGGTGAATCTACAATGAGATAAGTTAAAGGATGGGATTAGTGTGAGTGACTATTCACCAATTAAAAACTTTTCTACTCTTTAACTCTACACCAATTTTATGAATCAATCTCTCATTGTTTACTTAGCTTCGGTTTGTATGAAAATGATTTAAGTAGGAAGGTGACAAGAGGGATATAAGAATTTGTTAATGAGGTTCACCTCCAAGATTGATGATTGGATCCTCAATACATGGTAGTTATTATATCTCTCTCAAATAGTGTCTCTTTTATTATTAAGATGAATCTTATGCAAGGGTATATCCTAGAACCATTATAATTTATGGAACTAAACCGACTAATAGGAAAGAACCAACTTTATATATTTAGTATATTTCACTAACTAGACCTCCCACTATAAATTCAAGATTCATCCATCTCCTCTATGAAGTGTGTTTTTCAATAAGAATAATTATCTTCTATAGACATTAATATATCTGAACTCCTTCCCAAGATATAAAAAAATTAACAATAATGCCTTGTATTGTCTCAATTATTCAATCCTTAAGATATATTCATATCATATGAGATTATCATAAATTCATTTTATTTTTCCTAGAATATATTTAATAAAAGTAAGACTCTATCTCTCTCTATCCTTCTCTTCTTCTTCAATGAAACTAAATGATATTTTATAAACATCATTAGTTATCTCATTATCTTTGACATGTTGAATATTCTGGACAATAAAAATCATCAAATATATATATATATATATATATCAATATTTTTCTTCTTATACTTCTTCTATTATTATATACTTAGTATCTCACTAGGATATTTTTTTTAATAAATTAAATATGAAAACCATTTCATCTCATTACATTAATTCTCCATCATTCACAGTTTTCAAAACTTAGTTAAACCAATAACATATAATATTTTCATAATACATGTTCTTTAATATCCATGTGATATTAAAAATTATGATTAGATTCTATTTCCACAAAATACTTAAGACTTTAATTTGATGACTACATGGTATCATGCAGTGTAACTATTGGATCATAAAGGTCTCTCAAAACACACTATTCATCATATAGTATGGTTTGGTCTTCTTCATGTAGAGTGACTAAATCTCAACTTATAGAACAATATTATAACTATTTTTTCATTATATTGCATTTATGTACAATCATATTCTTCATAAGACCTAGCTGATTCAACTTATCTATT
Source organism: Viscum album (assembly GCA_963277665.1). Classification (NCBI taxonomy): domain Eukaryota; kingdom Viridiplantae; phylum Streptophyta; class Magnoliopsida; order Santalales; family Viscaceae; genus Viscum; species Viscum album. The sequence continues at coordinate 749,799,706 of OY728146.1, forward strand.
ATTTATCCCTAAAACTTGTTTCTTTATTTATGAATTAATAATTTAGAGTCATGATGTTTATATCTTAAATGAAATAATAAGTATTGTTTGGTTCATTTCATCTTCCAAATTATCCTTTTAGAACTTATAATTTTGAAAATACATATTAATATTCTTAAAAAATCATACATATGTAATAGATAATCTAATAAACCTTTAAATATCACCTTGGAAACACTTACATATTCCTCAAAACTTCTAAGGAACTTTTATGTATTTTAGTGCGTTCATGCCTTTTCCAAATTTCACGGTTTCATAAGATATTATGTATCATAGAGATACTTATTCACCACTATTCCGATATTCAATTCTGGTAAAACTTACATATAAACTGTAGGTCCCTTACATATCTTAGTGACAATTAAATACATTTCCAAATTATCAATCCACCTTCTAATAACTCTTATATCTATTCTTATATAATCTTATATATGAGATAAAGAATCCATATGTATCATAGAGTATCTCTATATTTTTTAAAATTCTTAATCTTCCTTTTGAGTACCCTTATGTATTAAACTTTTCCATTTTTATAATTCAATAACATAGAAATAATCTTGTATATCCATTTATTTGTTAGATCACTAATGACCCACAACTATGAAATTATCTGTCCTTTAGACTTCTTTAATACATCTAAAACAATTAATTTAGAATAACTTCATATCATCTTTAATCATCAACATAATAATTATAAATATTATAAAACATATAAATACCCCTTAAATTATTTTAATGGATCTTCCACCACCTCAATAAACTTTAGATCTTCCAAAAACATCATCCAAGTATATTATTCTTGTAACATCTATCTTTACCATATGATATTTCATAGGATAGAATGTATAAATGGATTTCTCAACTTATTCATAGGGGATATAGTATTTAGAAATCACTATAATCTATGTAATTCTTCTCAATTTTTTATCTTATTAATATCAACTACCTTTATATATATGAATGGATCTTCAAGAATATCTCCAATGGTAAAATATAACATTAAATCTAATTTTAAATATAAATAGTGGAAAAAATTCACTTCAAATATCTAAGGTTCTTCCCCAATCCTCATTAATTATTCAGAAATCAACATATAATAACAACTCACTTGGGAATTCCAACCCTCTCCTTATAAACATGATTTGGTACTCTAGAATCCTTCTATGATTCTTTTATGAACACATATTGACACCATTATTATTGAAAAAAAATAAAAAATAATTCCAGGTTGTTTCAATACTATTTAATCCATTTTTCTTCCCTTTAAACCTAATTAGTTCTATATTAATGATAAACAATTCAATATAAATTAATATGAATTAATGGTTTATATTTAATGGATATTCATTTCACCTTTTTAAGTTTTTTTATTTGGTTTAGCATGTGGAAAAGTATTAGTTGATCATGTATAACCCATTACATTGTATATTTGTTTTAGGATTATTGGGAAAAATCCTTTAAAATTTTATTTTGATTTAAAATTATACATTTCATGAACTAAAATTATGGTTTGTTTTTTTAAACGGTCTCATTCTATTACTTTTAGAAATGATAATTGAAGTTCTTTAATGAAAAAATATATAATTTTTGAATTTTTTTATTTATAAAAAAAATTCCTTTGGTAAATATTATTTCTTCCTTAAAAATATTTTATTAAAAAATTGACATAAAAATACATACTGTCTTTTATATATTTTAGTTTCATAATTATTTGTTATATAATTCTAATAAAATTGTAATTTTGGGGAAAGGTGGTTTGACTACTTTTCCTTTTTTAAATACTCATTGTAATATTGTTTGAATAATGTGTTGGGTACCAAGTTGATATTAAAAAAATTTAAATCAAGTTGGGGATGAAATTATATATTCAAGGAGGATATTTTTAATAATAAAGTTTCTTGAACCAAACCACCATTTTTGTAAAGTAATATTTGAAAAATCACATTCTCATGATTTATGTTCATGCTTTGCCTATGTTTTTATTTCATTGATAAAAGTATATAATAGTTACTAACTACATTAGCTTATTAATATTATTTATAAATTATTTATTTCACTATTTGAATCTCCTTGTCTAGATTTATACTATTATATATTTGGGTTGACGGCATGCTTATTATTTTGTTTCACTGAGCATGCTGATTCTTCATTATGTGATGTGTTCAAATACATGTATAATTATTTGATATGGATTATGTCCATTAATTTGATATAGAGTATGTATATTACTTTGGTGTAGAGAATGGAAATTAATTTGGTATAGATAATATATATTATATTGATACATTGAGTAGATGGAAAGTGTTTTATATTATTTTTATATACTTCTTGAGTAGGTATGCAGTCCTATGATAGTATGGGATGGGTTTAGAACATCCTTACTCAATAATAAGAAAACACAGATAATATAATATAATATGTCGATAATACTATCATGGATTTGGTTTAGAAATTATGTTAAGATGATTGGATATAAGAATATAATTTTCTTTAGGTACTATGATTGTCATCCTATAAAATACAGAAACTAAGGAATTTTTTATTTTTGACTACAACTGATCCTGGTCTACTTTCAAAATTCATGTTCTTTGAGTTTTTATTTTAACCCTAAAATTTCTATTTTCATTTCTCAATTAACAAGACTGCTTGACCCCCACTAGATTGTGTATTAGTACAGGTTGACTATGACTAACCCAAAACATTTGTTGGGGTTAGTCTAGAAATTATCCCCCAAACACGCTTGGGATGTTCCCTCCCTAAAAAGAGTACAATTTCATTATTTTGAGAAACTGATTATATTTATTAATAGTTTTAGCCCAAACTTCTAGAATTTTAGCCAACAAATCCTAAATATTGATTAATATTCTATTAATTATTTGAACTTCAAAATAGTAATGAAATAATGTTAAATTATATTGGAAAATAGTTACCCTAATGTTTTTTGTAGGATTATTCATGAAACTTCCATCAACCTTCTTATGAAAGTGAAACCAATCTCCATCCATCCAATTTAGAGACCTAAATCCATATCTTTTTTTTAAAATAATTTATTTATTTATGTTAAAAAAACCCTTTGATATAATATAATAATATAAATAAAAATGAACAAATATAAACTATATTGATCTTTTCCCAGAAAAACTCTGTGAACTAGTGGTATGAGAATGATTTTCTTTCATGTATCTAGATATATTTTTAGATATTTCTTAAAATATATAACATTATTAAAAATTATAATTTTATTTTTTAATTCCATTATGTTACTATAAAAGATAAAAATACCTCATGAGATGCATCTATGATAATATCGAGAAACAATATCTACTATTTGTGAGACATGCCTTTAGACACTTTTTAATACTTATACAATGTTATTAGAGATATTTAAATAATAATGTGCTATAATGTTTGATTAAATTCACTCTATTTTATACCAATATTTTTGTAGTATTATCCATGTTAAATGGATTTAGGCACATCAAAATTAAAAACATCTTGAAATAAAAAACATAACAATTTATAAGTATTATAATAATTTTAGTAACATAATTTAAATAAATAATCATTGAATAATAAATTAATATTACCATTATTTGGATATAGGATACCCCATTCATCCAATAATTGATAATATATCAATAATATTTATAATTAATGGGTAGGTTCACCATCCCATAAGAAAAATTCCCAAGAATCTGTTCATAGATTATAAAAACTCCAATAGTTGGTACCCAAAACTCGTCAAATGGAATTAAAATATAAAATTATAGGAACCACTATACATATATCATTTTCATATTTGGATCCCATATATATTTTTTATCTTCCTTGAAAAACAATTAAATTTTTAATGAAAATATATGATTTTTTATAATGATATATATACAAAAAATGGAAACATACTAGTATTCCCCTAAAAGGATAAGTGAAAAATAGTTCACCCATTAGAGGTTCATTGAATAATGAACTAGATAAATAGACCAAAAAAGATGATGGATTAATAACAATACCTGGAATAAAATAATCACTCGGTTCCACTATATGTGATGGTGTAAGAGATGTTGTTTGAGGTGATGATATACTAGGATCTCAATTTTTTTTTGTTTTCAAAATTTCACATTTCAAATGGATTAGAATATATTTAATGCATAGAAGAAATATATAAGTAAAAGAATTAATGTTTTTTAAATTTAATTACATTTATTTCTTTAAGAAAATAATATATATATATATATATATATATATATTCATTATTACATTTATATATAATATATGTATCATATATATGTAATAAATAATGAAACCACTCATGAACCATGTAATCTAGGATTCAATCAAGTAAACTAGAAGTGAACATGTCCAAAACACCAAAAAACCACTTTAACCAAAATTTTGAAATCATTTACTTGGTTATAAATTCATTACATTCCCATTAATATATAAATTTTTAAACACATTAATGATTTAAAACAAAATAAATATATTTTATCAACTATAATAGTAATTATAACATAATGTTTTTGACATAGTCGTTAAAAGTAAATTTAAAACAATGGTATAAAGACAGAAATATTAACAATACTAAAATATGAGTTTAATAAACCTAAATTAACATATTTTAAGCATTAAAAATAATAAAATTACATGGAAACAACTTTTACCTTTTAATAAACAAGTATCAATTTAAATAGAAGATGTATTATTAAAAAAATCTTTGAGATTTTATCTATAATAGTTAAACAAACCTAGAATAAATCCAATTGATAAAATAATGAGTGATAAAACTCAATTATAACATGCTTAAATTCCTATATGAAAATTGAATTGAATTGAATATATCAAATTTTCATTATAAAATCAATTATAGAGAATTAAAACCAATTAACTGTTTATTGACACATAATAAGGCCATTATATGCCATTTCAAAAATTATTTAAGCACTCAAAGGGGGTTAAAAAGGAATTTGAAGTATAAAATTTGTATGGAGAGTAGGATTCATGGTGATAGGGGGATCGAGTCTGGCGATGTGTAGAGGGATATGGAGGCTCATGTCTAGTGGGATATAGAGAGGTGAATGGGAGAGTGGTGGATAGAGTCACTAGAGTATATAGGGGGGGGGGGGTGAAGTTAGATGATACATAGATGAAGTATGAAGATAACATTTAGTAACTTACATAGAGTATTTGGGAAGAAGGGGCCTGATAATCACCTATGTATGAAGAGGGGAACAAATTTGGAATGTGAATAGAGGAAGAACCTCTATTGGGATTTTTATGGAGTGGGGATGACATCATGATGAAAAGATAGGAAATGTTTCGGGGTAAGGCTAAGGTTTTGGTTTTAAGGGATATCTAGTGGTGGTTCTTAAAAAACGACTATTATATGATTTATTTTGATAAAATTTTAGTTAAACTACCACTAATTTTTTTTTTAATTTTCAAATACAATGGTGGTTTTAATAATTTTTATCTATATTTAAAATAAAAAAATTATAAATGTTATGTTTTAGTTTGTTAAACAACCACTATTGAATCGGTTTTTTAGAAAATAAAAATACCTCTTTCCCTTTGAAACCATATATAAAAACATTTCAAAAATTAATTATAAATCATATTCAAACATTATATAAATTCATTTCCATATAATTTATTGAAAAATAATGTTGAAATTTTCATAAACACCATGCATGAATTATTTTATATAAATGAAATTTTTACCTTTAAACTCATGCTTTCACCAAATCAAGTGTCAATATAGATACCATAATAATAATTATATCACATCATGATCAAAGAAATGATTTATAGAAATTATATTATTAAAATATAAATTTAATAAAATAAAGAAAATCATTTAAAAAAATAAATGATAATACATAGATATTTCTACCTTTACGGATAATTTAATAATTTAAATGTGTATTATTTTCACAATACCCTCCTTCAAGATTCTAAGGATTATTATCAATAAATTTCAATAAAAATATATATTTAGATGATCAAATGAATCCTTAGAAGTGTAAAAACTTACTGACAAGCCATAGGTTAAATGTGAAGCCACCAAATGGGTGTAAATAACAAACATAGTAGGGAACTGCATACCAGAAATCTCAGGTCTGGTGAAAAACACACACACTTTAAAACTATGTCTTTGATTCTAAGTGAGGGATTCTAGCCAATCATATATATATTTATATATGTTAAACATTATATATGCAGGGAAACCGACCCCAGTAGCCTGAATCCTATATATTAATTTATTAAATTGGCATAATATACATGGAATAACATCCCAAAGTATTTAATAGTTTAGTATTATTGGTAAAAAAGATATATATATGATTCTCATATTACATTTGAGAACAAAAATTACAACTTATTTTTTTCGAGAATATAATTATTCCCTCTATCACATCCTTGTATATCAAACACAATACAGTTCGTATATTTATGATAATGGAAACAAAATAAGGGTAAGCTCAAATTCTCAATATAGGTTAAGTATAATGGAATCTATCATGAATAAATAAGAATGATCAACATGGAAAGGTAGATTACTGAACACACATTCCATTTAAATAACTTGATTATCATGGTAAGATAAATTAAAATTAATATATAAAGGTAAATAACTGAAAAACATGATATTTAATCTATAAAATGAAAATAAAATGAATCCATAAATAATATTTTATTGAAAATATCATAAATAATGATAAATGAACCTGAATGAAGGGAATGCTTCATTATCAGACATCATGTTTCCCAGGAACATGATACCTTTACCACCAAGACCTTTCACAATATGGTTTAAAAAATAATGGGTACAAACCAATTTGGTTTTCCCAACTATATCTCTATTTTTAATACATTTCAGAAGATAGATTAAATATACGAGTTACAAATGCATAGGGTTTTTCCAACTAATTTTGTCTCATGAGACTACAGATGCATCGAGGGGATTTCTATAAACAGTCCCCAACCAATGTATTTAATTTACAATGTATTCCTTATATATCAAATAATCAATTTTATTCATGAACAATATTCCTTATCATCAAATATTCGCATTGATTAAAGGATACAAATTTATCAATATATCCGTAGTAAATCAAATAAATGTCAAAGTAAAAAACCATATATAAAAATAGGTATATGGTTTAAGAAATTATCATATCCATCATAAAAGAATATTTATATTTAAGATAAATTTAATGTCCAATGAAAAATGATTACAATAAAGTGATTGTTAATAGTATCCATGGTCAAAATAATCATAAACCATAAAGAGGAAGAATACGGATGGTATCAACATATAGACAATGGAGATTAAAATAAGGGTTTTTTTTAATTTATGAATATATATACCATAAAAATATCTTTTAACACATTCTTGAGTAATAAATTCTTTTAATTTTAAAAATCACTTTTTAAAAGATAAAACATTTTAAAAATCCTTTTCTCTAAAAATCAATTAAAAAAAATTTATTTAAAAAGACACTCATAAAGATGAAATGAAAGATTAAAATAAATGTTGGTTATGATGGTTTTAAATTCCATACATTCCATAAAAGTAAAAAAATAACATTTCTTTTTCACTATAAAATTGTTAGATAAGTACCCTATTTGAAAAATGACAAGAAGATTCCTTTTATATTTTTGGTAAAATCCAAATGGGAATTATTTTGAAAATAAAATAATATTTCATTAAAAAAATTATTTAAAGAGTAAAAATGTGTGAAAATACCTCTTATAAATCATTTTGAAAATTCTAATAACATTTTTATTTTTTTTAGAAAACATGGTTTTGGAAGAAAACAAATTTCCGACCAAAGTGAGAAATGAAGTTGGATTTTATTAAAAAATTTTCTCAACTAATATAATTAAAAAAGAGTGTAAAATGGTAATATTACTTTAAAATATAATGAATAACCATATTATAATAAAATTAATTGGTTTTATTATGAAATGGTCAAATAATTTCCTTCAACTGAAATCCAAGAATAAACAGTCTCGATTAGAATGAGATCGTAAAATAAACCCTTAAAATGATCATAACATTGAAGTGAGAATTGACCAATGAAATTATTATGTGTATCAACTATAAATTAATATAAAATAATTTAATATAAAATATTAGATAATAAAAATTTATTACACACATAATCATAGCTTGACATAATCAACAAAGTAGAACTTTAACCCAATGAGTGGAAATTGAGTTAAGAAATCCCTTACCTCATGCTTCCTTTTGATTGAAAGTTATTTTACCTCAAATATAGTGGTTATAAAAATATTTTTAAATTAAAAAATAAATATATTAATATTTATAATATCATATATTATCCTTTTATATCATCTTACTACAAGTTCATTAATAATATTTCATTATTTTCATTGTTTGGGGTGTTAATTGCCTTGTTTTCTCATGCATGTTTCGTCATGAAAGATATGGTTCTTGCAAATATTATATATTTTTATAATATCCTGAATAATAATAATGACCTAATTATCATATTTTTACATTAATTTTACTTTAAAAACTATTCATGAAAAATGGTTATTAAAAATTAAGTACATTACAACTAGGGAGACGGTAGGTCATATGCACGCATGTGTAACGTTTCCATTTTTAATGATCATTATGGAAAGAAGTAAGTAATATATATTCTCTAAAAAATTATAATAATTTCACATATACCATTTTATATACTTATATATATTATTCATGTGGTTTGGTGATGAAAATTGAGTCACATCGCTTCATGAAGGCGGTAGTCCAGACGTACACGAATGATGTTATCACCTTTTCATGAGTTAAAAGGAAAGAAATAAAATGATATATATTATATTTAAATTATTATTAACATGTCATTAATATCATAATTATTTTATTTATATAATATATAATCATTAAATTTATCTTTATCACCTTTTATGTGGCGCGTTAGTGAAAGATGAACCACATCGCTTCGTGAGGCGGTAGTTTTCCGTACACATGAGTGATGTTATCGTATCTGATATAGAATGGAAGGTAAAAATTTATATATTATATAGTGAATAAATATTTATAAATTTGTTATAAATAATATATATATAATTTATATCCATCATCATATCCAACCATGAGATGTGGAAATAGAAAAATAAACAACATCGGTTCGCAAGGCTGTAGTCCATTGTACACATGAATGATGATTTCAAAACCCATTTAATGGAAGTGGATATGGTTTTAGGTAATTATATTTTTATAAAAACATAAAAATATATTTAAGATACTATGTTTATTATATAATAATATTTTAATAAGAATTAAAGGAGGTGTATAAATAAGTAAAATAAAGACAGTCATTAAAGAACATTACCTCTTATTCATGTATCATCATTAGGTTTGCACTAATGCCTTCCAAGGTATTAATATTATATTTTTAACATAAATGAAGGTATTAATATTATATTTTTATTTCAAGAACCTTTCTATAAAGTTGAGTAATTATTATACTATCTAAGAATATAAGGAAATATACTTAATTTATATGTTTCTATTTCATAAGAAAAATTTCATCCTCTAGTTGTGCTTTAATCAATTTATATTTCATATCTTACTCAAATAAATTAATATCCATAAATATTTTTTATGCCTAAAGCACCAAAATTCACTTTTAATGGATTATACGATCCACAAAAGAGTGAAAAGTCTTTCTGTTCGTCTCTAACTATTTTACAAATCTAATATAGTTAGCACAAGTTATCCCATATGCATAAATCTTAATATGGTGAAGTAATAAATTAATATTTAAAACCTCACACAAAGTTCATCATAAACCATTTCATAAATGTTTAAACTTTTTTACTCTACCAAAAGATTAATATATAAAACTTTTGAAATAAGGCAACTAAATTTACAAAATGAACTTATCATTTATCCATCAAATAATGTGAAGTATCTCTTAATAGTAACATACTAAATTTGTTAATATCATCATCATGTGTTCACTTAAAACATGGTAATAACATGAATTACCCTGAAAACTTATTTAAAACATGAACTATTCCTTATTCCTTAATAAAAAAAGATTATTTGATATATTTCTTAAATAAAAAAATGTTTTGGACTCTATTAATGATAACATAAACCACTTTGTCAATAAATAATTAATCAGTTCCAAGGAGTCAGTGATATCCAATTTATTTTATCCATATCAATCATCTCATCATCTTAACATAATTATCTTAACATCAAGAAAAAATTAAAGCTTATCTTTCCTTTAATCATTTGTTTTCCAAGAAGTTCAACTGGTTATTGAATAATTTTTCTTAGTCATCAGTACCATTCAATATATTCTATCAATTTCTTAATGAAAAAGTATGGATGTACAATCCTTATATATTTCATAATACTTATGATGAGAATATCATTAATAAATTAATTCTACAACATTTATCTTGGATCTAAATATAGAAACACATTAATCATTCCACTTTAGTTGTATCAATGGAATAATACTAAATTTTATCCCTTAGATTATCTAAGGTATATTCCCTTGATTCATGGGGAATTTATTTTTCCAGTACCTCATTTATATGTAGTTGAAGCACTTTACATTGGAAAATATTTTCTAACCCTTTAAATTACAAGCACAATGACCTTTATCTATACAATTTTAGCAAACTCCTATTCCTTTTAAGCAAGTAATATGATTTTTCTTTCCACAATTATCACATGTGAAAAAATACTTATTTCTATTATTTTATTTAACAATATTTTCCATAGACTTCCTATTGTTTTTATTCTTCCCTCTAAATCCATAATACTTAGATAATTTTTTATCTGTCTTTTTAACACATGATACTATGTCCTTATGTGATGAGAATGTTTTAGAGACTAGTTCCCTTCAAAATATTAGATTAATCCTATCAAAAGAACAATCATTATTACTCTTTGGATTATATAAAATGATGTGGTTCCCATTCCTTATACTAGGAACCATTTATAAATGATGGTATACACTAGATTTGGTCATATCATCATGAAACATAATATATAATCCAAAAAATAGTGAAATACTCATCAAAAATAGAAAAACAATTATGAATAAATAATCTCATAATCATAAACATGTTTTTTTGGGATATCTCTATTTTAAAATCCATTATAATATTCTATAAATAAAATCTGAATTATCCTAAGAATATCCCCTAGGAGTGTCAAACTGGGTATGAGGTAAGGCCCGTTTTCATGGACCACGTGACGATCAGGTAAATCCCAATTCTCCCTTTTCAGAGTTATTATCCCTAAGTATATCTGTTCTATAACTACATCCACTTGTAGTATCCATACAGGGATGTATGTCTAGTAAAAACCACAAAATATCTAACTTACCAAAACTTTAGGATGTTCTTATATACGTATCCTCAATTTTTATCATAGGGTTATATTCCCTAATCAACTTTTTCCTAAATATAGTTTCAAAGGTTTTTACTAAACTTTATTTGATACCCAATATAGTGACCTAAAACCCATTAGCCTAAAGCTTATGCCTTACTTTATTACATTGAAATAAGATATAAATAATCTCATCCTGAAGGACTTAATAGTTTATTAGTCTTGGTAAACTAGAAACATATATGATCCCCATATTATATTTGAGAACAAAAATTACAACATAATTATTTTTAATAATATCACTATTCACTTGAGTACATCCTTGTATATCAAACAAAATACACATTATGTATTCCTGATAAAGTAAAAAAATATGGGTGAGCTCAAATACTCAATAAGGGTTAAGTACAATGGAAGATATCAGGAATTAATAATCATAATCAACATGGAATGGTAAATAATTGAACACACATTACATTTAAATAACATTACTATCATGTTTAGATAAGGAAGAATAAATATGGTAAGGAAAATAACTAAAAACATATTCAATTTTAATCAATAAACCCAGAATAAAATTCATCCATGGATAATATCATAGAAAAAATATCATGAATAATGATAAATGAATCTGAATAAATGCAATGCTTAATTATCAGACATTATATTTCCCAATTACATGATACCTTTATCATCAAGAACTTTCAAAATATTGTTTAAATCATACAGGGTGAAAACAAATTCAGTTTTCATAATTACATCTCTACTGTCAAGACCTTTCACATGATAGATTAAAACTAATGGTTGAAAAGGCATAGGGTTTGGCTAACAAATTTTGTCTCATGAGACTACAGATGCATCGATGGGATTTCTAAAAATAGTCACTAACCCATGTATTTTATATCCAAATTATTCCTTATATATTGAATAATTAATTTAATTCATGAATAATATTCCGTATAATCAAATATACGTATTGAGTAAAGGATACAAATTTATCAATATTTCCCTAGTAAATCAAATAACATTAAAAGTAAAACACCATATGAAAAAAATGGTATAAAATTTAAGAAATAATTATTTACATCACACAAGAATATAGGTATTTAAGATAAATTTAATTTCCAATGAAAAATGATTACAATAAAGTGATTTCTAATATTTTCCTTGGTCAATATAATCATAGAACATAGAGAGAAAGAATAAGGATGATATCAACATATACCCATTGAAGTAAGAATAAAGTGTTTTTGTCATTGATGAATAGAAATACCATAAAAAATACCTTTGAAAACATTCTTGATGAAAAAATCCTTTTTATTTTTAAAATCACTTTCTAAAACATAATTTTTTTGAAAATATCTTTCATTTAAAATCATTAAAAAAATATTTAAAAAGATCCTTGTAAACTTGCAAAGAAAGTTTTAAAGAAATGATAGTCATGATAAAGAGTAATTACATGAATGATGTTCAAGTTAAAAATAACATTTCTTTTTAACTATAAAATGGTTAGGAAAGTTCCTTGTGTAGAAAACAACAAGAATATTCCTCTCACATTTTATATTAAAAACAAATGAGCATTGTTTTGAAAATAACAAAAAAATAATTAAAATTTTCTTTATAAAGAGTAAAAAAGTGTGAAAATTTCTTTGATAAACCACTTTTAAAAGTTTAAAAACATTTTGGAAAAGATTTTTAGAAAACATGGTTTTGGAAGAAAATAGATTTCCAACCAAAGAGAGAAATGAAGAAGGATTTTCCTAAAAAAGTTCTCAATTAATTTAAGCACAAAAGAGTTGAAAAATGTTACTATTTCTTGAAAATATCATGAATAACCTAAGTAGAATAAAATTAAATGGTTTTATTAGTAAATGATCAAATATTTTCCTTCAACTAAAATTCAAGAATAAATAACCTCTATTAGAATGAGATTATGAAATAAATACTTAAAATGATCATAAGAGTGAAGTAAGAATTAATCAATGAATATATTATGTGTATAAAATATAAATCCACAAAAAAAGTTTAAAAAAATATAATATAATAAAAAATAATTACACAAATAATCTTATCATTACATAATCAATGAAGTACAAGTTTAACCTATTGAGTGGAAATTGAGTTAAGAAATCCTTTATCCCAAGATTCCGTTTGATTGAATGTTCTATAAATAAATATATAGTAGTTTTAATCATGTTATTAACTTATTATATAACCATATTAATATTTATAATATCATATTTGATACTTTTATAACATCTTATTACATTTTCATTAATAATATTTTATTATTTTCACTATTTCAGGTGTTAATTTCCTTGTTTTATCATGCATGTTTTGTCACTAAAGATTAGGTTATCAAGAATATTATATAGTTATATCATATAAATAATAATTATAATGAAATAATTATCATATTTTTATATCAATTTTACTTTTAAAACCAATCATGAATTATGGTTATGAAAAATTAAGTATGTTATGATCATGGAGAGGGTAGGCCGCACCTATGCATGAGTAACATTTCCATTTTCCAATGGTCATAATGGAAAGAAGTTAAGTAATATATAATTTTTAAATAATGTTCATAATATAATATATACCATATTATATAGTTATATATATCATCCATGTGGCATGGTGATGAAAAGCGAGTCACATCACTTTGTGAAGGTGATAGTCCACACATACACAAACGATGTAATCATCTTTACATGAATGAAAATGAATGAAATAAAATGACATATATAATTTTTTAAAAAATTATAAATATTTCATTAATATCATAATTATTTCATTTGTATAACATTTAATCATTAAATTTATCTTTATCAACTTTCATGGGAAGCGTTAGTGAAAGACGAATCACATCTATTTGTGAGGAAGTAGTCCGACATACACATAAGTGACGTTATTGTATCTCCTATAGAATGAAAGGTAAAAATTTATATATGATATAGTGACTCCAGATTTATAAATATTTTAAAAATATTATATATATACTTTATATCCATTATCACACCCAACATTGATAGGTGTAATTTGAAAAATTAACAATATCAGTTCCCAAGTCGGTATTCCACCATTCACACGAATGATGATTTCATAACCCATTTTATGGAAGGGAGATGGTTTTAAAACATGAAATTATTATAAAAAAATCACAATATATGAAAGATACTTAGGTTATTATATAATATTTGCGTAATAAAAAATTTATGGGGGGTGGATAAAGAACTAAAATAAAGTGACCCGTTGAAGAACATTACCTCTTCTTCGGGTATTATCCGTAGGATTGCAGTAAAGGCTTCAAAGGTTGGATTTATGACAAAAATAAGGCTTCTTGGATGTGGGTAGGTAAATTTGGAATTGATTTTTTAGAACTTAGATGAACCAAAAGGGAGATAAGGTGTGAAGAAGAGAGGAGGGGGGTTGCCTTTATAAGTGGGGGAGAGGACACACTTGGTATTTTTGAAAAGAATTGAGTGATCCACATTTTTCATATGTAAAAGTTTACAAAATGATACATTATCCAAATATATAGGTTTAATGGTCAAAATATGTCTGTCTAATAGTTTTTTTAAAATTTTATGGGCCATTTTAAACCTTTTCTTTTTAGTTCAACCCCCGGTAAACCCATTTTTTCCTTAACCGCTGTAATTAATTTTTACTACATTCACTATTCATTTTGGTAAAAAATTAAGCTCAAATAATTATTAATATATAAATTATTATTATTCAAAATATGAAATCCATTTTTAAAAATTCAATTTTTTTATGTGGAAAAATGTAATTTTAAATTAATCTCACAGACGTGATGAGAAAGCGGGGTTTTAAAGTAAAAATACCAAAAAGTTTATAAAGTCTTTATATCTAAATTCAATATAAAAATGACTAAAATAAAATAAATTGAAATAAATGAAATAAAATTAAACTAATATTACTTTAAAACCAATTCAAAATATAATTTAATATTTTAAATTATTTAAATGAAAAGGTAGTTTTCAATTAAAATTCAGTATTTTTTTATTATTCATCAAAAATGAAACTTCTCAGAAAAATCAAAGAAAATCACCCTAGGATAATTTTGGTATCCTAATTTAAAAAATTAAATTTATTTTATCATATATATTTTCTAAAAGTGATAAAAATAAATTTTAAATTATGTGTGCTAAGTGCAATTAAACCGTCTTTTATAGCACATGAGCCTCAGCCTAGTTGGTGAGGTATTCTTAAGTGCATCCACAAGACCCAGGTTCAAAACCAGGTAGAGGAATATTTCCAGGGGTGGTGTAGTAGTATTGTAGCAGGTACTATAGCAGTACTATAGTAGGCTGTACACTGTAAGGGTACTGTAGCAGGCACTGTTCTGCACTGCAGCAGACTGCACACTGTACGGGTACTGTAGGAGGCATTGTAGCAGGTACTGTTCGGTACTGTAGTAGTTGGAACTATTCACCTTGGGCCACCGGTTTGGGATTGGAGTACTTAAGGCTTTCAGGCCAACCAGACCTTCGAGTCAGTAGGAAATTCAGGCCACCTTTAAGGCCTTCAGGCAACCTCAAGGCCTTCGAGCCATATGCAGTTGCCCCAGACACACTACAAAAAAGGAGCAGCCCTAGAAGAGGATTCAGAGTAGGTGCCCTCACCAGAGCAGACCCAAATGTATTTTTCAGAATGAGAGGGTATGGCTATGCCATCGGGACCAGCCTGTGCTTGCACGAGAAGCCTAGCCAGACGACCATGCGAAGGTGGAGAGCCACTATCATGATGCAAATGCTAGGGAGGGGCAGTTCCTTGTAGATAGTCTGGTTGAATTCCCTAAGACCTACGGGTCATGTAATCTTCTAAGCCTAAAAGCCATGTAATCTTTGAGCCTACGATAACTGTAAGGGTTCCTCCTCATCCCTTGAATGGGGGGTTATCAAAAATCAATAAAAATGAAGGCCCACGGGCCATTCGGGCTAAATCGTGTTTTTGAAAAAAATACTATTTTTTAGAAAACATTTATTTTTATTTTAAGACTCTTATTTTATTTAGAATCATTAAATATATAATAAAAATGTGTAAACTATATATTATCATAATTTATTTAATCCTATTCATACCCACCAATTTAATGACTAGGTTATAACTATTATATTAAATAATAATATTTTAATAATATATTATTGTTTGGTAAAACCCAGTCTTGCATGTAATTCAAGCTATAAAAGAAACTTATTATGTGTAAAAAAAAGATAAACTAAGTTTTTAGTGTAATAAAATATAAAATCATCATTGTGTTTCACATATGATATGAAATAAAATGTTATTCTTTTAGAATTTCAAGGTGTTATAATATCTCACAATAATTCCAAAACCCAAAGGTTTAGTGTCTTTTGAAATTGGATATATAAGAAAATTATTTTATAATAATGTGAAACTTTATACATATAAATCACAAAAATATAATTACTCTTAAAAATATCATATGTTATAGTCATATTCATAACTCAGGGAATGGAAAACATAAGAAGGCGTGAGCTCAAACACTCATCAAGGGATAAAATTATCAATATGTCATCATTGGATAGATCATAAACATGTCAAAAAACATTATCATGAGGGAAATATATCATTAAAAATAATATAGAACAATAAGAATAATCTATAAAGAAAAATATAACAAAATTTAATCTCAAATTATGAAACATATACCATGTATCAATTGTGTATAATCATGAGATAATAATCATGATCAATGGAGCATAAATTTGGCATAACAATAAAAAAATATTTCATAAGTTTAGGAAAAGGAAATAAAAAAATTATAAGAAAACATGACTTTAACTATGTCCATGAATAATGTTTTGAACATAAAAATAATTTCCATGCATCATGTTGTGGACAAAAAAATAATTTCCATCCCTCATATTTTGAACATAACAATAATCTACATACATCATGTTGTGAATGTAACAATAATTTCTATGCTACATGTTGTGAACATAATAGTAATG
Source organism: Viscum album (assembly GCA_963277665.1). Lineage (NCBI taxonomy): Eukaryota > Viridiplantae > Streptophyta > Magnoliopsida > Santalales > Viscaceae > Viscum > Viscum album. Next base: position 749,817,133 of record OY728146.1, read on the forward strand.
TATACACATAAAACATATCTCATGAGATATAAAACCTTTACCAATTATTTATATGGTGATATAATACCCCACCCATCAATATCTATGCATATTTGTTCCATAAGACATCAATCAATCATAATTTCATGAAACCCCTTAGAATAAAAATGTGTTTCATATCCTTTATAAATAGTATCATTTTACATGATATCAAAAGTAGATTAGTTGATACAAAAAATTCAATCACCCAAAACAAGCATTTTACAAAATAATTTAGAGGGTTATTCATGAAAATTAACTCTAAAAGTGATATATATCTTGGATAAGAAGAGTAATATACAAGATAAATCATGAAAAGAGATTTCATAAAACATTTAAAAATTATCATAAAAAGAAAAAGTTTTAGGTTACATTCAAAAGTTGATTTTGAGAAGTTGATATGATTTTTTTAAAACACTATTTGGAATGGAATCTTATTAATGGAACCTTGAAAAAGAAATAAGTCTTTTCTGGAGGAAATCTAGCATAGATGATACAATTTATAATCGGGAAAGGAAAAATGTTTTTAATATTTTTTAAAAAATTACCATCATTGATTTCCACATTATAAAAATGGTTGATAAAACTTCATCATAAAAAGGGTTGATGAGAAATATGAATATCACAAGAAATAATATATATTTATATTTAAAAATAATGATGGATAAAATTTGAAGTAATAAATAATATGGATATGGATGAAAAATAGTCTTTAAAGATGCTGAGATTTATTCTTAATAATCTTATACTTTTATGAGAATAAAACTCATCAAGGAAGAAGATTTTGAATAAAAAAAATCAAATTCTCTAAGATAAATAAAAATTATTATATGGTAAAAAATTATGGTGGAAAAACCAAACATATAATAAATAAGTTCAAGAAGAAACATTATAAATCAAAGGCTAATGATTTGAGTTAACAAAATCCCTTACGACTTTAAGAATACTTGAATGAAGAAACTCTTAAAAAAGTTAACTTGTGATGGATTTGTAATGAAATTTAATTTTTTAAATTAATGATAAAAGAAATCCATATATAATTATATATATCATACAAAATAAAAAAAGTGGTGAGTATGACATATATATTGATAAAAGAAAAACAAGAAGATAAAAACCCTTACCTTAACTCTCAACTTCAACAAAAGTGATATACCATCTGGTATAATAACCACAACCATATTAATAACCTATTTCATAACATTATTCATATATATTATAATTTTTACCCTTTAATTATAATCATTTATTATACATTTATTAGTTAGTAATAGTTTGTTTCTATCATCATACTTCAAGCGATTTTGATTGTTTCACGCATACTTTAAAATATTGATTTTGATACTAATTATTTTATATGAAGTTAATCACTATTATATTGTCTATGTCACTATAAAAAATGATTTATAAACTTGTAATTTCATTCTAAGAGAGTTTTAGTCATGATTTTTGAGGATGGATTTGGTGATGCGCATGTTTTAGTAATTTTTGAAGAATAATAGTTAGTATATTAATAACAAGTCAAAAATTAATATAAATCCTAAAAAAACATAATATGTAAAAAAAAATATTAATTAATTAAATAAATTATAATAATCCAAGTAGGTTGGTGATAAAAATCAAATACTTCTCCCCATTGTGGTGGTAGTCCACACATACACATGAATGATGTTTACATTTTCTATAGAATATAAAGGTAGAAATTGAATTATATTTTTAGAATATTAATAATTATAGGTATATTTTATTTATTCATTAAATTACCCTTTTGAACAATCCATATAAGGTAGTGATGAAAAATAAATCACATCATTTATAGAGATGGTAGTCCACATGTACATATAAACAACATTTTCATTTTTCTATGGAGAAGGTAGGAAGGTATATAATGATTGTTCAATAAATATACTAAAACTTCCATATACTGATGATAATTGTGTTATTGTTTTAGAATTTTATAATTTAATTTTATATAGAAGAAGAAGAAGACTTAAAGAAATATAAATGAAAAGAAATGATTTGTTAATTTTTTCCTTTCCACCCAGATTAACTCTATTGAAAATTGGACTAAGCCTTTAAAGGATGGTAGTTTTAGGATAATATAACCTATTAGATTTGTCTAGGAATTATATGGAGGTATTTGGTATAGGATCGAAATGATGAATGTAGATTGTCAATATACAAGATAGGAGGTGAATTGTATACTTAAAAAAATTCCTTTGGAAATTTTAAAGATGGTAATGTTTAACAAAGTTAAACAAGGTAAATTCACAAGACCTCTTAGTTCTACAAACTTTATTGATTCCAGAAATGTGGTTTCGAAAATGAAAATTAAGAAAAGTTTATAAAGATATAGATTTTACCTTAAAGCGTATATAATATTACTAATCAGAGTACAAGTATAAGAAAGTATAATATAGTTATACTTTTCTTATCAATCAAAATACAGCAGAAAAAAAACTTGAAACAATACAAGTAACAAGTAAGAAGACTTTTAACCCAAAGAGAAGGGTAACCAACAACCTTGGATAATGGTCCCTTGATTTATACTTTCAAGAAATTTTATCTTACCCACACTTGGGTAAGCCCTCTATACGAATATCGGAGTCTGTCTTGATATCCCCGCAAGACCTCGAACTTCAAGGTAGTCAGAACCTCTGTCTTCCTATCCTCGGAAGCCCTCGAATGTACTTAGCAACATTCAGAGTCGCACATAGAAATTCTAAACAAGATGTTAAGTATGCACAAAGCATAAAAGTCTCTCTCTAGAAATCACTTCAGTATGTAATATATAGAGTTCTAGAACAATCAATTATTATGATCTCATTCAAATGAGCTCCTATTTATAGACACATCTTCAAAAGTTTGCTCCCTCCTCCAACAATCATATTTTTCCTTGAATTTTTGAGGGACCTGTACACGTGTCACTCAAACAACGATTAGTTAGTAACAGAATGAATGTCATCGTTTTATAACTCAAACAAGAGTATGTAAAAAATGCTTGCTTAACCAAATTTATTTTTTGGAGTTTAAGAAAAAAATAAAAGTTCAGAGTCTAAAAAAAACCATTTGGTGCCTATAATACATGAATATTCAGATTCTACCTTCAAAATAATTCAAAACCTGAATTCTATAGAATTATGGAGTCTAAATTTCAAGGAAATTCAGAGTCTGAATTCATAAGAATTTGGAGTATGAATTCAGATAATTCGGAGTCTGAATTAATAAGAATTTGGAGTCTGAATTCATAAGAATTCGGAATCTGAATTCATAAGAATTTGGAGTCTGGATTCATAAGAATTAGGAGTCTAAATTCAGAGAATTCAGAGTCCGAACTCAGAAAGTTCGGAGCCTGAATTCAGAGAATTTGGAGTCTGAACTCAGAAAGTTTGGAGTCTGAATTCAGAGAATTCGTAATGTGAATTCAGATCCCAAAAACAGAATGATCTATATCTAAGTATTTATAATATTCCAAGGTTTTAGATACAAAATCAAATTTTATACTTAGAAATAAAATGTGTTAGGTTTAGAGAAATTATGATATGAACAATGAAAACATAGTAAAGATAAATTTTCCTTGGGGAAGGAAAATCTTCCTTAAGAATTATTAAGGAAAATAAAATTTTCCTTGAGATAGAGTGTTTGTGATTTTCAAAACATGAAGGAATAAAAAAGTCATAATGAAACCTTATTGAATTAACATTTGGGTATATTTTAGTTAATATAAGGTTCTTGGGGTGTGGGGAAATGTGGGGTGGTGAAGGGATCCCTTTATACACTAGTGGAAATGATATATTTAACATCGATTTTTTACGTCAGTTCTAAGAAAACGATGCAAAATAGTAAATAATTTTTTTTTGAGTGTCAGTTTTCCTGAAAAATTATTCTGAAAACTAAAACCATACGGTTTTAGGCATCAGTTATCTAAAAAACCGATGCCAAAAAATAAAAAAAATAAAGTTTTTAACGTCAGTTTTCCTGAAAATAGACGCTGAAAACTAAAACTGTAATTTTTTTGGAAACAGTTATCCAAAAAATCGACGCCAAAAAATAAAAAAATATAGTTTTAGCATATGTTTTTCAATAAAAAAACACTGAAAATCCTGTAATTCGTCATTATTTTTACAGTAAACTGATGTCGAAAACCAGAAAAAAATATTTCGGCATTGGTTTATATAGGAACTAATGCCAAAGATATAAACAAATGTTTCGGCACCCATTTCTGGAGAAACCACTCCCGAAAAGCCTTTTAAAATTTTTACATTCATGTTCGGTTATCCGAAACCCTAAACCCTCTTTAATTATCTAATATCTCCCCACTCGCGACGATGCTGATGACTTTCTAAACACCACCGACGCCTCATTTTGGTGGATTTTTAGCATTTAAACTTTATTTCAGGATCATTAGTTTTCATTATTTCGTCCTTTATCTTTGGTTTTTTGTTTACATTTGTATTTCTTAATTTGAATCATCTTCATGACCACACCTAAACAAGTTTTATTTTTTTGTTTGTTCATGATTATCTATCATATATAATACTTATTTTGATAGATCTTGTAGTGTTTACTATTCCAAAGAATTATAAGGAGCAAATTTAATTTTTTTTTCAATTTATCATCTTCAAATCCGAATATTGTAAGTTTTTTTAAATTTTAGAAATAAATTAGTTTTTATCTAATTCATTCATATCAATTTATTTTTCTCAATTATTTAAGATTTTTTATTCTGTTATTATCTAATTCATTCTTGTCATTTTAGTTTGATGAAATTATTGATTTTTATTAATTTAGGAGTAAATTGATGACCACTCCTATCATATATTTATAATTGTTTGAATTGTCATTGAAGTCAATCATATGATTTAAAATTATTTGAATGCTTTTATATGAGTAATATGAATGTTATGTGTGATTCAGACACTAAGTTTTATAAATGAATTAATATTTAAATAAATTTAATTATGAAATTAATATGCATGTTATGTGTGATTTTGACACTGAGTTTTAATTGTCTTTTTTTCCTTTTCGTTAAAAGGCAGGGGCCGGGAAACAATGCGGGTGATGACCCAACCCATGAGTGGTAACGTGGTCAGGCATGTAGTGGCCCGAAAATCCCCTACCTTCCCCAGGCCCACCCAAGGGGTAAAGCCCAGTTCCCCAATGGGGGCCGGCGCCGCGTAAACGCTTGGGTAACCGGCGTGCAATCGTGCACCGCGTGTGGTGAACATTCTTTTTATAGCATACCCCCTGACAGGGTTCGAACCCCCGACCTCCCCTGAGGGAAGCGGAGCCTTCGACCACTCCACCGCACCCACGGGGGCACTGAGTTTTAATTGTGAATTATTATTGATTCAATTAATATTTTGAATCTTTGTTCTAAAAAATAACATTACTATAAAAAATGAACATGATATAACATGAAGGTTATATTAGTTTATTGTTAGTTTTCATGTTTAAAATTTATCTATTTATATATATATATATATTTAAATGTTTATATGTTTTAATATATCACTAATTATATTATGATTTTAGGTACTGAATGGATTGTAATTGGATAAATTTATGAAGAAAATCTAATGAATATTAAAAAGGAGTTGATGATTTCTTGAAAATTTCTAAACAAAAATCTTCAAAACCTAGATTTGATTTTCTATCCATGTGTGAAGTGTTTGGATATGAGAAAGTTAGATTCTGGAAAAATAAAGGATCATCTCATTTGCTATGGTTTTAGCCTTAATACATGTTGGATCTGTAATAGTGAGAGAATTGTAAATTCAACAGATAATGTTGATAAAAATATTCATAATGTGACTCAGGATCTTATTGAAGATTTAATTCATGATTTAAGTGTTGAAACCGTTGAAAAAATAGAAAGTGTTAAACAATTGTATGGATATTATTAAAAATAATTATTCCCAGGTTATAGTAAATATATAGTGTTATCAGCTATTTTGAGATTGGTTAACTTAAAAACAAGTAATAGTTGGAGTGATAAAAGAATCTCTAACTTACTTTATATTTTAAAAGAGATACTTCCAGAAGATAACAAGATTTCATATTCTAATTATGAGGTGAAGAAAATGTTATTCCCAATGGGATTAGGGTATAAAAAGATACATTATTTCCCTAATTATTGTGTGTTGTATTGGAAAGAATATGAATTTTTATCAAACTATCCTACATTTGGAACATCACGCTATATAATGAATGAAAAATTCAATTCAGATTCATTCTTAGGTACTGACATCTAACCTCATGATAAATCAAATAATTTCTTTCAATAATCCCTTCATATAGTTCTGATTAATTAACTCTAATTCATTCTTAGGTATCTAAATCAAAGCTCCTACTAATGTAATTTTATACCTTCCAATAATTCCTTGTTTGAAGCATCTATTTTCAAATTGAATTGATGCAAAAAGGTTAAGATGGAATTCAGATGAACGCATATCTGATGGTAAATTACATCACCCTACTAACTCATCATAATGGAACAGATTTGATAAAAAATTTCCTAATTTTGGAAGTGAATCTAGAAATATGAAAATGGGAGTGTGTATAGATGGAATGAATCCATATCAAATCCTAAGTATCCAACAGAGTTCATGGCTTGTTTTTTTGGTAGTTTATAACTTATCCCCATAGATATGTATGAATAAAAAATATTTTATGATGAGATTGATGATTTCTGGACCAAAACAACTAGGAAACGATATTGATGAGTATCTTTAACCATTGATTGATGATTTAAAACTTCTATATGAGGAAGGTGTTAATGTTTTTGATGCATACAAGAAAGAGTATTTTCTTTTACGTGCTATGATAATGTTCAGTATAAATTAATTTCCTATATATGGAAACATGTCTGGATATAGTGTTAAGGGACATAAAGCACGTACAATTTTTGAAGAATATACTTCATATTATCAATTAGAGAATGGAAGAAAAATAGTGTGCATGAGACATCAAATATTTTTGAAAATTTATCATCCTTATCATAGATTGAAAAAGTAATTTAATAGTTTTCATGAATACAATCCTCCCCCACAACCATTTTTAATTGAAGAATACTACAACAGGGTGAAAAATAATGATTCTAAATTTGGAAAGAGAAGTAGTTCTAGTCTTCAAAAAAATATTTGGAAGAAACAATCTATTTTTTTGAACTACATTATTGTATATTTTTAGAGATAAAACATAACATTGATGTTATTAATGTTGAGAAAATTATATGTGACAGTTTGATTGGAACTTTATGAGAAATAAAAGGAAAGACAAAAGATGTATTAAATTCTAGATTGGATTTGATAGTAATGGGAATACGTTTGGAGTTATCTCCCACTATGAAAGTAAATAGATTATATTTACCTTCGACTTTTCACAAATTAAGAAAGAGTGAGAAGTTGAATTTGTTTTCAATGTATGTATGGTATAAAAGTACATAGTGGATATTCTTAAAATGTAAAGAATTTTGTTTTAGTGAAGGAGTGAAAATTAATAGGTATGGATTCTCGTGACTATGATGTATTGATGCAACAACTACTACCGGTCACACTACGAGGTATATTACTGTCAGCTGTCATAAATACTATCATCAGGTTATGTAATTTTTTCAAATTAATTTACATCAAAGTTATTGATCAAAATTTGTTAGATGAGTTGGAGAATAAATCTTTCTTATACTTTTTCAACTAGAAATGTATTTTCCACCTACATTTTTTGATATAATGGATGATTTGGTGATTCATCTGGTGCATAAGATAATAGTATATGAGCCTATTTATTTACATTGGATGTATCCCTTTGAAAGGTGTATGAAAATTTTAAAGGTATATGTTAAAAATATTTATCGATCAGAGGCCTCTATTGTTAAAAAATATTTATCGGAATAAGTGTTTGAGTTTTGTACTGATTATTTATATGAAGTGGAGCTTATTGGTCTCCCTATTTCTCGACATTTGACAGTTGATTGTGAAGGTAGAGAGATTCTATGCTTAAAGGTAAATTTCATTCCACATGATGAAGTGATGCAGGAACATTTATATATTTTGAACAACACAGATGATGTTAAATCATACATCTCATCACATATTTTTGAATTAAAGAGACAATATCGAAAAAATGAAAAGTGGTTGATGATTAAGCATAAAAGGAATTTGTTTCATGGTTTAAATAAAAAGAGAGAAAAGATATATCTACATCAAAAATGTTGAAATGGTTGGTAGGGGGAACATATTTTAATGTGATAACATGGATTGGTTTTGATATTAATGGGTACACATTTAAAAAAAAATCTGGATGACAAGAGTACCATTCAAAATAGTGGTGTGGTGGTTATCGCTGAAGTAGTTCATTTTTCAAGTGAAAAAGATAAAACCCCAATTGATTCTTCGTCAACATATTTTGGAGGTCTTGAGGATTTATGTGAAATTAATTATACAAAATTTTGAGTCACTATGTTTAAGAGTAATTGGGTTGACATCAATAGCGGTGTGAAACATGATGATTGTGGATTTACACTGGTTGATTTGAAGAGATTTAATTATAATAAAGAACAATTTATCATGGTGACACATGCAAAGTAGATATTTTATGTCATTGATCCATCGAATGTTCAGTGGTCCTTCATTTTTCAATAAAAAATATACCATTTGGGAGATGATAATGACGCTAATGATGTTATTGATTTACATGAGTGTTATTATTCTATTACACAATTTTTGGATAATTATAATTACTACAGGCCAGGCATAGTGCATGCAATACGTAATGATCCTGATGATGGAATATGGGAAAACATGAAATTAGTATCCTAATTTTTCTAGTAATTATTTATATTTTGTTTCTTTTTTTGAAACATATAAATGCATGACTCTTTTACTTATTTTTTTCATCCTTGTTTCTAAATTTTAATTTTTCTAATGATATAAAGGTACACAAAATTTCATTACACTTTCTTATGTCAATGTCAGATACAGAGAGAGAGGAGGAGTTACCGAGGTATATCTATTTTTTCATATTTTTAAATATTCAGTAATATACTTATTTAATAAAAGAAAACTTTCATTTTATAATTTTTTTGTAGGACTATTGTTGTATCCTCAGTGGAGAGAATTATCCTATTACTACAGAGAAATAAAGTTCTCAAGTTGGTAAATGTGGTATTACATGTTTATCAAAACTATCACTTTTTTGTGGAGATGAGATATTGCATATTCATTTTGATGATAATAATAATGAAACTGTCACAAATGCTGTTTAGTTTATCAGTTATATATCAATGTAGAGCCATTGCATGATTAGTATTTTATATCCTGATTTGAAGTCTGTGGAGAAGATGGAGAAATAACAGCATTGGGAGTCCGTGACAGTAAAATATATCAATTGATTTATTTTATCTCATTTTTTTATATTAAACATTTTAAATTACATATTTTATTTATTCAATTACAGATGACATTCAATTTTAAGGAAACAAAATAAATTAATAAAATACATCTCACTTTAGTATTGGTTTAATATAGAGATTTTAAAACAAAACTCTAATGCCTCAACCGTAGTTACCCAGAGTCAATGCATTGTTTCATTACATTGGCATGATCACAAGTGATCAAGTCTCGAAAGACTGATTAGTTTAGTAGCCTTTGAAGTACTAGATACAAACATAAGTTTTATATTACATCATGAAATAAACAAAACAACATCATGTCCCCTTTGAATAAACTCATATTCTTTAGTATATCCCTATAGGTTAATCATAATATACTTTTTCACATCCTGTAAAAATAAAACATAGTAAGGGGTGAGCTTAGATGTTCAGTAAGGATAACAATATAGAGGAAACTATCATAAATAAGCATAAAAATTTAAGGCAATGTATAAGACTAAAACACAAGCATTTTAAACATAAAATTCAGTATAATATGGAAAAGATAAATCAAATAATTTCATTTACTTATTCACATGGATATTATACTAGTCAAATAATCACATGCAATATCAATAACCAATTTTATAATGATGGGATGCATAATGCCTGACATCATAACCACATAATAAAAGCCCCATGCCAAGACTACAAATAAGATTTTTTCAAGGCCTTGTGCCAAGAAACTAGTTTGTCTCATGAGACCTTATGATTCATTGAGGAGATATAGCGGTCTCCACCCATCACTTACTAAGTCCAATGCATTCCTCATATGAAAAGGTTGAAACATAACATAAAAATTCGTATTAATACTAGCATACGAAATGATAATACTTTAACCATAAACCATGAATGGTATAAAAATAACTCATCCATAGTAAAACATATCAAAAAACCTTCAATACAATATGGAATATTGTATCATAATAAATAAAATTCAAACAAGTGTAAAATCTATCAAAGGATTTTTACATAGATGAAATCAAAACTATTTGGGAGAAATATATCTTTCTATTTTGAAATCATTTAAAAGTCACATAATTATAACAGAAAAATTTATTTTGAAAATATTTTATAAGATTTAAATGGATTCTTTGAAGGTTTTATAACTATAGAAAATAGCCGCACCCACAAAATATTGAAGTGTTGAATAACAAACTACACCACGCTATGGAGACGGTAAGCAGTATGTACGCACATATGGTGACCTTTTCATTAATAGGATGTATATAATAATGAATATGGTTGTAACATATTTATAATAACATTATAGTATGTAGAAGGTACTGGAGTTATTATTTTGGTATGTAAACAATAAATAAAGAGGAAGTGAAAGAAGAAAAGAACTTTGAAAGAGGCGATGAAATAATTACCTCTTCTTCGGGTGCTTCCTTTTGATTTGATAAAAATGGATCCTTAGGATGGATTTATGATCCATAAAGAATATAAAATTAAGTGAAGGTAGTTGGGAAGATATTTGAGCAAGGGTTGGCCGAGCCAAATGGATTTGGAGGTGTGATTTTGAGAGAAGGGGAAGTACCCTTTTATAAGAGAGGTGATGGTCACTTTAGGAAAAGATTGAAATATTATTTTATTATAAAATAATTTTTGGTTTATAATGGTTCAAAATTGATTTATTTCTAGAATAAGGTGGGGATGGGTCAAAATACTCTCAACCAATAAGTTTTAGACAAGTTTAGGTCGCCATATTAACCTTATCTTTTAGATTTAACTCTTAGTTAAATAGTTTAACTTTTACAACGTCTTCTTGTGTTTTTATATTACATGGTTAATAAACTTACTATAAAATACCAAGAAAACCCCAAGTGGTTCATTAATGACATATGTATCATTATATAAGTCCTTTGTCTGAACCTTATATTTTTTGTAATATTATATCATTTAATAATATAGTATTTGTTTTGAAAACTCATTTTTGTCAATTTTGACACTATTTAGTATTTGGTTATTGTGAAAGTCAAAAAAACTTGATTACTTCTAAAAAATACATTAAATCAATACTAACTTTTCATATTAATCTATAAAATTCGTGTAATGCATCAGTAGTATCAATTTAAATTTATTTTTATATTTATAATATCAATTATTTCAATCTTTCATTAATAAGGTAATTATTGCATCATCATTTTGTCATAAATAAATTTAATTATTTAATGTCTAAAAATTATAAATAAAATTCCATTATATAGGAAATATTTTTATATTTTTAATGAATATTTATAGTTGAATTTATCTTATGTATAACCCTGTATTAAAAATGTTTTAGTTATTAAAATTTGAATTTAACACTTTTAACTCTTTTTTGAATAAAATAATAATAAATGTCATAATCTAATCCAAGTGGATCAAAGAGGATCATATTTTTTTTCCTAAGGTTGATTTTTGTCGAAATAAACTTATCTAATAGAATTAGGAAATGTGTCAGGGTAATTATAATATCATTTTTACCTTTAATTACCATATTTACTTTTAAATGTGGTAAATAAAATCCAAAAGTTACTATTGACCAAAAATTATTTTCATCCTATTGAAGAAAATTTTACTTACTGATGTCAACTGTTTCTCTCAAATTTTTGAAATTCAATTCACAGAAGCGGTAAAATTACATTTTATGAAAATTTGCAAATGTGCCTAGAAGGTGGGTAAAAGGCGTTAAAAAGTTCAATAAAATTTTATACATCTAATCTTATTATAAGATGGCTCCAATGAATTACATTGAAATAATATAGTTATTATGTATCTATTTTTACTTAAAATGAATTTAAATAAAAATAAATAATTATTTAAATAGAAAGTCAATTTTAAACAATAACATAGTATTTTCCACTATTCATAAAAAATTTAAAGTTTTCAAAAAAATACAAAAAATTCACCCTAAGCTAATTTTGATATTCCGAATCCAAAAATGAAGTCCATTTTGAAAAATAAAATTTATAAAATTTCAAAAATTGGTTATTACTATTCATAATAGCTAGTTTGATTGGTCATTGTGTGCTAGAACTCGAAGTTGCGTACATTTCAAGATATTGTATTATTCAAAGGGAAGCATTCCATAAAAGCTTGGGGTGTTACAAAAACCAACAAAAAATTATGTTTTTGGATGGAAAAAATTAAAAAACCTATGACTTATGTATCTGCATATAGTTGCAGATACATGGAAATAATTTGTTGACAATCTTCATGAATAAATATTTCAGGTATGATAATTATTTTATGTTGTAAAAATTATTATATATTTATCTAATTACTTATTAGTTTATTTTTATGTAATAGGCCTCTAAAAGATCTCATCAAGAGATCCTATTGAAAAATGTATACCCACATACTTTATCACGTGGATGGTATCCCTTATTGGAGTAGAAAATGATTAAAGAATGATTTAAAGCATTAAGAGTTCGATCTAGTAGTGGTTCAGAAGAGGTCCAGTTTGGTCCTCCATCTCCTCCCACTCTCCATGAAAAATGGAAATGAGTTCGAAGAAGGATAAATAAAAAGTATCTTACAGAGGAAGGTAAGAAAGTATCTAATAAAATTGTAAGTAAATATTATTTAATTTTAATGAATTTTTATATTTTATAAATTATAAACACTAATATAACCTTTTAATTTTTCATTTCAGGATGAACGCATGGATAAAGAGAAAAGGGATATTTTATCACTGAGTGTAGGATGGACAACCTAGCCACTGCTTTAAGAAAGACAGAACACCCCTGCCGTGTTAGAGGATATCAGGCGGGTGTTAGTATTCAGAAAGTTTTTGGTCAGATTAAGCAATCAAAAGACCCAAAAATAGAATCCTTAAAAGTTGTGATGAAAGAGATGAAACGGTATATGGGTGATAAAATTCAAGAAACCATGTATAAGGATTTTTTAGAACACTTGAAAAGACAGTCACAATCTGCACAACCTTTCCATCCATCCCATCCTACCTAACCTGCTTAATTTGATCCTCCACCTCCATCCCAGCCGAACTACCCTACCCAACCTTCCTACTTTGATCCTCCACCTCCTCGCTTAGACCAAACCGTATACTATGAGTTGTTTGTTGGAGATCCTCATATAAATATTCTCATGTTAGGACTCGTATATTTTTTGGGGGATTCTTTACATCACCAGCCTATGAAGATGGGTTAGGTTAGAGTATCAGTACTTGATATTATTGATCCTAATGCTCTACTACTATTTCCTACTGAGGAGATCACCAATGTTGGGGATTATCTGGGTCATCTTTTATTTTGTACAACTAGTTTTCTTTGTTATATTTCTTATGAGGTATGTGTTTTTTAAATATTAATCACATATAATTGAAAATTACTTATAATATTTTCTTACATTTAACTTATATAGGATTATCTGAAAATAAAAAAAATTGCACAATTTAAATAACACATTCAGGAATAATCAACTATAGATACTTTTGATATTTCTTATGGGATACAAATATTATCTCAGAATTCTTTTTCCTTAAATAATATCTATGAGTTTTGGATGTCGTATGATATATGTGGAAGAGATTATCCATTGATATTACTCAAAGAAGATATCATTCATCTAGTTGATTTTGAAGAGCTTTGCCTAAATGTGTTGCAGTCATTTTCCATGTAAGAAAATTGATGTTTAAATTTTTATTTTTTTAATAAAAAGATGGTTTAAATTGACTAACTACATTTACCTTTTTAAATTAGGTATCTACACATACTTCCTGTACAAAAATGATAGCACAACCATTTACAGTTTTATAGATCCAGAATAAATTTCCATGGAAGTGTTACATGTGAATAATCCTAGTAGAGTTGTATATATGTGTGAGAGATTATCACATATGGAGATTTGATTTTGGTTTTTTCTATTTCTTGATAAGTAAGAATAGAACCATAATTATGAAATAATGATCATTATAATTTAATTAATTGTGATTTTTTCTGTATTGTAGGGGGAATTGGATGTTAAGTGTATTTTTCCCAAGTGAATGCACCTTATATTGTTTTTTCTATTTATCAGGGAGTGTTCATAAAAGTTTTTCCACCTTATTAGGAAAGTAATTTTTTTTTGTTTTACATAATATCATTATGTTTAATTCTTATTGTTTATACATGCATTATTAGTTCATATATATGAAAATGCAGTTCATGGAAAAACTTTAACAAAGAACACATGTTGATAAAGAAACCAAATGCCACCAATTATGTGAAAGTTAAGGTCATTATTTTTTATATTAGATATTTTTCAGATTTTTGATATATATATATATTGGTTTTTATTATCTAGTTATTATTTTATAACCATAGTGTCATCGTCAACAATAACATGTTGAATGTGGTTATTATGTTATATGATTCATGTATGAGATAATCAAAAATGGGATAACTACTAAATTTGATAAGGTTAGTTATATTTTTTTTATATTTTATGTCATAGTATTACATTTTTTAATCTCATATCATTAAATGTTATTATAGACATTCAATGATAACGAGTCTTATACCCAAACTAAATTTACCCATCTTCAATATTTGTTTGCAAACTATTTGTTAAGTCTGATTATGATTTGAGGTATGTATATTCTAATGTTTTTGAATAATATTATATTTTATTAATAACATATGTTCAAAAAACTAATTATTTTATTATAATAGGTGTTTCAAAAGAATAATATCAAATTAATTCTTGAATAATCAGGTCATCAATTTCTGGTATATGTATTTTAATTCTACTTTATAATAAAAATGCATAGATAAATTTTTGATTAACTAGATAAAAACATATAAGTTTTTATATATTTTTAGTCAATGATAAATACTGTTTGATTTCTTCATACTGTGTTTTATTTTATGGATTTTGATTATTTTGGTAGTGTAATATTCAGTATTTTCTATTTTTTTTACTTTTGGTTTTCATAAAAATCAACTCCGATTTTTTTTAAATACACATTTTAGGAATCGTTTTATCTAATAAACCGACACCAAAAATGGTTTTCCTCATTGGTTTATGAGAAACCGACATAGAAAATAGGGCTATACTCGATTTTAGCATTGGTTCATATAATAAACGACGCCTAAAATCAGTTTTCGATGTTGGTTAATTTGTAAAACTGACGCCAAAAACTAAGCATGACATCATTTTCAGTGTTAGTTTTTGAAAACTGACACTGAAAATCTTATATTTTAGATCACCTTTATAGAATTCAGTTAAAAACCAACGTAAAAAATAAAAAATCCGATCTTAAATTCATCTTTTCCACTTGTGATAAGTGAGATGAGAAACTCTATTTTAATAAAAAGTAAACTATGCAATAAAAGTGGCTCTAAAAGTGGAAAATAATAGAGAATGAAATATTTTTGGTTGATAAATTCTCCATTAAATAATCATTGATAAATATTTTTAACATCATCATTTTGGTCATCTACCTTTTGTTTTTACCCCTTTATCATTTTTGTATTTTAGTGGGGAAACTATTTTTTTACCAATGTAATTTATTTTCATTCCTAAAAAATGGAACTTATTACATAATTTAGATCTTATAATTAAAAATATTAAATAAATTTTATTAGATAAAATTTCTATAATTGATAAAACATGATTCTTAAATAATAAATGTATAACACATTAACACAATTTTAGAGAAAAATATAAATTTAGTTCTAAAATTATAAATATAGATTTGGAAATTAAACAAATTATTTTAAATGTATAAATTTACATATAAAATATATATTTGGTAAATAAAAAGGTTTCATAAATTTTATTTTATTCTTATACTCTAATGATGTTATAAAATCCTTTATATTTGTAAAAAATGGTATTTTATCTATTCACCTAAAAATATATCTTTTCAGAAAAATCCAAAAAACTAAATAAAATCTAATATTATTATGCTAAATACATTTTTTTTTTCAAATTAAAAATTTAAAAATTTTGAATTTAACTTTTAAATGGAAATATAAAATATAATGAAAAATATTTCTGATAGGCAAATGACATTTTCAAATAGTAACAATTATTTTTATTATTTCCAATAAATTTATTATTAAATTTGTGTTAATATAATATTCATATAAGAAGTATATTTTATCATAATCTTACCATAGTATACTTGAATTATTGTAATAAAAAAGCATAGCACATAAAAATCCAAATTTAGAAAAAAATACATTTTAAGCATAAATGATCTTAGTAGTTGTTTAGATATACTAATTGAATATTATAAATGAAATAGTATTAATATTGACCTTTATTTTCAATTCTTTATATATTTCATATTGTAGTCACAACTATTTATACACTCTAATTCAATTAATACTTTACAATGATTATTTTTATCTTAAAAAATGTGATATGGTTCGATTTGGGTCGACATTTCATTTTAAGAAAATAATAAAATTAATATTTATTTAAGAAAAATATGTACTAAAATCATATGGTGTTATATATAGGTCTTATCTTACTCCTAAAAGAGAAATTACTATGATATCTCTTAATCCCAAGAGTAAAATCCCCATGGTTTCTGGGCATTTCACATTGACATGGTGAAACCCCATCGACTATGAACCATAGGGAGTGAGAAAACATGAGATAAAGTAGAACATAAGGAATAAGATGGATATAATAGAGTTAAGAATGATAGGAAGGTTAACTTTATTGGAAGTGTTATGGACGAAGGAGGATAAGGCCTTTGGATGTGAATAAGAGAGTTTCCCCTCCCCTTTATGCATGTGAGCCACCACGAATGATGACTTAGTGTTTCTAACCTCTTTTAAATATTTATTCCATTTAAATGGTTATATTTTTATAATTTCTCAAAATGAAATTATGAAGATCCTCTAAATAAAAATCACAAATATACCAATCCACATTTTCATTATCCAACAAATAAAATTATCATTTTTATTCTATTATAATATTAATATAATTTTAATACTCAATTATTATTAATAATAAAAAAGTACACGCAACACTTAATAACACCTATAGTTTATAGGATAACATAAGATAAATATTTATAATGCTAGTTATTAATTAAATGAATATATTAAATAATTAAAAAAATATAATAACAATACAATAGTTAAATGTAACATATATCAGGATGTTAGGACATTAAGATTTAATGTTTAGGTGAACCTTTAGAAATTCATGGTTTGCAAAATTATGAACCTACCATTCATTACCCATTGCATCAAGACATTCAATATTTCACAGTTTTATTTCATAGTTTACCAAACTATGTATAAATCATTTTTCATTTAATATTTTCAAAAAATTAATCAATACTCACAACATTTTTATATAAATTTCATTATAGTATGACACATATTAAAATTATAAATAGGTTGGGTGTCAAAATTATCTCCCCCATAATGCCTGAAAAGCCTCTTAGGTCTAGTTATAAAAATATCATATTTTCACATGAAAAAAATGAATAATCCTTTTGAAAACATTTTTTCAATAATTAAATCTCTTTTAATTAATGAAAGACACCTCAGTTTAAAATCTACTCCCAAAATCTCACGTCTATGTGGGAACTCCCCACTATATGAATTATCATATTACACATCAGTTCTATATAATGGTTCCATGTAATGGAATACCATGCCTCAGGTGGATACTCCCTAGCATAATAAAACTCTATATAATCAATATCTCAACATAATGAATTCATTATCAAATTTCGATTCCATCTCAATAGTTACCAAGAAACAAAATTAATATACCTATTTCTTAAAATACATACTTCAATAGAAATCATATTGTTTAAAAAAAATCCCTTTGAGATTTTCTTTTTCTAAAAATCCAAAATAATTCATAAAAACACAATTTTAAGATAAAAATAATACAAAAAACATAATTTAATATCCCATATCAATACCTTAAATTTTCCACTAAACATATAAAATTGGATGGCCTTATATCAAGTACAGTTTTGTAGGTCTTCCAAAAATCTTTTGGGAAAGGAAAATCTATATGTGGGCCCCCTATAAGACACATTGTAGATCTCTTCACAAGAGTGGTTTGAAATAATATATAGCTCAAATGGTTATAAAAATAAAAATTTATATCAATTTGAAGTTGGAATTCTATTATTAACTTCTATTTAGACATTTACGATGTTTATGGACAATAAATAAGTCTAAGAAAAGTTCCTATTATTAAATGAGGGTGATAAAATTATTTATTTTCATTTCCCACAATGCATGGAACTATTAATGGTTCCCTAACCATGTACCAGATGAAAATAAGGTTCTATAAATGGTTTCAACATACACGATTTACATGCATGGTTTACAAAAACATTCACCAACCTTGTTTGTGGTTATGGGAACGTTTTAGACATGCATGGTTTAAGTTAATTCTTTGTCAAATCATGTACTAATCATGAATATGCTTCTATACCAAAATTCTCGGTTTACCATAAAATAATACAATATATTCTCAAATGATACAAATTTTTTAGAAACCATGCACCATATGATATGGCTTGGTTTGACAACCATTTTTCAAAATTTTGATTGAAAAATTTCTCAAGGCATTTTAGTTAATAAAAATATCTATTAGAGATATATTTCTACTTTCATAAACAATTTTCAATGAGATATTCTCATTATATCACTCATTTAATTTTAAAATATCATAAATTTAACAATTTCAAAAGTAATTAAACCAAAAAAATATTTCAACTTCACAATTCATATCCAACATTGATAAACAAATTCCCAGTATGATAATATGGGAATATTACATATGTTTTAAACTTGAGTTATATGTTTTTAATCCATATGAAACTCAAGAAAACACATAGTAATTACATATAATGAAACAAAATCAAAAAGTTTAACTATAAGATATTCACACAAACCAAACACATCCCAACCTAGAATTTCATTACTAAAAAAATCTATGGAAAACCAATGAGCTCAAATAAAATTAGTTATAATTAAATCAAAAGAATAAAAATTTTAAATACATACTAATCAACGCATTTTTTGTTTCAAAACAATTACTTAATTAAGATACTCATTTAGAACTCAACGTTAATTTTTTAAAAATAATGGTAACAAGTGCAATATTAATAAATAATAAGAGTTAAAACATATAAAATCCACTCAAATCAAACAAGTTAAACTACACCATAAATTCTTTATAATTATAATCTAACTAAAAAAATAATTAAACAATCATTATTTAAATAAAATTTATTTTAAAGATAATATTTTTTAAATTGGAAATTTATATATTTGAATAAACTATAATGAGTATAGGTTTCCATTATTTAACAAAAAAACCATCAATTAAATCACCTTGAACACATTAATAGTTTATGGTTATCAAAGCCTCCCATAATATACTCGTGATAAAATAATATAAAAATCATAAATCCTTTAAATATTAAAGACAAAAATCATTTATTAAAAATATTCACGTATATGTATTCCAAAAAAATAGATTTAAACACAAAAAACCAAACAGGAAAATTTCAATAAAACTTTTAATGGTTTGTCAAATATTTTTTAAATTCAAACCATATCTCATGTTTTTACTTAAAACATTACATCGCAAAAAAACTTATTCACCAGTTTAAAAGATTTTTTAATTTTTTTAATTCTAATTCCTGATTTCTTCAAAATAAAAGTATATTTTAGGAAATCTCTAATAAAAATACCATTAAATATGTTAATACATGATAAGCATCCCACTTAGTTATATTTTCTTGAAACATATATCTAATGTGAACATCCATATATGATAAATTTAAAAGTTGAAAAAGGGTTGCATATTTTTTTTGAAAATTACTCATAATAAACTCATTAATAAAATATAAAATAAAACTATCAATAAAACTCACCAAATAATAAAATTAAATTTAAACCCCCCACCATTTAGGTCATCCTAGTGATAAAAATTTAATTGAGGTTTTGCAATTATTCTGATGAATTTTAATTTAACATTAGATATAATCCATTTTATAGTATTGTAACATCAACTGATAAACTTATCAATTTAACTTCACTTAACATACAACATATATTCAAATAAAAATATAAATAATGAATTGCCTATAATGGAAATATAAGTAATAAATGAATTATATTAGACACAAACAAAACACATAACATACTTCTTGAAAATAAATAGATAAATATGATTAAAGAATATTAAATTAATTTTAAAAAGAAACATAATGTTTCCAAATATCTTATATAAATATAAACTTAAACCATTTTTAGTTATTAGTTTTGAAATTATAATGAAATTAATTTATCCATTCCCAAAGCACTTTTAAAAAATTTAAACTCATCATTATTCAGTCATGACAAATATGGATCTAATTCTTGATCACCACAAAGCTTAAAAACCGTATTTAAATCCTTATTTCATTTTTAAGGAATGAATATACATTTATTTTTAAATTATTATGAAAACATCTTCATATAAAAGATAAACATTAAACTTTTAAAATTCCCAAAACACTTTTTTAATATAAGGCCCCAACCTTAAACATTACATAATATTGAAATAAGTTAATAATTCACATTGAGGATATTTTCAAGTTTAGATCTTTATAGAATTAGGTCATAACATATATATAACAATTTGAATATTACATTCAGCACTTCTACTTAGTAACAATTTTTATTCATAAAATAAAATATCTTAAAAGAAAATAAACATGTTCAGCTCCATGTTTTAATCATCATGAATTTTACTTGATCCCATAATTGACCCTATTCCACTTTAATTCTTGTTAAAACATTTCAAAAACTTGGGATGATCATAAAAAGATCATCAAGGGATATACAAAGAAGGAATACTGTTAGTTTTTCAAAACAACAAGTAAACCATAAATACTTTATCATAAGTAATACTTTTCACCTTTATGAACTAGTAAATACTCTTCAATGAATAGAAGCTCATTTATTACCTTTTTGTCACCAAAAGATTACCATAAAACCCCTAGAAAGCACACATAAAATTTAAATTTAACTTGGGACATAAACATACTTAAATGGAATAACCATATGGTTAACTTCCACAGATATCACTAAATGGAATATCCATATGTCTGACTTCCATACCCAATGAATTTGAGGTTATAACGTAACAACCCATGATTGGTTTTTCATGGAACCAACCATCATTTGGTTTATCACGTAACCACCCATAAAATGTCCAAGTACCATTACATAATCATAACACATAAAATATTGCAAATATCAACATTTCAGTAATAAAATTTAATTTTCAATACCAAGATATCATTTCAAGATATTGAAATAATCAATCCATTACAAAAAACATTTTCAATAAATAAACACCCAAAAATATAATAAGGGATTTATTTTTCATTTTAAAGACATTAGGGCTTATAGAGGAAGCCAAATAATGATTATGGAGGCAGAGAGGTCATTGTCGCCACATACGTTAAAAAAAATTCCTTTTATTATTTAGTAAAATGATTTGTAGAAAAAAGATTCTATTTGAATGAAAATAAAATTTAAGGTGGTTTGTTATACACCGTATAAAATAAGTAGTTTTATATTATCAAAACATGCCTCAATTATAGGAGATTGAGACAAAGTCCCTTACCTAGTGTCCGACTTGTATTGTATGTTCCTTGTACTTACTGAATAAAAAACTTAAATTAATTTATACTTGATTAAGAATATTTTCAAAGTTTATTATTCCTTTTATATCACTTATTACCTTTATATAACAATTAGTTAATTATTTGAGTTCATATTGGACATTTTGTCGATGTTCAGAACTTGAGTAAAAAATGAACTTGTTATAATTACAAATTGTCCATGTGGTCAAAATTCCATTATCACCAGAATGATATTAATGATTTATATATCATATATATCATATATATCTAGTATATATGTATTTATAATATTATATATCATTTGGATATATGAAAATTAAATGCACTGTTCATGGAGACGGTAAGTCGTACGTACGCATGAACGATACTTTCATTTAATTTTTTTTCATTTTTAAAGGAATTAAAACCAAATGATACATAGGTATATTATTATTCCAGTATAATATAATATTTTATATACATTAAAAAAGTTCATTAACACCATCCTTTATACATTCCATCTATGGTATGAACAAGTCATATCACTTTGAGGGGGCGGTAGTCTGCACTTCCTCAAATGAAATTATCGTATTTATACAACATGAAAAGAATAATGGTATTCTATAAATGTGAGTTAAAATAAGAATAAAGATAAAATAAATATCATAAATATCATATATAATTACAGTTCCATTATAATGGCCTCCATAAGATGTGGTAGGAGAAGATTGAAGAATCATCATTTTCTGAGGCAGTAGTTCGCCTTCTATAGATATAGTATGTTCTATACCAATTAGATGGAGGTGTGTGTAAGTGTAGTTAGAATCAATCTCAGAAAAACAAACTAGTATATTGAGTATAATGGTGTTTTTTTATTCAAATAATAATAATATAATAGGTAGTGGAGAAGGAAAATAAAAGAAAAGAACTTGATAGAAGACATTACCTATAAATAGGGTAACTCCCTTTGGTTTGAACCAAAATGTTTTCTTGAATTTACTTTTGCCTAGAGTAAGGATTATATGAAGAAGATAGGTATGTTGGGAACTTATTTTTTCATATTTTTGATGAGCCAAGGGGTCTTTAGAGGTGTGAGTGAGGGTTAGAGGTGGTGTCCTTTTATAAGAGGGAGGAGGGGCTCTGTAAAAAAGTTTGAATGTGTTATTTTATTATAAAATGATTTTCGCTTTCAAAATGTCCAAAACTCATTAAATTATAAGATAAGATGAATATAAGTCAAAATAAAATCATCCAATAATAATTGGATAGTTTTTGGATATTTTTTTATCCTTATCTTTTTTATTTAACCCTTTGTAAACTTATTTAACTTTTACCATGTCTTCTTGTATATTCATACTATATGGTTAAAACAGATACCATAAAATTCCAATAGAACCAAAAGTGGTTAATTAATGAAAATTTTAACCTTATCTAAGTCATTTGGCCGAATATTATATTTTTAGGACTCATTTAATGAAATATCAATTGATTTAAAAACTCATTTATGTAAATTTTTATACTATTCATATCATGACTTTTTAAAAATTCATAAAAACTTGATCAATTAGAAAAAACTTCATTAATTAGAAGATAAATAGTCATAATAATCCATAAAATTCTAATATGACATAAAAAGTTTCAAAATAAATTTATTTTAATATTTATAATATCATTTATTTAAAACATTCATTAATGAGGTAATCATTACATCATCATTGTGCCATAAATAAATTTATTTATTTGATATCAAAAAATTATAAATAAAATTCCATGATGTAGGAAATATTTTTAGCTTTATAATTACTATTTATAGTCAAAGATTTCAATTATATAACCCCACATTAAAATTGTTTTATCAAAACAATACTTGTTTATGATATTTTTATTTTTACTTTAAATAAAAAGTTATTAATGTAATTATCTTACCCAAGTGGCTTAAAAAGGCCAAAATTTATACCCAAGGATTTTATTGGTGTTACATGACTCATCCAATAAGGTTAAGACAAGTGTTAATGTAATTTTATATTATTATAATATTATTTTTACCTCGAATTACCCTATTTACCTTTAACCATGGTAAAAAAATCAAAAGTTACTATTCACATTTTTTTCATCTTATTGAACCAAATTTTACTCTCTAATGACAACCATTTATGATGGATTTTTAAAATTCAATTCACAGAAGCGGTAAAAATTCATTTAAATGAAATAGTTTTTTTTAACTACTATGCAATGTTTTTCACTATTCATAAAAAATTGAATGTTTTCAGAAAAATACCAAAAATTCACCCAAAGATAATTTTGATATTCCAAATTCAAAAATGATATCTATTTTACCAAATTAAAAACACAGAAGTTTCATTAATTAATTTAAAATTAATTCTCCTTGTCAAAACCAGCATGTGTTTTTTTTAAGAAGTAAAAACCATCTAAAGATTGACATGTGTTTATGTCCAATTGAAGAGTGAAATTAATTCCAATAACCAACATTGGGTTAAATGGTAAAAACACAATCCAATTATACTTTTAGACCAATTAAAATAACAATCTATCTATATAAATAAATTAGATGAAAAAGAAGTTTTGAATTAAAATGCGGTATTTCTCACTATTCATTAAAAAATGAATTTTATCAGAAAAATACCAAAAATTTTCCCAAAGTCAATTTTTATGACCCAATTCTAAAGAAGAATATTTTTTCAAATTGAACATATAAAAGTGACAAAGATTATATTTAAAAAGGGTTCACCATCAAAAGGTGGTAAAACGACCTTTTAAATAATATTAGAGTATTTCATGCTTAAAATTGGATTCATTCTCATTTTAAGCCTCTAAAATTTATTAGATAAATGTAAAGAAATTTAAGAAACATGTATAATCGTATTGTAGTTAGTTCTGTTCATTTCTGCTAATACAACAGTTAGGAGTTAACTATCATTTAGAATAATAATATTACTATATTATTTTTCAGTGTAACTCAATATTGTGTGCAATGTAAGATTTCAGAGAAATCCGTTGTTGCATGTTGAGTACGCTATCATATATAGCATCCAATTTTAAGTAAAATTAATATTTAATTCACAAATATTAATAAATATTAAAATATCATATTCTCTATTCACCTTTGATGTTACATCTTTCCCCCCTTTTGGGAATTGCATCCCCGCAATTCTATTAACTTATCAAATAAATGGGGGTATTTAACCCTCATAAAATTTTCAGATTTCCATGTTGCCTCTTCAACCATATGGTTTTTCCACAGAACCATTACCTGATGAATTACCTTATTTCTCAACACTTTCTCTCTTTGGTCAAGAATCTGAACTGGTTATTCCTTATAAGAAATATTATCTTTAAACAGAACTACCTCTGGACTCAAAACATGATATGGATCCGACATATAATTTCTCAACATTGAAACATGAAAAACATTATGTACGTAGGATAAACTTATAGGTAAATCGACTCTGTAGGAAATTGATCCAACTTTTTCTAGGATTTCATAGGGTCCAATGAACCTCGGACTCAACTTTCTCTTCTTACCAAAACACATCGCACTTTTCCCTGGAGAAACTTTGAGAAAGACATGATCACCTACCTCAAAAGAAATATCCTTTCTTTGGTTGTCTGCATAACTTTTCTGCATGCTCTGAGCTGTCCTCTTGTGTTTCTATATCAACTGAACTTTCTCTTCCATCTCTTCTACCAATTCTAGTACCATTAGATTCCTTTCACCTACTTCACCCAAAAAAGCTGGAGTTCAACAACGATTCCCATATAATGCCTCAAATGGAGCCATATATATACTGGAATGAAAATTTTTATTATAATAAAACTCATCCAAAGAAGGATGTTAGTCCCAACTTCCCTGGTAATCCATTGAACAAGCACATAGCATATCCTCCAAGGTCTGAATTGTTCGTTCTGATTGCCCATCAGATTGCAGATGAAAAAATGTACTAAAATTTAATTCAATACCCAGTGACTTCTAAAGGACTTTCAAAAATTTAGAAGTGAACCTCATATCATGATCAAATACAATAGAGAGGGGAACTACATGGAACCTGACTATCTATTTAATATAAAATCTAGAAAGTTTATCTAGAGACAAAGTATCTCGAATAATAAGAAAATGAGTAGATTTAGTCAATCGATCAACAATATCCCAGATTACATTGTTACCTCGAGAAGTATTTGGTAATCCTACTACGAAATCCATGGACACATTTTCCCATTTCCACTCTGGCACTGGTAAAAGATGAAGCATCCCTTTTAGTAACTACCTCTCCACTTTAACCTATTGAAAAGTTAAACACTTAATAGTAAAGTCAGCAATATCTCTTTTAATTCCATCCCAATAGTAATACTTCTGAAGATCTCTGTACATCTTAGTACTGTCGGGATGAACTGAAAATGAAGAACTATGAGCTTATCATACCAACTCTTTCTTCAACTATGAATCACAAGACACACATAATCTCTTCCAAAATCTAAAAATAAAATCATTATCAATGTTAAATTCAGGAAACTTACCTTTCTAAACCAAATCTAAATTTTTCTACAACTCACTATCTTCCTTTTGAGTTTGCTTAATTATATCTAATAGAGATGATTTCACTAACACCTAAAACAAAAAAGATGAATTTTCCACACCAACAACTTCTATGCCAAAGTTCATTAAACCATTAATCAAAGGATCTTGTTCCAAACGTGACATTGTTAATGTAGCATTACTTTTTTTGACTCAAGGCATCAACCACTTTATTTTCTTTTCCTGGATGGTAATGAATTATGAAATCATAAGCCTTGATTAATTCCAGCCATCTCCTCTGTCTCATGTTCAAATATTTATGAGTGAATATATACTTTAAACTTTTGTGATCAATATATATTTCACACTTTACTCCATACAAATGATTCCTCCAAAATTTTAAAGAAAAAAATAAGAATAGTTAATCCCAAATAATGTGTAGGGTAATTTAACTCACGAGTTTTCAACTGACGTGAAGCATAAGCAATTACCTCATCATTCTGCATTAGGAAACAACCAAGTCCTTTCAATTAAGAATCACTATAGTTAACAAACTCACCATTTTTGGAAGGTAATTCCAAAACTGAATCATTCACCAATCTTCTTTTCAATTTCTAAAAATAATCATCACATTATTTTTTCCAGATAAATTTAACTCCTTTTCAAGTTAACTTAGTTAGTGGGATAGATAACCATGAAAAATTATCAACAAACCTTCTGTAATTGCTTTCCAAACCAAAAAAACTACGAATCTCAGTTATATTTATAGGTCTTGGCCATTCTTCAATAACTTTTGTTTTAATAGGATCAACAATTATGCCATTTTTTGAAACCATGTGACCAAGGAATGAAACTTTTTGTATCCAAAACTCACACTTTCTAAATTTACCATACAATTTCTTTTATTTTAAGGTTTTAAATACAACCCTTAAATTACTTTCATGCTCTTCTTCACTTTTAGAATAAACCAAAATATCATCAAGAAACACAACCAAAAACTTATCCAAGAACTCATGGAAAATTTTATTAATTAGATCCATGAATACACAAGGTGCAATGGTTAACCCAAAAGAAATAACTAAAAATTCATAATGTCCATATCTAGTACGAAACACAGTCTTCAGAATGTCTGATTCCTTTACTTTCAACTGATTGTACCCCAACCTCAAGTCAATCTTCAAAAAATATTGAGCTCCCTAGAGCTGACCAAACAAATAATAAATATGAGGAAAATGATACTTGTTCTTAATAGTGATATTATTTAGGGCTCTATAATCAATGAAATGTCTCATTGAACCATCTTTATTTTTAACAAACAAGACTGGAGCACCCCATAGTGATGTGAAAGGTCTAATGAAACCTTTATCTAACAACTTTTGTAATTGTTTATTTAACTCTAAAAGTTTAATTTGAGCCATTTGATAAGGGGGTTTTGAAATTGGTTTAGAATTAGGACCTAAGTCAACAATAAATTAAACAACCTAATCAGGTATAATACCAGGCAACTTATCAGAAAAAACATCAAGATACTCATTTACTACTGGAACTTCATTAATATGAACAGTTCCTTTGTTTTCAACAATATGTGCAAGGTAACATTCATTTCCATCTTCCACTAGTTTCTCAGCTTCCAGATATGTTATCAGAGTTAAGGGTTCATTATTGTACACAAACTAAGAGTTATTTTAAATAGAAACCTCTTTAGATATACATTAAATCTTAGCATGGTAAACAGAAAGCCTACCCATTCCCAAAATAACATCAAACTCTACTAGAGGAAAAACAACAAGGTATGCAGGTAAATTCTTTCCAAAAAAAAGGATAGGAAGATTCTTATAATTTCTTTTTACCTCAATATTTCCCCCAGGTGTTTTTACCACAATTTCAGGATTCATATCTTGAGATGGAATTCCCAATTTACTAGAAAATTTCTTAGAAATGAAAGAATGTGTAGAACCTGAATCAAAAAACACATTGGAATAATCTGAAAAAACCAAAAAAGTACCTGATACCACTTCATTTGATGGTACCACATCAACCGTAGTAGTAAAAAGAGATTATAATCCACCCTTATGCTTTCGATCTGTCTAGTTTCAACCTTGGGTAATCAACTTTGGACACACATTGGATTAATTCCCAAACTCATTGAAACTAAAACATCTTACCACTATATTTTCATTTCTTTCTTGATTATATTCCTTATAGTTACGAGCAATATGGGCAGCCTTACCACACTAGAAGCACTTCAAAGACTTTGATAAAAATTATCTAGGATTATTTTTACTCCACTTCTCACAAGATGGAAATTTAATTTTCTTACCTACATGCTTCTTTGATGAATTCTTTCCTTTTTCTTTCCAACTGGATTTCTTCTTTTTCTTGCTCTCTTGGAACACCTGGTCATAAAAAAACTCTATTTATACTTTTTTGGCACATCTGACAAGTTTGTCAAAGCTTTTGAATTCATGAGAGGATAATTATATTAAATATCATAGATTTAGTAAAGAGTAAAATCAATTTATCTTACTATCAAGATCTCAGATGAAATTTGGAGCATACCTTTCAACTTGAGTAAACTTTTCTTTGTAAGCATCCACTGAGTCACCCTCCTACCTCAATTTTAATAATTTTTTTCCCATCCTAAGTCAAACTGCCTTAGGAAAATATTTCTCAAGAAACATACCTTTGAATTATTCCCAACAAAGAGCATCAATATCCTCACTGTCCCAGATATTTTTAACCATCGACCACCACTGATCGACTTATCCTTCTAAATGATAAATGGCAAGACTAACCTTTTTTTTGTCAGTACAACCCATGACATCAAAAAACTTTTCCAATGATTTTATCCACCCTTTAACTTGAACAAGGTCAGATGATCCTCTAAATGATGGGGGATATTTCCTCATGAAATGATCTACTATAGAAATATTACTCTGGGTTTGATCTGGTTGATCTAGTGTATGAATACCACCACCATTTATATCCTAATTCAACTACTCAATTACTGCAAAAAACTGTTCAATTCCGATTCCTACCATCTCGGGATGCTGATTTAGAAGGTTATTATCCTCTGTATGTCTTCCCACCACTGCTACCCTATTTCCTCTGTGGAAAACCATTTTGAACACAGAAGGATCTTAGGAGAAACAACATTTTAACCTTCAAATTCTATATCATTTCATTCTTACTATAAAGTAAAAAATAATTTATGGATATTAATTTAACAATATCCTAACTCCTAAAGTTGTCTAAACTGACCTATGATAACAACTATAAAGCTTGATCCTTAAACATTATATAATATTGAATTAAGTTAATAATTCACATTGAGGATATTTTTAGGTTTAGAGATTTAGAGAATTAGGTCATAACATATATATAAAAATTTGAATATTTCATGTAGCACTTCTACTTAGTAACCATTTTTCTTCATGAAATAAAAACTCTTAAAAGAAACGAAACATGTTTAGTTCCATGTTTTAATCATCATGAATTTTACTTGATCCCATAATTGACCCCATTCCACTTTAATTATTCGGAAAACATTTCAAAAACTTGGGATGAGCATAAAAAGTTCAGTAAGGGATACACAAATAAGGAAAACTATTAGTTTTTCAAAACAATAAGTAAACCATAAATACTTTATCATAAGTAATACTTTTCACCTTTATGAAGTAGTAAATACTCTTCACTTAATAGAAGATCAATGCTTACCCTTTTTTAACCAAAATATTACTATAAACCCTATATAAAGCACACATAACATATAAAGTTGTCTTGGGACATAAACATACTTAAATGGAATAACCATATGGTCAACTTCCACTCATATCACTAAATTGAATAACAATATGGAAGACTTCCATAACCAATGCATTGGAGGTTATAACATAACCACACACCCTTGGTTTATCACAGAACTACCCGCCAATTGGTTTATCACATAACCACTAATCAAATATCCATGTACCGTTACATAATTATAACACATAAAATATTATAAATATCAATATTTTAGTAATAACATTTAATTTCTAATCACAAGATATCATTTAAGGATATTGAAATTATCAATCCATTTCAAAAACCATTTCCTATACCAAGACACCCAAAAAATAGAATAAGGGGTTTCTTTTTCATTTTAAAAACATTAAGGCTTATAGAGGAAGCCAAATAAGGATTACGAAAGTGGAGAGGTCATTGTCGCCGCATACATTAAAAAAATATTCCTTTTGTTGTTTATTAAAACGATTCATAAAAAAAGATTCCATTTGAATGAAAATAAAAGTCAATGGGGTTTATTATTCACCTTATATAATAAGGAGTTGTGTATTATCAAAACATGCCTCAATGAAAGGAGATTTAGACAAAGTCCCTTACATTGTGTCCGACTTGTCTTGTATGCTCCTTGTTCTTCCTTATTAATAAACTTAAGTTAATTTATACTTGATTAAGAACCCTTTTTAAGTTTATAATTCTTTTTGTATCACTTATTACCGTACTATAACAATTAGTTAATTATTTTAGTTTGTATTGAACATTTTTTCGACATTCGGAACTTAAGTCAAAAATGAACTTGTTATAATTACAAATTATCCATGGGGTCAAAAGTAAATTTTCTACAGACTGATATTAATGATTTAGATATTATATCTATCATATATATCTAGTATATAATTATTTATAATAGTCCATATCATTTGGATATATGAAACTGAAATGCACCGTTCATGGAGATGGTAAGCCGTACATACGCATGAACGCTACCTTAATTTCATTTTTTTTCATTTTTAAAGGAATAAAAACCAAATGATACATAGGTATATTATTATTACAGTATAATATCATATTTTATACAGTTTACATAAGTTCATTAACACCATAATTTATACATTGCATGTATGGTATGAACGAGTCCTATCATTTTGAGGGGGCGGTAGTCCCCACTTCCTCAAATTAAATTATCGTATTTATAGAACATGAAAAGCATAAAGGTATATTCTAAATGAGAATTACAGAATAATAAAGATAAAATAAATATCATATATATCATATATAATTATAGTTCTATCATAATGACCACCATAAGAGGTGTTATGAGAATATTGAACAATCATCATTTTGTGAGGTAGTAGTCTGCCGTCCAGAGAAACCGTATGTTCTATACCCATTAGATGGAGGTGTGTGTATGTGTAGTTATAATAATTCTCATAAAAAAAACCCAGTATATTTAGGATAATTTTGTTTTAATTTAAGAAAAGAATAAGAATATAATAGTTATTGGAGAAGGAAAATAAAATAAAAGAACTTGAGAGGAGACGTTACCTTTAAATCAGGTAACTCCCTTTGGTTTGAACCAAAAGGTTTTCTTGAATTTCCTTCTATCTATGAGAAGGATTATAAGAGGAAAATATGTATGTTGGGAGATTATTTGGGTAGAGTTTGGATGATCCAAGGGGTGTTGAGAGGTGTGAGTAAGGGTTAGAGGTGGTGTCCTTTTATAAGAAGGAGGAGGGGCTCTTTAGGAAAGTTTGAAAGTATTATTTTATTATATTTTTTTTTAAAATGTCCAAAAATCATTACATTATAAGATAATATGAATATAAGTAGAAATAAACTCATATAATAATAATTTTAAAGGTTTTGGATATTTTTTAATCCTTATCTTGTTTATTTAACCCTTTGTTATCTTATTTAACTTTTACCATGTCTTCTTGTATATTTATACTATATTCTTAAAATAATTTCAATAAAATGCCAATAGAACCAAAAGTGGTTAATTAATGAACTTTGAAACCTTATATAAGTAATTTGGCCGAATATTACATTTTTAGGACTATTTTATCATTTAATAAAATATTAATTTATTTAAAAACTCATTTATGTTAATTTTTATACTATTCATATCATGACTTTTTAAAAATCCATAAAAACTTGATAAATTCAGAAAAACTTCATTAATTAAAAGATAAAAAGTCATAATCATCCCTAAAGTTCTTGGATCACATAAAAAGTTTCAAAATAAAATTATTTTAAAATTTATATTCTCATTTATTTAAAACATTCATTAATGAGGTATTCATTACACCATCACTGTGTCATAAATAAATAAATTTATTTGATATCTAAAAATTATAAATAAAATAACATGATTTAGTAAATCTTTAAATATTTCTAATGAAAATTTATAGTAAAATATATCAATTATATAAATCCACATTAAAATTGTTTTAGGAAAATAATACATGTTTATGATATTTTTATTTTTTAATTAAATAAAAAGTTATTAATGTAATTATCTTACCCAAGTGGCTTCCAAAGGCCAAACGTTCTACCCAAGGATTGTATTGGTCATCCATGACACATAAAATAAGGTTAGTATAAGTTTTAAGGTAATTTTTTATTATTATAATATTATTTTAACCTTGAATTACCCTATTTACCTTTAACCGTGGTAAAGAAAAATCAAAAGTGACTATTCACCAAAAATTATTTTTATCCTATTGAACCAAATTTTACTTACTGATGACAACCATGTAAGTCAGCTTTTTGAAATTCAATTCACAGAAGCAGTAAAATTTAATTTAATTGAAAAAGTTGATTTTTTAACTACTATGTAGTGTTTTTCACTATTAATAAAAAAATGAACATTTTCAGAAAAATACCAAAAAATCACCCAAATATAATTTTGATATTCCAAATTAAAAAATGATATCTATTTTACAATATTAAAAACATTTAATTTTCATTAATTAATTTAAAATTAATTCTCATTGTCAAAACCAGATAGCGTGTTTTTTAAGAAGTAAAAACCATCAAAAGATTAACATGTGTTTATGTCCAATTTAAGAGTGAAATTACTTCCAATGACCAACATTGGATTAAATTGAAAAAAATATAATACAATTAAAATTTAAAACCAATTAAAATAAAAATATAACTATTTAAATAAATTATATGAAAATGCGGTTTTGAATTAAAAATGCAGTATTTTTCACTATTCGTTAAAAAATGAATTTTATCAGAAAAATACAAAACATTTACCTAAAGTAAATTTTTATGTACCGATTCTAAATAAGAATTTTATTTTGTCAAATAGAACATATAAAAGTGACAAAAAATATATTTAAAAAGGGTTCACCATCAAAAGGTGGTAAAATGACCTTTTAAATAATATTAGAGCATTTCATGCTTAAAATTGGATTCATTCTCATTTTAAGCCTCTAAAATATATCAGATAAATTTAAAGACATTTAAGAAACATGTATAATCATATTTTAGTTATTTCTCTTCATTCCTGACAATATAATGTATAAGATTTAAGTACTATTTAAAACAATAATATTACTATATTATTTTTCAGTATAACTCAACATTGTGTGCAACATAAGATTTCAGAGAAATATATTGTTGCGTGTTGAGTACGCTATCATACATAACATACCCTTTTAAGTAAAATTAATATTTAATTCACAAATTTTAATAAATATGAAAATTTCATATTATTTATTCACCTAGGATGTTACATTTAAGGTAAGTTCATTATAAGAACACATCAAATCCTATTGTTATATTTTACTTATCCAATTAACAAGACAACATACACATATAATTGAACAATAAAATAAAAACCATAAAAACACATAAATAAGTTCACAATCACTTATATTGCCACTAATAATCATTCATCCAACACTTAATGTTTATTAGAGGGAATACAATTAACCGAAATGATTCAAGATTTAATAATAAAATGAGAAAAAACATTATTGAATTTTAAACTATATGTTTGATACACCTTTCCATAAAATAAAATAAAATAATATGAAACATAATAAAAGGTTTAATAATAGAATACAACCACAAAATTCATTGGTAATAGAATATTCCCCCATATAGAGGGTTACTAATCCTATTTATTGTTCATTCCTCAAGTTCCAATGGTCCTGCCACCACCTACAATAGAAAAGAATATCCACTCTTACTCTGATATCATTTAGTAATGACCCAACTTGGGATATAAATCATGCTACCCAAAAAATACTTATATAAGTCTTGGGGTGTGTTCCTAATCACCACGATCTGGTAAAAACTTCCAAGGGAACCATTTTCTACGTTCAGAATGATCACCTACTATAACTGAAATAAATAAATGATACCAAATAATAAAGAAAATTATTAACTAATAATTCATTATAGGAAAAATAACATGCACCTCAAAAATAGATGTAAAATCTATAAAAATGATGTAAATACACAAAAAATACAAATAAAAAGTGGTGGATCCCTAAATCCATGTGGAAAACAAATACCATAATATACCTTTACTATAATCACACTATAACTGAGATAATGGTTCAATCCATATGAATTGAATAGATGATATCCACAATTTAAAAACTGATCTATATAATACTATTTTTATATACACCAAGGTGTTTATGTAGAGGGTGAGTGGACTTTCCATGTAAGATTCCACGACATGCTCTATCTATGAACTTTATAAAATAAACAATTCCATACTAGTTTGAGATACATGTGTGAAAATTTATTTTTTTATTTTAGTAAAAACATGTAAAAATAAGATATCACATTTTAATAATTATATTTAAGAAATTTATTTTTTTCAAGATTAATGAATAACGAGTAAGGAAACCAATTAATTCTTAATAAAAATATTTATTTATATAAAAACACATCCAAGCATCATTGAAGTGATATAGGGTGACCTAACACCCATGTATGAATACATCTATATTCATAATCCTAATAATCACCACCAAATCCATGATCAAATCCAAATCTATAATCATATCATTAACAAATCCAACTATTCATTGCATACTAGTCAGAGTTGTATCCAAGAATAGTAGGAAACAATCACTACCTAGAGTAGAATCCTAAACTAGTTTGGGAAATACAGAGAGAGTTTTACTAAAAAACAATAATGATACTTGTCTTAGGGACTCCTTTTAAACTACCTCCATAGTTTCCCTTCTAGGTTGGAAATAATGAGAGGGTGTGACCTATGAATCCCACCTCCAATAGTCCATGAGTTGGTGACTAATATCATGTGTATAAACATGATTAAAATATAAAGCATTACCCTAAATATATCACAATAAATGATATACATCCACTAATTAACTCTAGAGAATAAATTAATAAAGAATACAAATATATGAAATGTCATATATTGAAGAAACAAAATAAAATACCATGAATAACTTCTATGAAGTAATCAAAAACACCCAAATCTCTTGAATAACATCTTGTAGATAATAGTTCCCATATTAACCAGTAACCAACTCTTGTGGATCTGAAAATAATTTACATATATTGAGGTGAGAATACAGGTATAATTAGTAGGATCCAAACCTAAATCTATTTGGAAAATGTGAAAGAATATTATTAAATACTAGTGAATAAATATAGGAAATAAACTCATTTACTAAATTAGGTGAACTAAATCACAAACTCACCAAGGATATCTCACCAAGTCATGCATGTAAATAGGTCACATAATAACAAAAAAAAATTATATCTGAAAGGTTCCCACATCGACTTTCCAACTTAAATAGACACCCTCACCCCTAACAACTTATGTCCTCGTGTACTCATCCCTACTATAAGTCATCATTCCCATCCAGAAACCATATCACTGTCACATCATTTTCTCACCCTTTATCCTACCCATTTTATCACATTCTTATCATCATCTCATCGCATAACCAATTAGTAAGTCCAAAATCCATCACAACTCATGTATCATGCACTATACCCAAATCTATTATAGCTCATATATGTACACCTATAGTAACCATAATCACTATCGAAAAAATAAATTTATATACTATAACCCCAAGATTCCACTAACAACACATACATGTGTGGTAAAATTGAGATCCATCACATCCCATACAAATACACACCACATACCTTAATATATTACAACCAAGATGTGCCTATATAGTATGCTATGTTTAGAAGTGATATCTTTGAGGAGAGAAGTAAGCCATATGTATCCTTGATGTCCTAGATGTTAGAAAAAACACCCTGATGCCAAGGCCATATGTGTGTCATTTTCTCTACTAACTCGAGTGGTGAAGCTTATGAAATAATAAAACATAATGATAAAATAATAGACCACTATCATAAGGGAAACTATCCTAACCTAGACTTAAATATAATTAACAGACCTCGTGAAAACCTAGATGCTATATCTAGTACTATGAATATAATTATCATGATCACACAACCACCTAGATTCATTACCATTAATCATCTAGTAATTTAATCGATTTCCATTTTATTTATTAATTCCAAAATAAATTCCAGTTTAATATTTCATAATCATTCCCAAGATAATGGTATTTTATATTCATCATTTTAAATTATAGTTTTCTATCCTATGTACTTAGAAAATAAATCCATCCATCCAATGGATCTCATATAATATTTTGTTATCACCATCATCATCCAAACCTAAAAAATACATTTATAAATCATCTTCATACCATAATTTGGTGTATTCTAGGACTAAACTTGAGATACCACAAATAAGAAGCGATGATATTTCATTATAACAACTATAATTGGAAGTTAGAAATCACAAAAATCAAAATTTTATAAAACATCCACCACTAATAAGCAAGATGAGCAAGCCAAGATCTCAACCCATACCATTTATCCCAACATCAAACGCATATCAATGAATATTCAACATAAAATCAAAGCTCTTAACTCACATTACCCATCCCTTTTTTAATTTAGCAACCATACCTATTTTCCCAATGATTCACAGAAAGGTATCTACAATCTGGTGGCATAAAAAATCTAGAGAAATATATTTTCAGTGAAAAATATTATGGGCGAAACTTAGGTTATCACAACAATAACACAATCTTATAAAATATGGCTGGTTCATAAAGACAACAAAAAATATGTAATTCTAGAAATCATAAATATCCATTATCATATTGAATTAACCAATTAATTATGAGAATGTTACAATTAATAAAATCTAAATATAGTATCTAACAACATTTAGAATCAACCTACAATATTATGTGGAGAAATAATTTCATGATAAGTACTTTCCAATGAAGAATGAGAGTTGAATACAAATTCCTCATTCATGATTCAATTTTTCTTACCATCTTTATGTTTTTATCCAATTTCAGTCATTTCAATCACACTGAGGAATATAAATTATCACTATGAAAAATTTAACATTATATTTAAAATATCAAGAGGCATCCACCATAAATGTATAACAACATATCACCACAGACCCATCAAATATTTCTAATTTAGTCACATCTAGTTAACTATCTTTATTAAGATCAATCTTAACCCTTTACCTATAGATGATAAAACATGATAATCACACATAAACACATGAATAAGTAGTAGTTATGAATCCCTTACCTTGATAAGAATCTTTCAATGGTTCCTAATTAAGAATGGAATAATAGTGTAACACCTAGAGATTTTATGAAATATTTGTTTCAAATAAATTTAATTCCTTTGATATCTTGTGTTATACACAACACTGAGTTTTAACGAACCATGATATAATATTAATATTATTATTTAATCAAGACCATTATGACATAGCCATTAAAATTGGTGGTATGAATATGAATAGACACAATTTTAAAAATAAGTATGAAGGTTTTAGATAAATAAAATATTTTGGTAAACAAGAACTTAATTTTTGTTAAAGTTATTATATGTATTGAAAAATACATTTTTTCTAAAAACAAAATGATTTTATTTCTTTTTTGTGAAAAAATAATAAAATTATTTTTTACCAATTTAATAAAATATATTTGAAAAAATAAAAATAAAAATTTAAATCATCATGTCAAAATCATATTAGACTGAATTTTTTGGATTTTTCTAAAAGGTTTAATTTTTGAATGTATAATGATTTTTTTGATTTTTATTAATAATTTCCTTTCATTTAAAGATTTTATAAATTAAATTTTTTTATAATATGGTTTAAAAAGTAAAATTAGTTCTTATATATCATAATTAATCTAATTCAGTTCATTAGGATCAATTTTATATTGAATTTTTATATTAAAACTTTATATACTTATGAAAAACTTTTTATTTAGAAATATTTTTTTGTCGTGTTTGTTGGTTTAATTTTAAATTAAATTCAGTAAATTATATTAATTAAATTTGAAAAAATATATTAAATATTTTTATTCATAATAACTAAAATTATATAATAATTTAAACTAAATTTTTGGTCATAATTTATAGTAAAAACAGTAAAAATTAATTACTGTGGTTAAGGTTAAAACGGGTTTATCGGGGATTAAACTAAAAATATAAGTTTTTTAAATAGACTAAAAACTTATAAAAATCCTAATTTATAGCCATATTAAAACCTTATATCATATAAGGTTCAATAATGATCCATTTTGGATCCTTTTGGCATGTTTAAAACATGGGTGTACCTTATTATTTTCAAAAATTTCAAGTGTATCCTATCGCCCAATTATAAAAGAGTACCCACTATCCTATCATATTAACTCTTAAGAATCCCTTTGGATTATAATATACCTACCCAAATACCTTAATTAATTCAATTAACACATTCTTGAGGCCTTAATTTTATTAGTTTACCCTCATAAGAAGTCTTTATGTGTAATCCTAAAGAGGTTCTTCGAAGAAGAGGTATATTCCTTAACAATGCGTTTTCATTTTATGGATTATTTTAACTAAATTAAAATATTATTAAAAAATTATTATCAAATAAAATCAGTATATAACATATAATTTTATGTTATTATGTTAATATTATGACATATATTCATCTCCTATTCCATAAAATGGGAAAATAATATGTCGATCGTGTGTACGGTGGGCTACCGCCTTTCGAATTGATGTAATTTTTTTCCAACACCACCTATTATGGATGGATATAATGAATTATTTAATATATATATATATATATATTATATTTATTAAATAATTATAATTATGTAATTAAAATGTCACATATACCTTATTACCTTCCAATCCACTGGAAAATGATAAAATCAATCATGCGTACGTGTGGACCACCACCACCACGAAGAGATGTGTTATGTTTTCTATTTTATTTTGACATGGATGGTAATAAAGATATATTTAATGAATATATTTTATATCTATGAAATATAATTTATTCTTTAATGGTGATATATTATTTACCTTTCTTTTATTCTTTCCGTCAAGAAAATGAAAACAATGTTCATGTGCACGTACGAGTTGCCGTCTCCATGAATTTTGTAATTAATTTTATTATATAATTTTAATGTATTAATATAAATAAATATATACGATATTTATATCATGGTTAAAATTTTGGAGATTATGGAACCATGATCAAAGTAAAAGGACTAAAAATACCAAACCAAAACATCCATGAAAAACAAAGCTGTTATTACCCAAAATGTGTTTTTAATAAGGAATTGTTGAAAAATGAGTCTTAAAAGGTCATAAGTAAATCATATATGGTTAAATATGTATGATAATTCTTCTATTATATACCTATAATAAACCTATATTTATTATTCATGAGGTTTTAATTTTTAAGATGTAATTAGAGACTTGATGTAAGATATTTTCATCTCACTTTTATTTCTGTGGGACACATACCTCATACACCCCATGATTCTCTTATATGGTGTATATACCAAACATGAAATATTTTTATAATTCTTCTCATTAATATTATGAGATATAAATATCCTTATAATATTCTCCCTTTCATGGGGCTTATGATTAAATAGTTACCAAAGTGGTAATAATTTTATGTTACAATCTCTTTGTTTATTAGGATTGTTTATGATTATATTTTTGATAATGAAATATTTTGATATATATCTCAATAAAATCATGAAATTTATTATCCTATGTATATCTAATGAAAATACTTTTTCCCTTCATTTTTCTCTCTTTATGTACTCAAGGGTCTAATATTTTTTCATAAAAAATAGACTTTATTTCTCTCTTTGGAAGAAAATAATTTTTCTTCCATATATATGCTATAAAAAACATATATTTTATGGTTCTTATATTTTTTTAGATAAATTTAATATCTTTGATAGCTTAAGTTGGATGTAACAATAAGCTTCAACGAACCATTATGTACTATTTAATATTATTATTTTAACATGTCCTTTATAACAAAACTATTAAATTGGAGGGTGTGAATAAGATTAAATATGTTATGAAATATATATCAAAATCATATTCAATAAAAATTTATTTACAATTTTTTTTATTAATGTCATTTTTTTCTTCAAATATAAATTTTAATGGAAAAAATGATTTTTATTGCTTTTTGTAGAAAAATAAATATAACTAATTTTTGAAACTTAAAAAATTTACCTGATAAAATGAGATAAATTTTTTAAATCATTATATCAAAATTATTCTATGGTGAAATTATGAGAATTTTCTGAAAAAGTTAAATTTTTAGTGAATGGTAAAAAATATAGTTTTTTTTATAAAATACAGTATCTTTTGTGATATCATCAATACATAATTATGATATAAAAATTTATTAAAATTATTTAATGAATAATGTATAATATTATAATATAAATATCATAAAAAATAATTCATAATATAAAAATTATAATTTATTTCACAATAAATATGAAAATCATTTTTAGTGTTGACGTAGAGCCTACACAACAGTGTAAAACTCAAATTTGGTATCCTAAAAACAATATTTGGGGTTTTATTAGTTGTTTCCAAAAATTAATATTATATATTATGTATTATTTATGATATTTATGGTTATAAACTAATTTTAGAGTTATATAACAAGTGGTTTATCCAAATGATTATGCAATGCTTACACAAAGCTAGAAAAGTCAAACAACACATTAAATGTGTTATCATGATATAAATGTGAGTTATAAGAAATATTTAATGTATTTAAATGTGTATTTTGATCATAATAATCTTATTTTAATGATATAAATTTATTTATGTCCTTTTAGTGCCACTTGGATAAGATTACGACCTTTATAGTATTTTATTTAATGAAAAGCCGAAGATGTCATGCTCTTGTTTTTAATAAGTGTAATATTTTTTATATGTGATTAGTGAGAGGATATGTTTGATTATACATATTATTTTTATAAATAAGATATTTATCTACATCATGGTAATTTTTTTTATTTTTTATAGAAGAAATAATTACCTTAAATGATTACACAACGATGATATAGTAATTATTCAATTAAAGAAAAAAAATAAAATAAATGATTTAAAAATATTAAAAGTAAAAACATTTGAGATATTTAAGGAAATACATGAATTATTTATATGGAAATGAAAATTTTAGGACATAATAAAAGTGTTTTTTTGAATTTTACTTGTATTTTCTATGCTTTTAAGTCAAAGTAATAAATAACATCAAAATTAATAACAATTATATTTCCTATGATTAATATTTTATTAAATTATTCAAAAATAATAAAAATATTAAATAAGAAGAGAGGGGATAATTTATAGTCTAAAATTTTTTCCCCTAGGAATTTATATTCCATTTTTAAGCCTTTGTATCTAGAATAGTCTTAATATATTTTAATCTTTTGAGAAATTTTAAAAATGTCACTCACCTCAATTATAAAAGGGAACCCATTACTTCCCTTATTTACATCTAATTTATCCATATAGATAGATAAAAATATTATGATTTATCTTCTCAACACCCTTAGTTATTTTCTTTGGGTTCTGACACTTCTAAAACACCAATCCTATACCCATTAATAAGACATCTAAAGGAATTTCACCATAGAAGAGGTAATCGTCTATACCAACTCTTTCAAGTTTATTTATTATTACACTTCCTATTTAAGTATTTTTACATACTAAATTAATAAATATAGGGTCATATATATACTATTATGTTATTATTATTTTGATAAAACCATATTCCACCTTTTATCCATCTTATGAAAAATGAAAGCACAAAACGAGGATACGTACGACTTACCATCTCCATGCAGCAGTGTGATTTTTTTCATAACCACATTATTTGGATAATTATAAATATTTAAATAATAAATATAATAAATATATATGATATAATAATGATTTTGAAAAGGATAATTATTCTTTACCATTTTTTCATTCTATCTATCAAGAGAGGAAAACAGCGGCCGTGCA
The DNA here is from genome assembly GCA_963277665.1 of Viscum album. Classification (NCBI taxonomy): domain Eukaryota; kingdom Viridiplantae; phylum Streptophyta; class Magnoliopsida; order Santalales; family Viscaceae; genus Viscum; species Viscum album. Next base: position 749,859,904 of record OY728146.1, read on the forward strand.
TACACACGATAAATAGTCTCTATAAATGGTATAATTCATTTTTTCATCTCTATCATTATGAATAAATATAAATATCTATATATTTAATACATATTATATTCATATAATGGATAGTATTCTTTATATGATGTAACTATGATAAAATTATAAGTACCATAACTTCCAAATCAAAACATACACGAAAAACAAAGTAGTTATCACCCGAAACAATGATTTTAACAATGAATTGATAATAAATGGGAGATAATATATTATAATTAAGTCATATATGGTATGATATATATGTGTATAGTTATGGAATATATGAATAAAAATCTATATTTATTATACATGAGGTTAAATCACATTCAACTAAAGAGAAGTGTGAGGTAAGGGATTTCTCATCTCACTTTTACTTATGTGAGACATATGAAAAAATCACCACTTATTTTCTTTTTTTGGTGTATACACTACCAATTTTATATATTATATCATGAATTTATTTGTCTTAATTATATTTAAACTTTCATTTGATGTTATTTCTTTCATGGGGCTTACAATTATTAAGATACCAAAGTGGTAAGATTTTATTTCACAATCTCTTCATTATTAGGGATTATTTATATTTAAGTCTCCATAGGGGAATATTTCTCTTTCATTTTCATGTTTTCCAAAAAAAATTCAAAAAGGTTTTTACAATTATCATGAAATTGTTTAAAGATATTTTTAAACTTGTTTCAGTTTTTATAATTTTTTTTGAAAGGAATCTTCTTTTCATTTTCCAAATGAGGTACTTTGTGACTTTTTTGAAAAAATAGATATGGAATGTTTTATTTTAACTTATAAGTCTAGAGAAAAATTTCCCACTTTAATTATTCCTTAATTCTTTGAATATTACTTTAAAATTTTACATGTTTATTTTCAAAGAAAATTTTTTCCTTCATATTTGCACAATATATTTTTAAAAAGTGAATTTTAAATTAAAAAAGATATTTTTACTCAAAAATGTTTTAATAATGTTTTTTTGATTCTTTTATTCATCAATGAAAAAACCCTATATTTTAACTATTCAACACTAGGTATATTATTTAATGATACTATCCAATGAAGAATTCACTTACTTATGATCATTGAATATTCAATTTCTATTAAATATCCCCATTCTTTTATGATGGATATGATTATTTCCTAAACCATATACCATTTTTAAATATGGTATTTACTTTGAAAGATATTTTTTTTATCTGGAAAAATATTGATAAATCCATATCTGTTACTAAATAAGGATATTTTATGATAAGTTACATTATTCAAGAAATAAATCGATTATTCGATATATGAGGATTAATTTGGATATTTAGTTGGGTGGGGCTAGGTTGTAGATATCCCCTCGATGCATCAACAGGTCTCATGAGAAAAACTAATTGTCCAAATCTGATGGGTTTTTACCCAGTAGTTTTAAGCTACATTGAGGATAGATCTTGATGATAGAGGTATCATGTTTCTGAGACATGATGTCTAATAATTGAGTATCTCTTTTATTGATAATTTAATTATCATATTATCCATGATATTTTTACCATGATATTATATCTAGATGCATTTCATTCATATTTTATTGATTAAATAGACTATATTTTTAGTTATTTACAATTCCATATTTATTTTTACTTATCTTATAAAGATATTCATGTTATTTATATGGTATGTGTGTTCAATTATTTATCTTTCCATGTTGATATTTCTCATTGATTCATGAGATATTCTGCTGTACTTAACCCTTTCTCAGCATTTGAGCTCAACCTTATTTTTTTCCTCTCTTTAGGATATGAAGAATAATTATTGGAATGAGTTTTAAATGATGAATTTCATTTAATTTTGTTTTGTGTTATGTTTTATTTTTTATTTCTAATATAAAATGGGAATCATGTATGTATATGGTTCTTCAAAACTACTAAATTAATTAGTCCTTTAGGATTTGATCAATTTTATCTATTCTACTGTAATAAAGTGTACACTAAATCTGGGCTATTGGGGTTGGTGTTGTTATAGTTGGAATCATAGGAAGTTTAATATAAACATTTGGAACTAGATTATAAAATAAAAATTTATAACATGATATCTATAATAACCCGTTATAGTATTTGAGAATTTTTACCATTAGTGGGATTTTACTTTATGGCACGGTATTCATGTTAATTTTGAGATAACTCAGTATGTGAGAGTATTTAATAATGGTGCCTAACATAAGAAGGATAATCAATACTCATGGTCAATGTAGGGATTTTACCACTGAGAAATCCAATACAACTTGTATTGGTACAGAGTAGATCATGACCATATTAGGAAAACTAATCCAAGTTATGTCTAATAACCTTTCCATATGAAGAAATATAATATTACATGACATGATACAACTATATTAGATTGTTTTATTCCACAAAAGACTCCATAATTTTGTGGGACTAATAATCCAATGGCATATGAGAAATGGATTAAGTCTCTAGAGAATATCTTTATGGCCTTTGGATGCAGTGAAAAGGAAAAGGTTTCACTTGTAATGTATCATCTCAAAGCCGATGCTGATCAATGGTGGCTGCTGATCCAGAATACGAGGGATGAAGAGGAAATATAACTCATAGAATGGAAATATTTTAAGGATACATTATTTGATAAATATTTTCCCCATGAAAAAAAATGAAATAAATAGAATGTTTCTTAGCTTAAAGAAAAAGGAAGAAGAAAGTGTTACTGAGTATAAAGATACATTTACAAGGTTATCTAGGTATGATGTGGATTACATATGTAACAAAGAGTACAAGATTGATCATTTATTTGTAGTCATTAAGACAAGTCTTCATAGGGTACTAGTCTCTCCAAATTTTTCTTCATATGATAAAATTGTTTTATGTTCCATCAAAACATAGAAGGAAATATCTATATCTCACATATTCAAGGGAAACAAAAAGGAGAAGATGTCATCTGAACACCATGAAAAATGGAATGTGTCAAAGAAAAAGAAAAATAAGAAGTAATTTCCATCATGTTAGAACTATGAAAAGAATAACCTAGATAAATGGTTTAAAGGATTGTGATTTTGTTATAAGTACAGAGATAAGGGTCACTATTAAAAATAATTCAAAGGGAAGAATGAAAAATATACTATCGGGTGTTTCAATTATAGGGATATGGGCCACTACACAAATGAATTCCTAAAAATTCAAGGTAATCTACCATTAAAGAGGATGAGGGTAGAAGGCTAAGCGTATACAATCACTATAATTAAATTTGAAGTCCCCAATGATGTTTTTGGTAGGTACTTTAATCATAGACTCAAATTTTTCCAATGAATTATTTGATTATAGATCCACACATTCTTTTATATCATATAAGTTTTCTAATAATATTAGATATTTCCCTTTCACCTTAGAAGGTATTTTTCTATCAAAATTCTAATGGAAGTCTCATTGTAATAAGGATGTGTTAGGTAGTACCCATTATGTCACATAAGCATGTTCTATTTTTTGACCTTATTAAAATACCTATGGAATAATTTGATATAATTCTTGTTGTTTATTTTATTTAAAATTAGGATGAAAAATTTATTATAAAGAAAAATAAATCACAATTCATGATAGAGGAGTGTAATTCATTATCTTTAGAGAAGAGACTTCATCATCTAAGCTATGTCATGATCCACCTCCAATAGCTATTAGGAATTAGATTGTTGTGGAGGAAGATAACATGGATGTAAAAGGTAATCTTGTAATTGAGGATTTACTAATTTTATAGGAATAAATTAATTCATTTCCTGATGAATTACATGTAAATCCACCATATCACGGAGTCTATTTTTCTATTGATATAATCCCTGATGAAAAACCTTTATAAAAAACCCCCTATAGAATTTCCAGTATAGAATTAGTGGAGTTAAAGAAACAACTAGAAGAGTTATTTAGTAATGGATTTATATGTCCTATTGTTTTACTTTGGGGAGCCCCTATTCTTTTCATTAAAAAGAAATACATATCTAAGAGGCTATGTAGTGACTATAGGTAAATCAATGTTATTAAAATAAAGAATTAGTATCTTCTACATCGTATTGATGATTTATTCATTCAAATTCTTGGAGATAAATATTTTTTGGTGATTTAAATTTATTCTAGGTATCATAAATTATGATTAAATAAGGAATATATTCTTGGTGTATTATATAAACTATGAGGAATATGATAATCACTCGTCTATCATTCTTGAGACTCTTAGAATAATAAATTTATATGGGAAATTTAGCATATATGGATTTTGGCTTTAGAAAGTTTCTTTTCTTGGCCACATTGTATCTAACGATGAAATATTAGTATATCCTATTAATAAAATGGTATTCCAAGAATGAACTACTCCAAAGAACATAACTGAGTTACATAGATTCATTGGTTTTGTAGGTTACTATCGCCGATTCATGAAAGTTACACTGCCTTTGGATATGGATCTCAAAACCGAAAAGAATGGGTCTCACACACCCATCCTTCAGAATGTTATTTTTACCATTACTCAATAGGTTTATTTATTGGGGAAGTCACTATTTACGTCACTTTATGGCCAGCCTCCTTCTCTTGTGGTGACATGAACACCTCCCAAGACCCTTTCTAGAGGGGAAGTGGTTGGGGGAGTTCGTTTGTTCAAGGAAGTTCTCATAGGTCCTTCAATGGATTCTTTGAGTCATCGCATACCATCCATTATAGCCATCTCTCTATAACTTCATTTTTAGATCGGGTGGTGGGTTATCTGATGGAAGATCTATCATTCAATTAACTAGGAGTAGCAATGACATTTTACAGTCTGTCATTGGTGGCATGGTTTGGCTGGGAGAAACCTTCCCTACCATTTTTAGAGCTTTTGTGGGTTTATGGGGCCTCAACCATCTAGTTGTAGCATCTACCCTCTCTAGATTTGCCATTTTTATTCACCTTTTCTCTAGAATCTATTTTGTTAAAGCTTAGATGAGGGAATCATGATTGTTTAGAGAGTGGAAGTTCTCTCTCTCTCTCGGTGGTCTTTGGACACTCATTATGGGAAAGAATGGAGCTTAGATTCAATCTATATCTGGTTACCTAGGCTCCCTTTGTCACTTCACAATCCTTATATTCATTAATATGTGTGTTATGAATTGATCCATTTTCCTTTTTTAGATGAGTACATGATGTGTTTATTGAATAAATTATCTCCTTTCATTTTTTTGAGTTAGATCTTTCGGCGTCGCTTCCTTTGAATGTTTTGATCTGGGCTGGGGATGGCTTCGTCTGGTGGCAATGTCTCTTTTACCAATCGCTACCTAGGTTCTGTGTGGAGTTCCATTTAAAGGGGAACTTAGTGGATTATTTTAGAAGATGAACCCTTGATTTCAAGGTGTCCAATTTGGTGATGGGTTTTGGTGATTTGGAGGCTAATACTTTCATGGGTAAGGACATCATAGGTGGTCAAGATTTTTCTATTCATGCATTGATTCCTTCTAGTATTTCATATTATTCTATTGGTTGCGGGTTAGGTCTACCTCTTGAGGTGGGATATTCAAATTTGAAAATTCTGGCTTCCATTTCCCTGGTGGGACCTGAAGGACTATTGTTTTCAAATTTTCACATGAAGTTAGGCCTTAGGTTTTCAAATTTTAGTGCTTACACTGGTGATAGAAATGTAGTTTCTTATTCTTCGTCAACTATCAATGTTTTCCTACTAGTTCAAAACCCCCCATATTATTGATATTACTGATAAGAGTAGTCTTTCTCTGGTGAAAGAGGTTTCTAAGATGATGGATGATGGTGAATTCTCATATTTTTCTTTGGAGGATGGTGAACCGCCTTACTCAGTTCCCACTGAGAGAAATCCTGCTCTTGAGAAAGATATGGATTTGGAGGAGTATATGGATATGGGTTTACCATAAATCATGCAACAATGGTTGTGGTGCCAGGTGGACGCTCTTCTATCTTCTCAATGTAATCTCATATGATCTCCAAATAGTTTCTCATTGCTTGATGCTTCAAATGAACTCACAAAGGCTTCAAAATTGCAGAATCTTCTAAAAGAAAGGTGTGTTCCTACATCACCCCCTTTGGTTAATATCGATCGCCCCACTTGAGATTAGTTAATGGAAGTCTTGGGTAGAAATTCACCAGCTAATTTAGGTAAATTCAAAGGCTTCAAGATCATCAATACCATTTCTTTATGATTTCTATCCTCATATGGAATGCTAGAGGCTTTGTTTTTCGAGCAAAGAGTGATTCTATCTTCAATGAATCATGAATTTGACATTTTTTTCCTTGGATGTGCTGAAACCAAAGATTAATGTGAACCATATATCGACTATCTCTAGGATCATGAGATTTATAGACTGCATGAATACAGATAATTGAATATCTATATCCGTATATTTTGGAAATACACTACTTTAGTGATTTTTAAGGATGTGCCAGATCAGTAGGTCTCTTAAAAGATCAGATCAAGAAGTGAAGAATTATCATTCACCTTAGTTTATGATATATGTGATATCTTGGAAATAATTTAGTAATGGAAATAATTATCGGACATTCAACCAGGTGGTTTCCTTGGTTTAACGAGGGGGATTTTAATGCCATTGCTGATATTTCTAAAAAATGTGGTGGAGAGGTGTACACTGGTAAGACTATACTGGATTTTATAAGTTTTATGATTGATAATGGACTTATGGATATGTGGATATTGGGGAAAAAGTTCACCTGGTGCAATAATCAATGTGTATCTTAGAGAATTTGGTGCAGGCTCAACCAATGCCTTTCTTACTTTCAAGGCACTGACTCATTCTCACTAGCTTCTATTATTCACCTTATTTAAGTGATTTTGGATCACTCTCCCATTTCATTGCAGCATAATAGGGAGGATAGTTGGAATAAGTTTTTCCTTCTCTCTATTAACTAGACATGGATTGAAGGTTTCCTTGATCGGGTGAGATCTTCATGGGGGAAACCAGAGGTGGATGCATCATAGGAAAGATGATCCATACATTTAGAGCGTTTGAAAAGGGACGGGATAGAATGGACTAATTCTAGGATAGACACCGAGTATAATTTGGAGGGGATCAAAGAGGAGATTGAGACTATGGAGTAAAGTATTCAAATGGATTGGGATGATGATATTTTTTCAACAAGGTTTCCAATCAAGGTATATTATTAGGTAAATAGTTGGAAATTGAAAGGGTGTTCAGATAAAAATCAAGAGAAATTTGGCTTAGGGAAGAAGACAAGAATATGAATTATTTTCAGGCATGTGTGAAGGAGAGGAGGGTTTCTAAGAGACTCAATTTTACACTAGAATATGGGAATTATATGTCATAGGTTGATGTGGTTGGGAAGATTGATTTGGATCACTTTGAGAATATTATTTCAGGAAGCGACAATAGTAGAGGAAGAAGGAAGAATTTTGTAGGAGGGGATAAAAACCCTTTATGATTCATTAAAATAATTCTAAAATACATGAATAATTATTTTTTAGGAGTAGTGTTAGGGAAATTGAAGATTAAAGAGGGAGTTAATAGTTTGAAACTAGATAGTTCTTTTAGCCTAAATGGTTTTCTAGGCTTATTCTATGTGATTTAATGGGATATAATCAAGGGATAGGTCAAGAAAGCGGTGTAATATTTTTTATATGGGGTCCTCTTAATATGGCTATAGTTTATAAACTGTAGGTCTTATTACTAAAGTGAAGGATCCCATGATTAACAACCATTAAATACCAATATTCTTGTGCAATTTATCTTACAAGATACTCACTTGTCTATTGACAATGAGGCTCAATCATCAGATTCCAAGGATGGTATCAGACCATCAATACAGTTTTATATAGGGGTGGAGTATTCAAGGTGTGATAATAATTGAAAAGGAAATGGTGGATGATATCAATAAAACTATTGTGGGGTCCTACATCATGATTTGGGTGGATTTGGACAGGTCCTATGACTGGTTGTAATGGAGATTCATCAGTAGAGTTAGTAGAGATTTTGGTTTTAATAAATGGGTTTGTGATATATTTTTAGGTGTTTTGCGCCCTTTGTCTCTCTATTTCTATATAGGGGAGGGGATTTGGATTTTTCTAAGTCTGTTTATGGTTAAAGATATGGGAACCCATGTATTTAAATATTTTTATCATAGTGAAAGAGGTTATTACTTGAAATATTAAACATGGTCTCGAGGAGGGTAAGATTATATCTTTCAAAAACAGGTTTGAGGATGCCATCATTTCTCATATTATGTTTTCTGATGATATGATTTTATTTATTAATGGAAGGAAAATATCAATCAAAGGCATCATGAAAATTTTATAAAACTACTGTAAATGGAGTGGTCAGAGGATTAGTCAAGAAAAAATAAAGTTTTAATTTCTAAGAAGTTCTTAAGTCTATATTGTAGGAAAATTTAAGATAATCTGTGCATTAAGAGACATGAATTTTCAATGAAGTATCTGGGTGATCCCATTTTGAAAGGTAGGATCAGTAAACTTCTATTTGAAAATATTATTAACTAAATCACATTTCTAATTTATAGCTAGAAAAATTGATTTCTCTCATTTGGGGTTATACTATGCTAGTGAATAGTGTTCTATCTTATATTCTGATGCATGTTTTATTAATCATTAAAGGCCCCAATTGGACTGTTGAGAGGATAGAAAAAATGACGATGTGATTCATCTAGGATTCCAATCAAAGTGGAAGGTGTCATTATGCATCTTGGAACAAGATGGAAAAACAAATTGATGAGGGTGAAATTAATCTATGAAATGTCTTGAAAACTCTGAAAATCATTCATGTAAAACTTGGATTGTATTTCATCGAAGGATCCTATCTATAGGAAAGATTTATGATATATCATTATTTTAGTGGCTAGATAAAGTGGAAATATCTTCCTGGGATAGTGTTGAACCTAACTAGATGAATCATTAATCACTTATATGTTCTAGTTAAGTAATTTTGATGGATTTTTGGTCATGGGGAGGTCAAATACTAAAATGATAATTGGGTGGGTAATATTATCTTCTTTTTAACTGCCCAGTCCCAGAAATATCATTCAGGGAAGTGAGTATTTTTACTTCATTTGTTATCGTGATGCTTGATCACCATTAGAAAGAGATTTATGATAATACTTTCCCCATTGATGAACCATATTCTTACTCCTTCCCAGATTCCTCCTTAGAATAGTTCTATAGTAGTGATTATTGGGATGTAATTAAAGTAAAAAATGAGAAATAAGAGTGGGAATCAAGACATTAGTTCAAAGACATCACTACAAAGATATGATTTCTTATATAGTGACTGGGAAAAATGCTCTTACCACAGACAATAATATTCAACAGAAAGGTATCTATGTGGCTTTTGAAATGTTAGTATTGATATTAACCCAATTATAAAACTATGTGTAACTTATTTTTTGAAGGTGATCAGGATCTGCTGATTTGGAAATTTATTAGTAAAGGAATGGGGATTTTTGGGAGTGGGATCTCAACTTTAGAATATATTGTGACCTAGTTTCAAGGTGCAGGGCAACATGGTGTTAACATTAATGTTCATGGTATTACATTCACTTTTTCTTTCTATTTTATATGGGAGGTGTGAAATAAGGTGAAAGAAGGTAAGCAGTGTTCCTAGTTATTTTTTTTAGTTTCACATTAAATATTTAATAGTAGAGCTGTGCATGATCATCAAGGGTGGGGGAGATCAGTCTTCCTGACAAGGTTTCTTTCAAGACTGGCTATTTCAATGGTAGAGGGTGGTGGTTGTGGGATGGGGATGTCGGTGAAAAATAAACCACCCTTCTAGAGTCTAAAAATATATTCCAATGGCTCATGCATTCTTAGAAAGATGAAAGTTGGGGGTCTTGTTCAAGATAGAAAAGGATCAATGATCTTTGCTTTTAGTACTTATTATAGACTAGGTAATTCAATAGGGGATCAAGATAGATCTTTTTCTTTTGGTATTTATTTGTGTAGGATATATAATATTGACATCAAGGAGGTTGTGTTAGATTACAAATCATTGGTTCATATTTTACCCTATAGGGACAGTAACCATTTGATTTGGCTTACTTCATTCGAGAGGAAAAGATGTTCATAGAGCGTGGCATTGATATTTTCCACACTTGGTGGTAGGGGAATTGTGAAGCTGATGAATCAGACAACAACATAAAATCTAGATAGAGTATTACCTTTTATTGTACCCTTGGGTCCTTATTAGGAAATTACAATACTATTGTAAGGGATGATGATATATATCTTTATAACATTCACCCCCTATAAGTTGGGGTATTTTACTTCATTTTAATAAAAAGTTAATTCTAGTATTAAAGTACTATTAGTGATTCATTAAAAATTCCTCGATTTGAAAACCCATCAACCAAGATAAAACATAAATGGGTTAAGCTCATATGGAAAAAATAATGTGATGAATGTTTTGAATAATTGAAGAGGAGATTGTTCAGTGATCTAATTTTGACCCTACCATCAAGAAATGATGGATTTGAGATATACAATGATGCATCAAACAAATTACTAGTTTGTTTCCATATGCAAAATGAAAAATATATTGCATATTCATCAAGGCATTTTAAGACTCATAAAAAAGTTATCCCACTCATGATCTTGAGTTAGAAACCATAACAATTTCTAGAAATATAAAGAGACACTATCTCTATGGTGAAAGATGTAAGACATATAAAGATAAAAGGAGTTTTTAATACACATTCTGGTATAAATAACTCCTCACGAGACAAAGAAGATGACTTGATCTATTGAAGGATTATAATTTCTCAATACACTACCACCCAAGGAAATAAAATAAGGTAGCAGATACATTAAGAAGGAAAGATCATGGAGTTCTCAACTAAATGAGGATCGAGTGAGATCCTATGTTCATGAATATAGTAAAGATATATATGGTAATTTTTAAGGAAGGTGAGAAAAAAATATTTTTTCAAATGATTGTGAAACCATCTTTATTGTAAAATATAAAAACCTCTCAATCATATAGTGAGAATTTTCAAAAAAAATTAAAGATTAGAATGATTGAAAATTGGAAGTCTTTTTTTGTGAAGATAAAATTATAAAATTCATAAAGTGGTTATGTGTTCCATAAATACCCAAGATAAAAATGGAACTATTGGATGAGGATAATAGATCAAATTTATTTATACACCCTAGTAGTTATAATATGTATAATGATATGAAGTAACATTTTTGGTGGAATAATATGAAATAGAAAATTGTTGATTGTGTGTCGAGATGCATGATTTTTCAATAAGTGAAAGTTGAGAGAAAACATCATAGATAAGTCAGGCAATATATTACAATTACTATTTGTAAATTGTATGGAATTATGATGGATTATTTTCATAGGACTGCCAAAGACTCTTAGGACGAATGATGAAATATGGGTTATTGTTGATCACCTTACTAAATCTCCACTTTTCTTAGATATAAGATAAGTTTTTATTTTAGAGAGACTTTAAAAAATATATATTAATAAATTTTAAATACTTCATAATTAACACATTTAAATTATGTATGATCATGATCCATGATTTAAATTGAAATTAAAGAAAAGTCTTCACAAATCTATTAATACTGAGCTTCATTTGAGTACCTCTTACCATCATCAAAATGATGGACAATATGAAATCACCAGACAAGTTGAGATCATGATCAATTGAATTTCAAGGCATGTGGGATTATTATTTACCTCTGGTATAGTTTTATTATAAAAATATATTCCATTTAAGTATTAAAATTATGCCATACAAAGCATTATATGGGAAAAGATGTTGTACTCCAACTTGTTGGGATGAAGTTGATGAAAGAAAGCTTGTAGTCCCAAAACATATGGGGTAGAATTTGGAAAGGTAAATTCTATTCAAACATATATTAATGAATCTCAAAAGAGGAAAAAGAGTTATGATGGTAACTAGAGGAATGATTTGGAATTTATAGTAGGATATAACATCTTCTCAATGGCATATCCATGGAAGGATATCATAAGGTTTGGAAAGAAAGGGAAACCTAGACCTAGGTACATCATACCATTTTAATTTTTTTTAAAGAATGGAAGATTTGGATTACTATTAAACAATTCCACCAAGTCTCTCCAATGATCATGATGTGTTCCATATATCTTTGTTAAGGAATTATATGCTATACCTAATGCATGTTATCACTACTTATGAAATAGAATCATAACCTTATTTATCTTACTACGGGGAGAATATCTAGATTATGGAAACTAGATAATAATTTTTTAGGAATCAGATGACTCTACTGGTAAATTTAATTTGGAGAAATCATAAGATAGAAGAAGCAATGTGGGAACTTGAGGAAATTATGATGAAAATATACCCTAATCTATTCATGAGATAACATTTTGGAAAATATGAGGATGAAATTTTTTGGAGGAGTGAAGAATATAATTCCCCAATATTTTAGGGTATTTCTCTTTTTAAACAAATTAAATCTATTGAATATATTACGTTACATGCAACATCGAGCTTCAATGAACCACAATATACTATTTAATATTATTATTTTAACACAACTATTATAACAAAGCCATTAAATTGGTGGGTGTGAATAATATTAACTATATTATGAAATATATATGAATGTAATATTCAATGAACATTTTTTTACACAAATTTTTTAGTATATTAATTCTATCCTTGAAATAAAATTTTTAATAAAAAAGATATTTTTATTGATTTCTATGGGTAAATAAATATAATTATTTTTGAAACTTTTAGAAAATTTATTTTATATAATTAACTTTAATTTTTAATTTATAATATAAAAATTAATATATTTTTTAATTTTGAGAATTTCCTGAAAAAGTTAAATTTTTGTTGAATAGTAAAAAATATAATTTTTTTATAAAATGCGATATCTTTTGTGATATCATAAAGAAATAATTGCGATATAAAAATTTATTTAATTCATGGAATGAATAATTTAGGATATTATAACATAATTATCATACAAAAATAATTCATAACATGAAAATTATAATTTATTTAATGATAAATATGAAAATCATTTTTAGTGCTGACACAGAACCTATACATCATTGGAAAAGTCAAATTTGGTATCCTAAAAATAATAATTGGGGTGGTATAATTCATTTATCTAAATTATTATTAAATATTATTAATTATTTATGATATTTATTTTTAGAAACAAATTTTAGATTTATATAACAGGTGGATTATCCAAATGCTTGTGTAATGCTTGCACAAGGCCAAAAAAATCAAAATAACACATTAAATATGTTTTTCTAATATATATGTGTGTTATAATGAATATTTGATGAAATTAATGTATATTTTGATCATAATAAACTTATTTTCATGATATAAATTTATTTATGTCCTTTTGGGCCACCTTGATAAGATTATGACCTTTATAGTATTTTATTTAATGAGAAATCAAACATGTCACAATTTTTTAATAAGTGAAATATTTTTTATATGTTGTTATATAGAAGATGTGTTCAATAATAAATATTATTTGTAAATATAAAATATTTATCTATAACATAGTTAATTTTTTTAGATAGTGAATAATTACACTAAATGGTTACATAATGATGAGGTAGTAATTATTCAATTAATGGAAAAATAAAATAGATGATACTAAAAATATTGAAAGTAATATAATTTCATATATTTATGGTGATCCACGAATTATATATATAACCATGAATTTTTATGATATATTAAAATAGTTAGTTTAAATTTTACTTATTTTCTTGATGTTTTTAAATTCCAATAATGAATAGTATAATAATTGACAATAATGATATTTTATGGGATTAATATTTTATTAAATTATTTAAAAATCATAAAAATGATAAATAATCACAAATGGGATAATATATGGTCTAAAATGACATCCCATATGCATTTATAGGACATTTTGAATCATTTGTTTCTATACTAGTCTTAATATATTTTAATCATTTTGAGAAATTCTAAAAGTACCCCACACCTTAATTATAAAAAGATACCCCTTACTTAACTTATTTACATAAAATTTATCCATCCATATCAACCAAAATCTTCCTAATTCTATTATTAAAATAATTTTTTTTATTTTATTTAGGTTCTTTCCATTCCAAAAGAACAATCCTATACCCCTTAAGAAGATATATAAAGAAAGTCTTCTGAAGAAGAGGTAGTTGTCTATACCAACTATTTTAACTTTATTTCTTCTTCTACTTATTATTTGGTGTTTTTTAAATACTAAATTAATAAATATAATATCATATGTATACCAATATTATATTATTATTAGATTACCATATTCTTTTTTTATCTATAATATGAAAAATGAAAGCATCGCACGTGTGTACGTACGACTTACCATCTCCACACAATGTTGTAATTTATTTTTCATAACCAATTAATTTTTATGGTTATAATTATGGAAATAATGAATATATATGATACATATGACATAATAATTATTAAATAAAGGTTATTATTCTTCACCATTATTTTGTTTTATCCATCAAGAGATGAAAGCATTCATGTGTACGTACGACCTACCATCTCTATCAACTGTGTAATTCATTTATCTATATCTATCTTTTTGGATGAATATAAATAAAAATATATTTAATATATATTATATTTAAATATTAAATAGTATTATGAATATGATGGAACTATGATAAAAGTATATGTACCGAAACTAACAAATTAATAAATACATGAAAAACGAAGCAGATATCACCTGAAACGATGATTTTAAAAACGAATTAATAATAAAAAGATTATAAAAGATTATAATTAATTCATATATGGTATGATATATATTTTTATTGTTATATAATTTATGCATAATGAACATATATTTATTATAAATGAGGTTAAATAACATTCAACTGAAGGGAATCCTGAGGTAAGGGATTTCTCATCTCACTTTTACTTTTATGAGACATATGCCATAATCACCATTTATTTATTTTTTGTGATGGATATACTACCCATTTTATATATTATATCATGAATATATTTGTATTCATAATATTTAATGATTTATTTGATGTTATTTATTTCATGGGGATTACGATTGATAAGATACCCAAGTGGTAAGAGTTTATTTCACAATATCTTAATTATTAAGGATTGTTTATATTTAAGACTCTTCTTGGGAATAATTCTCTTACATGTACATGATTTCCAAAGTTGTTTTCAATTTTTTATTATTATATTAAATTGTTTTAAATAAATTTTTAACCATTTTTTACTCTTTAAATTTTTTTTAAAAAATAAATCTTACTATCATTTTACAGATAAGGAACTTTGTGAATTTTCTGACAAGAATACAGAAGGAATATTTTATTTTAACTTATACATCATGATAAGATTTTACAAATTTCAGGACACCTTTATGATTTGAAGCTTCCTTTACACGTTTTCATGGTTATTTTGAAATAAAAAATTTTGCATTGTATTTTCACAGTTTATATTTAAAATTGAATTTCAAAGTGAAAAAGATATTTTTAATCAATGTTTAAATGATATATTTATGGTATTTTTATTAATTAATAAAAAAACCTTTTATTTTACCTATTAAACCATGGGTATATTATTTAATGATACCATCCTTTTAATCATTCACTTGTTATCATTGAAAATTTCATTTCTATTAAATTACCATATTCTTGCATGATGGATATGATTATTGTGTAAAACGTATACCATTCTTACATACAATGTTTACTTTGAAAGATATTTTTTTATCTATGGATATATTTAAAAATCCATGTACTTTACTCAATATGTATATTCTTTTATAAGGAACATTATTCCTCAATTAGATCTATTATTTGATATATGAGGAATGTTTTGGACATAAACACACAGGTGAGGCCCAGTTATAGATATACCCTAAATGCATTGAAAGGTCTCCTGAGATAATCCATTTTATTGGTTTTATCCTTAAAGTTTTAAACTATATTAAGGATAAATATTTATAGTAGAAGTATCATGTTTATAAGACATGATTTCCAATAATTAAGAATCTACTTCATTGAGAATTTAATTATTTTATTATCCAAAATATTTTTTCCATGATATAATCTCTGGAGGAATTTAATTCTCAGTTTATTAATTAAATGTAATAAGTTTTTAGTTATATATATTTCCATATTATTTTTCCTTATATTATCATGAGAGTTAAGTTATTTATATCTCATGGGTGTTCAGTTATTTACCTTAACATGCTGACATTTCTTATTGATTCATGATATCTTCCATTATACTAAACCCTTAATAACAATTTGAGATCACACTTTTTTTTCTTTTCCTATGGATATGAATAATAATTTTTGGAATACGTTTTCAAGGATGCAGTTCATTTACTTTTTTATGTATTATGTTTCATTTTTCTATTTCCAATGTAAAATTGAAGTCATATATGTACCTAGTTCCCCAAAATGGCTAAACTAATCGGTCCTTTGGGATTTTATCCTTTATATCTATGCTAATGTAATAAAGTGATCATAAAATATGGGGTACTGGGGTTGGGGTTGTTACACATGTTTTCTAAAAATGTTTGAAATAAAGTATTTATTAATTTAAAGTGATTATTAAAAGAAATTTTTTAACTAATTTAAATTTTTAATAAATGATTTTAAAGGATTATTCATTTCTTCTCCCAAAGAATATTCTTTTAATTTTTTACAAGGAATGTGATAGGAATATTTATTTTAACATGTATGGAATGAAAATTATTTTCCTATATCATGATCTCTCAGTGATTTAAATACTTATTTAGAAGTTTGTAACTTTATTTGAAAAAATAATTTCTTCTTTAATGTTTAGGAAATTTTTAGATTTTTAATAAGTTTTTAAATGTAGAAAGGTTAATTTCCTCAAGAAGTGTTCCAAGTTATCTTTCAAAATCATTTTCCACCTAATATGACACCCATTGATGTTGCTAAATATTTACTAGAGATATGATCCAATGATACCATACATATTATTTCTCTAGATGGTTTATGATTATAATGGAAATATGTTTATGAAACCCATTCCCATTCCATGGGTTATGCCATGATAAATTAGAGAAATGATTATGAAACCCATTTCTCTGCCTTGGGTTATGATATGATAAAATGTTTATGATACCCATTTATTTGCATGGGTTCTCATATAATGAATGTTTTATGATATTTTGGATCATGATTGTATAATTTTCATTATGTTATGGGTAGGAACTATATCTCTCTCCAATTCATGGGGTAAATATTAATATATTATGAGACAAATAGAACTGGAATAGGGATTGATCCTAGTTTAGTAACAAAATTTTTCCACTATGATAGTATTGGGAGGGAAAATTGAATAATATTATGGTTTGGGTATTGAAACCATTCCACTCTTATAGTTTTATAAATGAGTATTGACTACTAAGGAAGTGATTTTATATTTTTATATATATGACACAAATCTATTACTTATGCAAATTTTATGCTCCCATGGATTATGTTCTTTGGTTCAATTTTTATTAATGTATTATGAACTGTAAATATTTATGCCATGTCTCCATATTATTGATATATAGGGTATGGTTTTAAAATGTTAATCTCATGTTCTCATGACCTTATGCTCATGTTTTGTTTATATCCCCCTAGTTTACCCTTATTGAGCATCCAAGATCACCCTTTATTATGTTTCCTTTACCCTAGGTTATGAAGAAAGATATTATGTATGATATGTCTAAGAAGGTTTATAATTATGAAGAACTTAGTGGGATATTATTTAGTTTATTTATAAACTAGTTTTTGTTTGTATCCACATTTCCAAAGATACTTTAAATATATGATTATGGAATATATTTTTATGTTATGTAATGAATATTCATCTACTATGATGTAATATGTTTTCATGAAAAGTTTGGGTCCTCACAGTTTTCATCAAAGAAATATTTAGTTAAAACTTTCTAAACTAGGGTGATAAAACTTTAGTGAGATCCCTAAGGATATTTATAAGATTATGTCTAAGTATATGGCTAAGGATATGTCTAAGGATAACTAAAAGTATAAGAAAATTTCATAGAATTTTGTTGAAGGATTGAGAAAGTGGTTTCAAACCAATTACATCCATTTTTGGATACTTTAAGTGGATGTGGATCTGGTACAATTATACATAGGGGTAATAACTTTTTAAATGTTGCACTGAGCTGGTCTTGGTCATCACCTAGTACACAACAATGAGCCTTACTATATACCTAGTTTGGAAATCCTATGGGATATATTTTGGAAACTCCAAAACTCTTTATTAAACATAATGAAGGATTTAAGTGGATTATTACAATGAATGAACTAGGTTAAACCTATGATTTCATATATTGAAAATTATGTGTCATGATTTATACATCCTATAAATATTTTCTTCACATTTATATGGTTTTGCACTATGATTATTATTGCTCACACTATGTTTTTTAGTTTTAGTCAATGTACGAGACCTAGAGGAACCGTGTTAATGTTGAATTTTATAGACAATGAAATGATTTTACACCTAAGAAACCAAATGTTATGGGTTTTTGAATTCAAAATATCACTACTATACTCACAAAATTTTCTCAATCTATGAATCATACTGAACGTTAAAATGTGAAAAAGAGGGAAACATGTTCTCTTAAGCCCTTCACGAGGCATAGACCACCTTATTTTAGTGGTTACATTGATATACTAGTTACTGAGTAATTTACTAGTACCATTCATAATATATTTTCAATTACCTAGTGTTCAGATCATGAAAAATTCATTTTGGCTATCAATCATTTGGAAGGAAATATAGATCAATGGGGGAAAAATATTCAATTGACTCCAGGGAGTAGGATGAGTTTAATATTTTTTTTAAATAAGTAATTTCCCCATATTATTCATAAAAAATAGATATGGAGTTCCTTGAGTTAAAGTAGAAGGATCAGGAATCCATTGGTACCTATCAAGTGAATTTAAAAAAACTTATGAGGCATGCTTCTAGTATTATCATCCAACCAAAAGGTAAGGTTTTTTAAATTTTTTTACGGATTAAAAAAATTATTTTAAGGGCCTTAGATATAAGATAATTTAGTATATGTGAAGAAATAATTCTATTTGGTATCAAGGTGTAAATGGAGATTGGAGTTACCCATCAATATCATGGTTTTGATAAGAAAAGAAATATGGAATTAAAAGAAAACTCTAAAAACCATATAAATAATAAGGTTAAATTTAATTTATTATCAAATTGTGTATGGAAAGACATAGAAAATTGTCTTAACTGGACTAATAAATTTCTTATGTGTAGAAAGTAGGGTCACCGGGAAATAGATAACCGATGTTATGGGAATAAGTTAGATAATTATGTGAATAGAGAGAAAGCTCCACGGAATGTGCCACCCACACTCTAGTGTTTCAAATGAAAGTAATATTGGTATTATGGTAACTAGTTTCCAAATATAAAGGTCAATTAAGATTATTGAATTTAAATACTTCTTAATTCGAGAGATAATGGGAAATATCATGCAATCACTATTTATGATAAAGGGTGGAATAAAAATGTGGTGAAAGGTACACTTACCATCCACTATAGAACAAGTACTCTCTTATTTGACTATGGATATACCCACTCCTTCATATTTATATAATTTTATAAGGGTATCTAAATTATACCCTAATGATTAGATTGTGAATTAGTAGTGAAAAATCAAAATGGTATGATGATCTCATATAAACTCTATGATTATTAATTGTTTGATGTTTGAGGGAATGGGCTTATAAAAAACTCATTATTATCCCTCTGGTTAAATTTGATGCTATCTTAGTCATGGATTTGGTGTATCAAACATAAAACCCACACCAATATACAAGGAAGGTAATCCATATTTGATATTCTAAACCAACCTATGATCATTTATCAGTGCGAAGATATGAATGAACTTACAATAGAGATCATATCCATTGTATGTGTCTTGATTCCCAGTCAAAAGGGGGTTTTATTTCAGATAGTTTGGGAGAAAGTAAACATCATTGATATGACTATTGTATGGGTTTTTATTAATATCTTTCTAGAATCATTTCCCAGTCTTTCATAAAATCATGAAGTTGAGTTTTCAATATAACTCATACCTGGTGCCACATATATTTCAAATACTACCTATAGAATGGAACTGATTGAGTTTTAGTAATTGAAGAATAAACTCTTAGATATTATTGATAAGGGATTTATTCATCCAAGTGTTTCACCTTGGGGTACACCTATTCTTTTTCTTAAGAAGAAATATGGATCGATGCAACTATACATTGATTGTTAAGATATGAAAAATATCACAATCAAGAAAAAGTATCCACCACCCAGCATTGATGATGTTTTTGATCAACTACATGAATATCAATACATTTCAATGATTTACCTTCATTTAGGATATCAGTAATTGAGGGTCAATAAAGAGGATATACCCAATATAGCATTATTTACATGGTATAGACACTGTGAATATATAGTTATGCCATTTGGTCATACTAATTCTCCTACTATCTTCATGGATTTAATGAATAGAGTCTTTATAGATTACATTGATCATTTTTTGGTAGTATTTATAGACTATATTATTATATATTCAAAGATAAAGGAAGATCATGAAGATCATTTAAGGATTGTGATAAAGACCTTGAGGATGGAGAATTTGTATGAAAAATTTACTAAGTGTGAATTTTGGCTATAAATGGTTTTTTTGGGGTCATATAATCTAATAAGACATTATATCAGTGGATCCATCAAATAATGAAGTTATTAAACATTATATCAGATAAACAACTATGACTGATATCCAAATTTTTCTTGGTTTGGATGGATATTAACATTGATTTGTGCATAATTTCTCATGAATATCTAGTCTAATCACTATGTTAACTTGGAAGGGTGCCAAGTTCCTCTGGATGGATGAATGTAAGTAAAATTTCAAGGAATGAGAGAGAATATTAGTTAGTTTACCTATGTTTACTTTACTCTATAGTGGATAAGAGTTTGTAATATATAGTGATGCATCAAATAAGGGACTAGGATGTGTTATCATAAAGAATAACATTGTTATAGATTATACCTTCTGATAATAAATGGTTTGTGAACAAAATTACCCAATTCAGTATTTGGAGTTAGCCATGGAAATTTTTTTATTAAATATTTGGAGGTATTATCTTTATGTATAAATTTGTGATATATATATTGATCCTAAAAGTAAAAAGTATAGATGCTCATAGAAAGAGTTTAATATGTGCTAGAGAAGATGGATGGAAGGATTAAATATTATGACGGTTCAATACATTAACACGCTAGGAAAGAAAACAAGGTGGCTAATACTTAGAGTTAAAAGGATCATGCTATCTTTTATATAGTGAGGATAAAAAAAGATCAAATATTTCTGTATTTTCCAAGTATGCATAGAAGATATTGAAGGAAGGAGAGAAATATTATATCTATCAAATAAGTGTTCAAACATTTATACAACTGAATATTAGAGAGAAAAATAAGGAAGATGTAGAGCAACAAAATATGGTGAGAAACATTCCCAATTTTAACCTTTATTATGATGGAATGATAAGGTTATAGAGCCGTGTATGTGTTCCGTCCATAAAAAATTTGAAGGAGATTTTAGAGGAATATCTTTGTTCTTTATTATGTATTCATCCAGTAATTAAAAATATGCATAGATATTTGAGGAGTATTTATGGTGGGATGGCATGAAAGGAGATATTTAAGATCTTTTTTATTGATTCTTGGAATGTTAGAATGTTAATATTGAGAGAAAACTGTATAAGGGGATGTTATAACCATTAGCTATAACCAAATGAAAATGGGAAAACATCACCATGTATTTTTTTGTTGGACTCCCCAAAACATATAAACGGAAAAATTCTATACGAGTTATAGTTGATCGTTGTTCAAAGTCAGCACACTTAATCACTATCAGGTAATATTTCTTTCTAGATTAGCTCAGTAGGATACACATAAAAGAAGTGGTAATGCTTCATGGAGTACCACATTATATTGTATCTGATTGGTATATAAGTTTTACCTCATAGTTATATCGATTTATTCAGTAGAATTTGGATATAGATTTGAGTTTTAGTATGACATATCATCCTCAGAAAGATTATTATTCTAAGAGGACCATTCAAAATCTAGATGATATGTTTAGATATGGATCTATATATTTCAATTTTTTTGGGATTAACACCCACCTCTTGTTGATTTTTTCTACAATAATAGCTTCCATTAAATTTTTTAGATAGCTTATAAAACCATATATGGAATGGAGTACTGAAATCCAATGTTAAGTGATAAAGACTGATTTAGAAATATATTGGGACCTGAGATGGCTAAATAAATGACATAGAAGGTGGTAGCTATTCACCAACACATAAGGGCAATATAAAGTCAACATAAAAAGTTATTCTGATGATCATTGATGAGATTTGGAGTTTTAAGTTGGTGATGCAGTTTTTCTATAAATTTCTCAATGGAATAAGTTCATGAGATTTAGGAAGAAAGGAAAGATGATCCATATGTATTTTATCCCTTCTGAGATTCTTGATTGAGTAGGGATGGTATGTTATCACTTGATGCTTCCACCAAACCTCTCTCAAGTACAAAATGTGTTCCATGTATCTCTATGGAAGAAGTACACACCTAATACTTCACATGAAATGAACTCAAAAGTCATTCTAATGGACCAAGGTATTTACTATAAATTAAAAATATTCAAGGATTTTGGATCATTAAGAGATAGTTCTATGAAACAAAACTATACACTTAGTTAAGGTTTTATAAAAAACCCCCAACTTGAGGAAGCTACATGAGAACCTATGGATATGATGTGGTAGAGGTATCCTCAGTTTATTGTATCTAAGTTATTTAATTTCAAGGTGAGAATTCATTTTAGTTGGGATATAATGTAGCACCCAGATATTTTATGAAATATTATTTAAGTAAATTAAATTTATTCGATAGCTTATGTTACATGCAACAACATTTTTTAAAAAACTATGATATATTATTAATATTATTATTTTAACAAGACCATTATAAGATAACTTTTAAACATGGTGGTATGAATATGAATAAAAATATTTTAAAAAATAAGTATGATGTTTAGATAAATGAAATACATTGATAAATAAGTACTTGTTTTTTTTGTAAAGTCATTATATTCTTTTCAAAATACATTTTACATTTTTAGAAAATTTATTTTGAAATAATAAAATATATTTTTGAAATCATCATGTCAAAATTATCTTAGAGTGAGTTTTTGGTATTTTTCTGAAAAGTTTTAATTTTTAATGAATAGTGAAAAATGCTTATTTTTATTTTAAATATGTATTTTCATTGAAAGAATTTAAAAATTAAATTTTATTTTATGATGGTTTAAAAAGTAAAATTAGTAAAATTATATCATAATTAATCCAATTTATGACTTTTAAATCATTTTTTTATAAAATTTTGATACTAAAATTTCTATACTAATGAAAAACTTTTTCTTTGGAAAATTGTTTTTACATCCCATATGTGGATTTAATTTTAAATAAAATTATACCACTTATATGCATCAAAATTTTAAAAATATATTCCATATTTTTAATAATTATAATTAATATTATATATTAAGGTTAACATAATTTTGGTTTATAATTACTAGTGAAAACAGTAAAAATTATTTATCCCGATTAAGGTTAAAAAGGGTTTATCAGGGGGTTAAACTAAAAGGATAAGGGTTAAAATGACTTAAAATAGTTTATAAATCTTATTTTACAGAAATATTAAGAATATATATCATATAATGTTAATGAATGATCCATTTTGGATCCTTTTTCATGTTAAAAACATGGGTATACAATTTTCATTTAAAAAATTCTATGTTTTTCCTCTCCGCCAGTTATAAAAGGGAACCCACTGTCCTCTCCTATTCACTCTTAAATTTTTTTTGGTTTATCCAATACCTCCAAAAATATATTCATTAATTACCTCCCCAAATACTATATGCCTTATTTTTATTATTAAATGTGCTTAAAAGGCTTTAAGTGTAATCCTAATGTGGTTCTCCGAAGAAGAGGTATAGTCCTTGACCATGCATTTTCATTTTATTTCCTCTTATTAATGAAAATATAATTCAAAAATTATAATATAAAAAAATAATTATCAACCATATAATTATTTATCATTATGTTAATTACATTACTTTTATCCATCTCTTCTCCCATCAAATGGGAATCGAAATCATCGATCGTGTATATGGAAGACTACCACCTCACGAGCCAATAAATTTTGGTTTACCATCACAACCTCTAAAAAATGGATATAATTATGTATTTAAAGTATTTATATTATATTTGTGATATTATAGAATTATAATATTATATATAACTTATTACATTCCATTCTGTTGTAAAATGATAACATCGCTCGTGCGTACGTGTGGTCTACCGCCTCCAAGAAGAGATGTTATACATTTTTCATTTTATTTTGACATGGATTATAATAAGGAAATATTTAATGAATATATATTATATATATAAAATTTAAATTAATTTTTAAAGGTGATATATTATTTACCTTTCTTTCATTCCATCCTTTGAGAAAATGGAAGCAACATTCAAGCATACACACGACCTACTGTTTTCCAAGAATAGTGTAATTAATTTTCTATATCCAACATTAATGGATTACTATACATAAATATATAATGAATATATATGATATTTATATCATGTTTAAAATTATAGAGATTATGG
The DNA here is from genome assembly GCA_963277665.1 of Viscum album. Classification (NCBI taxonomy): domain Eukaryota; kingdom Viridiplantae; phylum Streptophyta; class Magnoliopsida; order Santalales; family Viscaceae; genus Viscum; species Viscum album. Next base: position 749,884,730 of record OY728146.1, read on the forward strand.
AACTTTTATCTAAGTAAATTCACTAAAAATACCAAACCAAAACATATATGAAAAACGAAGAAGTTATTACCTAAAATGTGATTTTAATGAGGAATTGTAAATAAATAGATAATAAAATATCATAAGTAATTCATATATGGAATGATATATATCATTATGGTTCTGTTATAAATTCACAATAAATCTATATTTATTATATAGGAGGTCTGAACGTGTATGAGGAATGTCAAGACTTGAGGTAAGGGGTTTTCATCTCACTTTTATTTCAGTAGGACACATGTCTTATACACTAAATTATTTTTTATGGTGTGTATAATAACATTGATTTTTTTATGATTATTATCATAAAAAATATGGGATATAAATATCCATATAAGAGTCTATATTTCTTTGGGATTACAATTCAAAAGTTACCAAAGTGGTAAGTGTTTTTTGTTACAATCTCTTTATTTATCAATATTGTATATGATTATGCTTCAAAAGATTAAATATTATGTTTTATCTATCAATAAACTCATGATTTTTAATCTACTTGGTTTTTTTCATGAGAATAAATATTTTCCATTCATTTTCCCTCTTTATGTACTCAATGGTCCAAAATCACATTTTGTAAAGAAAATCAAATTTATTTCTCTCTTCAGTCAAAATTTTTATTTATTCTATGTCCATGTTTTCTAAAAATTATTTAAATAAAGTTTTTAATATTATAAAATGATTATTTAATAAATGTTTGTATACATGTTTGAAATTTTTCAAAATATTTTAAAATTCTTCTTCTTCTCATTTTCTTACCAAGGATCTTTTTACCCATTTACCGAAAATTGGAAAGAAATATTCATTTTAACAAGTATAACTTGAATTGTATTTTCAGTCATCATAACCTATAAATTATTTAAATATTAATTTAATATTTTCCACATTTAAATTAAAATAAATATTCTTCTTTAATTATTGGGAAATTTTTATGTTTTAAATTAGTTTTTTGAAATTGGAATGGTTATTTTCCTTAAGAAATGTTCTAAGTATCTTTCAAAATAATCTTCCATATAAGATGAAATCCTTTGATATTAATTAATATTTATTGGGGACATGATCCAATGATAAAATCATTATTATATCTATATATGGTTTATGATTATCTTGAGAAGATGTTTATGAAAACTGTTCCTTTGGGTTTTGCTATGATGAATTTTTAAAATAATTATTGAACCCATTTTTCTTCCATTGGTTATTCTATGATTAAATGTATATGAAACTCATTTATTTTCTTGAGTTATGATATGATGAATGTTTTTAATCTTTTGGATCATATACATATTATTTTCATTATGTGATGAATGTGACTTACATCTCCTTCCAATGCATTGGGTAAATATTGATATCTCATGAGATAAATAGAACTGGAATAGGGAGTAAACCCAGTTTAGTAAGGGGATTTGTACACTATGATTGTCTTGGGAGTGTACCATGATAAATATGATGGTTTAGGGAGTGAACTAATTCCACTATGATAGTTTTAAAAATGATACATGACAACTTAGTAAATGAGTTTCTATGCTTACATGTATGACATAAATCAATATCTAATTTTAATTTTATGCTCCCATGGATTATGTTATTTAATTAATTTATGATTCATGTCTTATGAACCTCCAATATTTATCCCATATCTCAAGATTAATGATATTAAGGGTATGGTTTTCAAATTTTAAGCTCATGTTCTGATACCGTTAATCACATGCTATGTTGATATCTCAGAAGTTTACCCTTAATGAAAATTTAAGATCACTATTTCTTATGTTTCATTTCCCTAAGTTTTGAATAAAGGTATTATGTATGATAATTATAATAAGGGTTATAGTTATGAATAACATAGTGGGATATGATATAGTTTACTTATGAACTAGTTGTTTATGTATCTAGGTTTCCTAAGATAAAATACCTATATGATTCTTTCATGGATCATTATATTATGTAATGAATATTCATCTACTAGGATGTAATATTTATCTATGAAAAGTATGGGACATTATAAATAGATGTAGATATAAAACCACCACTCCCAAGAAGAACCCCCAATCCTTAAAGACATTATTCCATAAAAAATACACGATCGATCATCAAGAGAATCCATAAGAACTAAAGAAAAAAAATTCCTCAACATAATTTCATGAGATAATGGGATAGAGAAGAACCGACGGGGAAGAAGGAAACCTGCCCTAGATCACCCATGAATTGATCTCTAGAAACAACGGGCTAAAGTGAAAAAATGAGTCTTAAAATTCTCTAAATAAATCTACTGGTCTCCTAGGGTTCAAAGTAAAAGGGTTTTTATAAGTAGAATTTTAGGAGACTTCTATATTTATACATTTTTTATTTTCAAGACCTCATTATGAAACATGGTCAACTAAATCTCAATTTTTAGGTTTTTCAAAAAAACCATGGCCCAATAGGGGTGGTCACACCATAATGAGTTCAAGTACAATCCTCCATTAGAAATTATAGTGAAACCCCCATTATATACCCTAATTAATCTAGTAAAAATTTCCCCCCTAATAACCTGAAGGGATCATTGTGGCATGGCTGAGACACCACAATAAAATGACCCATAATAAGTAAGATATCAGGAATTGATCAGCAAGGATCCAAGATGTTGGAATCACATGTTTTGATAATCCCAAATCATGTATCATTTATGTGATAATCATATTTCTTCTATAGAACAATCATGTTTCATTAATATTTATAATCTCTATCTAGTGATACCTATATATCTTTAATCTCACTATTATATTATTTAATATTATAGTAAAAAAATTATCTAAGCAAAGATTACTGATGAAAAGGTTATCGATGGAAAGGTTATCGATGCAAAAGTCATCGATGCAAAGATTACCAATGCAAAGGTTACCGATGCAAAGGTTACCGATGCAAAGGTTACCGATGTAAAGGTCACCATTGAAAAGATCACCGATGAAAAGGTTACCGATGAAAAGTTGACTAATGCAAAGGTCACCAATGTAAAGGTTACCCATGAAAAGGTTACTGATGAAAAGGTCACCGATGAAGGTCACTGATGCAAGGATACCGATGAAGGCTACCGATGCACCTACAATTAAAGCCTACCATTGTGAAGGCTACCATTACCAGTATGTCGATGCTTACCCTTCCATACTTTGTCATATTCTTAAAATTATTATAACAGTCATATTTGGTAAATTTAATGCATCTGACATTAATTAATGATTATTATAGAAATATCAAGAAACTGTATCTGGGGACAATATGAGGTTCGAGGAGGACCGCACACGGTTTACTTATTCCTATTATCAAATCTCAAATATAAAAAAGATAAGACCGAGGAAGAAATGGGTGTACTGAGATAATTGAAGAATTGTGCGTGTGAAAAGGCATGTGAGAGTGCAGAGGAATGCATGAGAAAGATCTTACCCACTAGATTAAAGAGAACAAGGTAAAACCACTCAACGCTTATACTGTAAACTCAATAATCTCAAGAAGATCATTTCAGGAGAACAATTTTAAGGATGGATTCTATGCTTCATCAAATTTCTGTCAAACAAGAAGCAGAACACTCAACTCCTGAAAGCTATAACCTGGAGTTATGACACTCTATTTTGAGGAAAACTTCAAGAGACATACTCAAACTGAAAATTATTCATTCCAAGGAGTCAAGAGATGAAATTCAAACACATAGAGATTTATAAACTAAATCTCATAATATTAGCACTACTGTGTTCTTTTATTTTACCTTTTGGAGAAGTGTGTGTCTGTCTATTACACACACTTTCTCCTATTCTTGAACTGAAGGATACTAAAAATCCTCACATCAAACTTCACTTACATTCTGTTTCCCACGTATAACTATGGAAGAGAACATGTGTGGTCTGTATTGTTTGTTTTTCCCATGAAGAACTGTGGTAGAGGGTGTGAACCCTGGACAGTTTGTGAAAACTGTTGTAAATCTTGATACTGGATATGTATCAAGTTTATTGTTCATATAAAATACTTGGTGGTAGGTGATCACCAAGTGGAGAGGATTAAGTCTCAGCTTGAGACCGAACCTCTTGTTTAACTCTAATGTGTATTATATTTTTTGATACTCTATTTTATCTATTTTCCATTTCTCATTAATTGCTAAAACAGAAAATTGTTTTTCATTTACTTGGATAGTTAGTTATCGTTAGTGTGTGTATGTGATTAATTTAGTAAAATTGTTTCAAAATTTGAAAAAGTTTTTTACACTAATTCAACTGAGGACTAATCACCCTTTGAGAAACCCATTGAACAACTAAATTTTTTTATCTCTACTGCCTTAATTAACTGGGCTGTTTCATATTTGGTGGATATTTATAAGAATTTTTTTAATAGAAATTTTAAGTAGGAACACAATTCACCCCCTCTTGAGATTCCACTCCGACCAAAATTCAGTTTTAAAGGTCTATGTTTTTATTGCTACTATCTAAACTGTAGTTCAAGTTGTCGAATTCTTTTCAACTATGATTTTAGTTGTATCTTAAAGATGTTAAAATTTCTTTCATATATAAATTTTCAACTCTTTAAAATTCTAATTAACTATGGATAATAGAGTTAAGGGTGCTGCTACTAAGAGGAAACATTTCTTTAATGGAAATAACTATTCTTAGTGGAAATTAAAATTTAAAATGTATCTAGAGAGAATGGGTCCTAAAATCTGGGACACAATGGAAGAACAACATGCATTGCCTTTTACTTCTAGAGACACATGGTATCAGTTGAATAAAGCTACATATAATAATAACTGTAAAGCAATGAATGCATTGTACTATTCTTTAGGTGATGAATAATTCAATTGAATATCTTACTGTAAAACTGCTTATGAAATTTGGGATAATTTGGATGTTTCTCATGAGTGAACAACTAATGTTAAAGAAATGAGATTAAATACCTATACTATTAAATATGATAAATTCAAAATGAAGCCTGATGAACGTATATCTGAAATGTATATCAAGTTCAATGAAATTGTAAATACCATGAGTCTTCTTGGAAAACCAATAGACAACAAGGATCAGATTATGAGATTGATTCGATTCCTTTCTAACAGATTGAGATGAACTTCTGTTTCTATCTGAGAATCCTATGACATAGGCAAGATACCAGTGAAGGAACTAATTGGAAAAATTATGATGTATGAAGAAGAGATTAAGGTAAATCAAGAAGGAGATGAAGAACTAAGAAATAAATTTGTAGCATTCAATACTGCTACCTCAAAAATCAAAGACAAAGAAAAAGTTCAAGCTCCTGTAGACACTTCCACCAGTAAAGACTCAACTTCTGATAGTGATGATGAGATGGATCATCTTGCTAATAGATTCAAAAATTTCTACTGTAAGAAGAAGTTCTTTACAAATTAAAACTATAAAGGAAGGTATGATAACAAAGGACAGTGTAAAAAGGATAGAAAATGGAATGACAACAAAAATGAGATAGTCTGCTATGAGTGTAAATGAAAAGGCCATGTGAAGGTTGATTGCCCCAACGTGAAATTTAAGAATAAATTTGAAGACAAGGGAAAGGGATATAAAAAGGTTATTAAAGATACTTATAGTGCTTCAGAAGATAGCTCCAGTGGATCTGATACTTCTGATATTGAAAAGAACAAACATGAAAACCTGTGTTTCATGACAGAAAAATCTAAGGTAACACCCAATTACACTATTCCTAAGGCTTATTATTCTGGGAATGAAAGTGAATCAAATAATTATGATAATATGACTAATGATGAACTATTTGAATATTATGGAATTCTTGAGGATACCTTTAATTAACTCAAGGATAGATAAAAATTATTGAAAAGATAACATGCTTTAAATGCTAATTATAAGTTTGATCTAGAAATTGAGAAGGAAAAATTTCTCATATGTTAAGAAAAATGATAAACTTAAATTATCAAATGAAAAATTAAAAATATGTGTTGAGAAATTTACTAAAGTTAGGGATACCTTGACTCAGTTTCTAGGGAAACATATTGCTCCAAAATACACAACTGGTATAGAATATCAACTAGGACAAAGAAGGATTATTAAAAATAAATTTGTTCCAAAATCTGGATAGTTCACTACTAGTTCGAGCTCTGGACCATCTTTTGAAATACGTTTTTCTAAATGAAATAACAAAGTATTCATATCTCAAAATATATCTACTGATTATAGGAATCCTGTGAGATAAGTATGGGTTCCCAAATTTTTACTTGCTAACCTCTCTGGACCCAAGAAAATATGGGTACCAAAGTTACCCTACACTTAATCTATTTTACAGGAAAATTGTCAAAATATCTCCTGTAAAACACTATGGTACTTGGAAAGTGGATGTTCAAGACATATGACTGGATACTATTCATGTTTCAAGAGCCCAATTAAAGTGGATGGTGGACATGTCACATTCGATGATAATGCTAAAGGGAAGATCGTCGTCTAAGGCCAAATTGGTAATCCTAATACTGTATTAATTTCAAAAGTACATTTTATTGATGGGTTAAAGTACAATTTACTAAGTATCACTTAGTTATGCGATGATGGTTTTAATGTTAAGTTTGAAAATGATGCATGTAATGTTTTTAATTCTAAAAATGATTTAATATTTACTGTTTTTAGAAATGAAAATGTATATGCTATTGATTTAAATTATTTATCTATAAATTTTTTTTCTTATTAAAATGCTTTTTATAAGGAATCCTGGTTATGGAACAGAAGATTATGACACTAAAATGTGCACTCAATTAAGAAACTAACTAGTAAAGGTTCAGTTAGAGACTTACCTAAATTGGAATTCCCACTTAACAAAGTTTGTAATCCTTGTCAAAAAGGAAAAAAAACACAAAGTTTCTTTCAAACCAAAGAAATAAGTTTCTACTTCTCAACCACATGAGTTGGTTCACATGGATTTGTTTGGACCATCTAGAGTTTCAAGTTTAAATGGGAAGCACTATGTTTATGTTCTCATAGATGATTTTTCTTGATATACTTGGGTATAATTTCTAGCTCACAAAAGTGAAGCGTGTTCTTACTTCATTAAATATTCCAAGTCTTTAGAAAATCTTAGTGGACTTAGAACTAAGACCTTGAGAAGTGATCATGGCTGTGTGTTTGAAAATCAGGAATTTGAATCTTCTTGCTTAAAAAATGGCTATAATCACAATTTATTTTCTCCTAGAACACCTCAACAAAATGGAGTTATATAAAGAATAAATAGGACACTTAAATATATTTCCCAAACTATGATAAATTAGTATAATATACCTATATATTTTTGGGCTGAAGCTGTTAATACAACTTGTTACATTATCGATAGAGTCTTAATTAGACATATTCTTAAGAAGACACCTTATGAGCTCTGGAATAATAGGAAGCCTAAGGTTAATTAATTTATAGTTATTGGTTGCAAAGTATTTATCCTTAACACTAAGAATAATCTTGAAAAATTTTATTCTAAGAGTGATGAATGAATTTTACTAGGTTACTCAATCTCTAGTAAATATTATAGAGTATTCAATAAGAGAACCAAATGAGTGGAAGAATCAGTTCATGTCAAAGTTGATGAGACTGATCCACATAAACCCAAAACCTACATTGAACATCTTGAGGAAGATATGTCAATTCTGGACCTTAATGATAAAGACAATGAACCATTAGTAAAAACAACTAGCTCTGGAAATTTTCCAGAATCTATGAATAGTGAATCTGAACCTATAGAAAACCATGAGGAGTCTAGTTAAACTCTTTCTAGAGGTATTAGAACTCTCAAGAATCACCCTTTAGGTGCTGTAATAGGTGATCTAAATAGAGGAACACAAACTAGAGCTTCTCTAAGAAACCAGGATGAACATCAAGCATTTATTTCATAGATTGAACCCAAAAATATTAATGATGATATCAATGATGAATTTTGGGTGATATCTATGCAAGAAGAATTAAATCAGTTTGAAAGAAACAAAGTTTGGGAATTAGTAGAAAGACATAAAGACAATTTGACCATAGGCACTAAATGGGTGTTTAGAAATAAAGTTGATGAATCTGGAAACATAGTTAGAAACAAATCTAGACTAGTTTCACAAGGATATAGTCAAGAAGAAGGAATAAACTATGAGGAAACCTTTGCATCTGTATCTAGACTAGAATCCTTTTGGATACTACTTTCCTATGCAACTCATTTAAATTTCAAACTTTATCAAATGGATGTCAAAAGTGATTTTCTAAATGGGTATATAGTTGAGGATGTATTTGTTCAACAACCCCCTAGTTTTACAAATCCCCATTTTTAAAATCATGTTTTTAAACTTTCTAAAAATTTATATGGTCTAAAATAAGCTCCAAGAACTTGGTATGACAGAATTGGTTCTTTTATTATTTCAAAAGGTTTTACTAAAGGAATAGCGGATCCAAATATCTTTATTAAAAGGATTTACAAAGATGTTTTAATAGTACAAATTTATATAGATGAAATTATTTTTTCATCCTCTAAAAATTATTTATGTGTTGATTTTTAAATATAATGCAAGATGAATTTGAAATGAGTTTAATGGGGGAACTTAAATTTTTCCTTGGATTTTAATTTTTTCAAAATAAAAATGGTATTATTCTAAATCAGAGTATATATACTAATGATCTTTTGAAACATTTTTGTTTGGATAATAATAAAGTTAGTGATACACCTATGAGTACCACTTGTAAATTGGATGCTGATGAAACTGGCAAATCAGTGGATCAAAACAATTATAGAGGTATGATTGGGAATCTAATCTATCTTACTGCTAGTAGACCTGATATTATGTTCAATGTATGTATGTGTGCTCATTTTCAACACAATCCTAAATAGTCTCATTTAACTGCTATTAAAAGGATTTTTAAATATCTCAAGTATACTACAAAATTAGGACTATTTTGTCCAAGAGGAAAATCATTTGATTTAATAAGTTATTCAGATTCTTACTTTGCTAGTTGCATGTTAGATAGAAATAGAACCTATGGAAAATGTCACATTTTGGGAAAGTCACTAGTATCATGGTGTAGTAAGAAACATAATTCCTTTGCATTAATTACTGCAGAAGCTAAATATATAGCTACTGGTAGTTTTCATGCTCAAATTATGTGGATGTAGCACACTTTACTAGACAATGGATATCAATTTAAACATGTCTCTATAAAGTGTAATAATACAAGTGCTATTAACATCTCTAAAAATCCAGTATCTCATGAAAAGACAAAGCACATTTATGTGAGACATCACTTCTAGAGATATCATTATCAAAGAGATGATATAACTCTTGACTTCATTGGCAATGAACATCAATTGGAAGATATATTCACAAAGCCTCTAAATCCTGAGAGGTTAAATTACATCAAACGTGAGTTAGGTATGATAAACTGTTAAGGTTGGACCTCACCGTTGGACCTCACCATTAGGAACCTCACCATTGGACCTCACCGTTAAGAACCTCACTATTGGACCTCACCATTAGAAACCTCACCATTGGACCTCATTGTTAGGAATGTCACCGTTGCACCTCACCATTAGGAACCTTACCGTTGGACCTCACCATTAGGAACATCACTATTGGAACTCATTGTTAGGAACCTCAACATTGGACCTCACTGCTAGAAATCTCACCATTAGAGCTCACTATTATGAACCTCACTGATAGACCTCACCGTCAGGAACCTCACTAATATTCCTCACCATTAAGAACCTCACCATTATACCTCACTGTTGGAACCTCACCAGTAGACCTCACCGTTGTTACCTTACTGATAGTCGATGGTTTTAGGACTGAGCATTTTCTTTGTCGAAATCTGAAACATTTTCTATTTTACTTATTTCTTTTACTTGATTTGTTTTTCGATCCCTAAATGATAAAAATAAATAACACACCACATTTCAATCCACTTGTACTCTCTCCCAAACCTCTTTCTCCCTAACCTAAGAACCTCACCTTCTACCGAAATGCTCGAACCGCTCCATATTGAAATGGAAAGGTTGAAGCGACCGTTGGTCAGTGATGAAAGAGATGCGCCAAATCCTAAGAGACCTCGAGATGAGTCGAGTAGTGGAAGACAGGTAGTGGAAAAATGATTAAACCACATCTGTCTAAGAGGAAAATCATGGTTTAAAAGGAACTATTCTTGGAATGTATGATGTCGAGTAGGTCTTTAGTGCTGAAGGCACTTGAAGCTCAAGTTTGGGTCGAATTCCTTGAAAATAAAAATGTACCTTTTTATCTGAAGCCGGTGAAGAAGTTTTATGAATCTTTGAAGTTTAATTAGAATGAGGTTGAGAATAGAATGTCTTCAAAGGTAAATGGAGTAAGTATAAGCTTCTCCTCTCTTGAATGGGACGAGTGTTTGAGAGTACCACACGAAGGGATATTCAATTACTAATTAGGAGTGGTGCCTCCCACTACTATGTTATTCTGTTATGAAGAATCTATAGCTGAACTAACACTGAATGGGATCCCTAGAAAACTAATTAGTGCTGAAATGGAGGGAGAAGACAGGTTTCTGTTTAAATTTGTTTAGCATGTGTTGAGTCCCAGGAGAGGGGACTTTTCTACCTTGAAATATCAGGATGTATTTATTTTGTATCTGTTGAAGCTTGGACAGAAGATAAAATTGTGTAGGATTCTATTGATTCAATTAGAAGATTTGAAAAATCCCAATTCCAAGTCCAATGCATTGTTTCATGCTTGATTGATATCCTTGATGTTGAAAGTAAAAGGAGTTTCTAGAAATAAAGAAGAAACAATTATTGTGAGAGACAATTTCTGCATCACCAAGATAATTTCCAAGTTTATGAAGATCAGTTGAAACCCTTGGAAAAGAAGATGGGTAAACGATGAGGCTAGGATATATGAGGAATTCAACCCAGTTACTCATCCTACCAGGCCTAAGGATAAGAGAGATCCTGGTATAAAGCCTAATAAAGTGGAGCCTGCATACTCAGATGAAGAAGAAGATACTATTGTTATGCATGTCAGAGAGGACTCTCCTATAAATGACATGAGTGATCCTGAACTTCCTCCGACCCATATTGTATCTTTTGGTGAGCCTAGACCACCAAAAAGGATTCCTAGAAGGAAGACTATTCTAAGGGACAATGATGATGAGGAAACCAGTGAAGAATAAGAAGATCAAAATGTCTTAAGAGACTTTAGAGAGACCTCAAAGGAGGAAGATGACCCTTAATATTGTCATGATAACTTTGAGATAGCTGCTGGTGAAAGTGAAGAAGAATGTCTAAGTCTCAGTCCTCTGATATGACATACAGAAATGGTAGAAAATATGGATGAAGAAGTTGCTGATTCGGCTGAAGGTGGAATTTAATTGGAAGTAGTTGAAGATTCTGTGGAGGAAGTGGTAATGGACTCTACTGTTGATGTAGTTTCTCAAGGAGGTACAACAGAGATGAATGTGGTTGATCAGAAGAATTCTCTAAGTGAGGGGGAGGAACCTGTTGCTACAGGTTCGATTTTTGTTTCTCATGGGATATAATATTGGTCAGAAGACCCTGGATTTGTGGTCTTAGGCTTAGATTATGGAGATTCTGATGACGACCAACCTATCAAAAATCCACTAATTCCTTCTGTTACAAAGACTACTATTGTGGTTCCAGTAGTACTTTTACCTCGAGACTATGCAAAGAAGGATGATTTGGAATCTTTTAATTCATCATATTTTAAGAGGCATTTTGATGAGAAATCTATTGAGATAGAGAGAACTATGGCCCTAAACCAAGAAGTGGTGGAATCTTCCTTAGAGAGAGTTATTTCTGTCTCTCACTCAAATATACTACATGAAGTGAAGGAGTTCCAGAATTAGGTCAAAACCTTGGTAGAATCTATGGAATCAGTGAAATAGTATATTACCAATTTAGACTCCTATATGGATTCAAGGGTGAAAGTGGGCAGAGATCTTAGATATAATAAAAGTGTAGTTTAGTAGATGGTCACTTTGTTTGAGGACTTTAAGAAGTCTATGGAGACACATGTGAGTGGCCAAGATGATGATGTGAAAAGGCTAATCAGTGGGCCGAAAAAATATTTTAAGGAGACATTGGATTTCACTATGGAACCTCTGTGTGCATCTGCTTCCTCTTTAGCCTCTCCTCCTATTGATCTAGAGGCATTCATATCGGTTATCAGAGAAGCAGTGGAGAAGGTCTCTGGTACTTGTACCTCAAACCCTTAGTCTATGACTCAGGTTATTTCCACTACCAAGGAAATTCATAAGCTTGTGGGAGATTATCTAAGGTAAGCTACTCAGGATCAGAAGGCCATCAAAGAGCAAGTTTATTTCTATTACAAAAGGGTGTACACTAAGAATCAGATGGATGGTCACTTTAAGCTACTGTTGGAGAACTTGAGGATCCCACCTGTCACTCAGGTGTTTATGGATCAACTAACAAGCTAAGAGATTTTACTCATGCCTTAGATAGATTTATAGAAAATAAGGATGATTTTATCTCAGCCATGGAAAGAGGAGGAAATATTATTATGGATTTTAGAAATCTTCTTTTACCCTTCCTCCATGTGGACTACACTCCCATCATTGTTCCTCTAGCCCTGCCTTCTTCCTCAACTGCTTCAGGATCTACCAGTACTGCACCAATGATCACTCCTACACAGGCCATCATAAGATTAAACCTTATGATTTCTCAGATATATACTCACTAGAGGTCTAATAATGCCTCTATAGTAGCTCCTCTAACCCTGTTGACTTCCATACATAGGCCTATCCTTCCATCTTCAGAACCTGCCTCTTCTTCTTCAAAAGACAAAACTCCCTTGGACATATCTGATGTGGATTGACTCTGGGATGTCGTAGTTGATAGGGATCTTTTGTAAACTTCTTTTATCTTGTATTATTGCTTCATTAATAATAAAATTCTTTTTCCCCTTTTTATCTTCCATTATTTTTGTTAATCACAAAGGGGGAGAAGTTTTAAGTTCCCCAAAGTTACCCAAACGGGGATAAGTTTTTAAGTTACCTAATATTTTGGAATATATACACTATTTTTATTTTATACCATAACCATGGTTTTATTTTAATTATACAAACCTCTAAAGATATTATAAAATGTGCTTAACCTGGATTGAGAAAATACTGACATAATTTGTGATTATCAAAAAGGGGGATATTGTTGGACTCACCTATTTTGATAATCCCAAATCATGTTTTATTTATGTGAAAATAATATTTCTAATATAGAATAATCATGTTTCATTAATATTTATAGTCTCTATCCAGTGATACATATGTATCTTTCATGTCACTATTCTATTGTTTATGCTTACATTAAAAAATTTATCTAAGCAAAGATTACTATTGCAAAGGTTATCGATGAAAAGGTTACTGATGCAAAGGTCACCGATGCAAATATTACTGATGCAAAGATTACTGATGAAAAGGTTAGCAATGAAAAGGTCACCAATGAAAAGGTTACCGATGCAAAGGTTACCGATGAAAAGGTCTCCAATGAAAAAGTTACCAATGAAAAGTTCACTGATGCAAAGTTCACCGATGAAGGTCACTGATGTAAGGCTACCGATGAAGGCTACCGATGCACCCAATGTTAAATCCTACTATTGTGAAGGATACCATTACCAATATACTGATTCTTACCCTTCCATAATTTTTCAAATTGTTAAATTTATTATAACGGTCATATTTGGTAAATTTAATGCGTTTGACAATAATTAATGCTGATTGTAGACATATCAAGAAACCGTATCTGGGGACAATACGAAGTACAAGGAGGACCACACATGGTTTACTTATTCCTATTATTGAATATCAAATATAAAAAAGAGAATACTGAGGAAGAAACAAGCCTACTAAGATAATTGAAGAAGTGTGGGTGTGTAAAGGCATGTGAGAGTGTAGAGGAATGCATGAGAACAAGCTTACTCGCTAGATTAAAGAGAACAAGGAAGAAACACTCAAAGATTATACTGTGAACTCAATAATCTCAAGAAGATAATTTCAGGAGAACTATTTCAAGGATGGATTATATGATTCATCAAATTTTTGTCAAATAAGAAGCAAAACACTCACCTCTTGAATGATAAAACCTGGAGTTACGACACTCTGTTTTGAGGACAACTTCCAGAGACAGACTCAAACTGAAAATTCTTCATTCCAAGGAGTCAAGATCTGAACTAAAAACACATAGAGCTTTCTAAACTCAATTTAATAATATTATCTCTACTGTGTTCTTTTGTTTTACCTTTATAATAAGTGTGTGTCTGCCTATTACACACACTGTCTCCTTTTCTTGAACTAGAGGATAATGAAAATCCTCACATCAAACTTCACTTACATTCTGTTTCCCACGTATAACTGTGGAAGAGACTATGTGTGGTCTATATTGTTTGTTTTTCCCCAGAAGAACTATGGTAGAGAGTGTGAACCCTGGATAATTTTTGAAAATTGTTATAAATCCTGATAAATCCTGTGTATCAAGTTTATTGTCCATATAAACTGCTTAGTGGCAGGTGGTCACCAAGTGGAGAGGATTAAGTCTCAGATTGAGACTGAACCTCTTGTTTTACTCTATTGTGTATTATATTTTGTGATAATCTGTTTTATCTATTTTCCACTGCTCATTAATTGCTAAAACAGAAAATTATTTTGAATTGACTTTGATAGTTAGTTCTGGTTAGTGTGTGTATGTTTTTAATTTAGTAAACATGTTTCAAAAGTTGAAAAAGTGTTTTACATTGATTCAACTGAGGACTAATAACCATTTGGGAAACCTATTGACCAACTAAACATTTATATCTCTACTGCCTTAATTAACTGGGCCGTTTCATATTTGGGGGATCTGTATAAGAATATTTTTAACAGAAATTTTAAGTAGGAACTTAATTCACCCACCCTCTTGAGATTCCACTCCGACCAATGTAATATTATAGTAAAAAAAACTATAGTAACCCAAATCTAGTGTCTACTTTATTTAAATGCTATAAGATACAATCGATCACATCCCAAAGTACTGAATAGTTTAACAATATTGAATAATTGGATACATTCATGATTCCCATTTTTTACATTGGAAATAAAATATAAAACATATTAATAGAAAAAATTTGGAATTATTGAACTTATTAAAAGAATTATTCTTTATATCCTAGGTAATGGAAAAAAATAAGGGTAAGATTAAATTCATAGTGAGGTTTATGCACAATGGAATCTATCATGAGTAAATAAGTTATAATCAATATGGTAGGGTAAATAACTAAAAAACAAGTCATTTAATCAATTACTTGAGCACAAATTGTAATGACCCAGATATTTATAGAGTAATAATTTTTCATTTCTGTTAATATTTATATATAAGATGTTAATTTTACATTTAAGGGGACACTTTTTTCAATAGCATACTCAGCACACAACAATGGGTTTTTTTAAATATCACGTTGCACACAACATTGAGTTCTACCAAAAAACAATACAATAATAATATCATTATTTTTAATGGCAGTTAACCCCTAGTCATTGGAATGAAGGGAATGGATAGTGTTAACCAAAATTTGAAAAATGGCTTACACATGTTTAAATAATGATTCATTGGTCACCAAATTTATTATAAATTGAAACAAAAACCAATTGAATATAAAATAGGTTTTTTATGAAAACCTATTTAAAAGGGAATAATTGTATTTATAAAACCATATCACTCTTTATGGATTTTTATTTAATAAAAAATATATGTTATATATTAAATTTAATGTTTTAAATTCATCTTATATGTTTTCTATATATGTTATAATAACAAATTCAATTTTTCCGATAAAAAAGTATTTTTCAAAAAATGTAGTTTTACCACCTTTTGATTACAGACACTTTTAAATTTAGTTTTGGACACCTTTATATGTTATTTTTGAAAAAATAAACTTCTTATTTAAAATCAGGACATCAAAATTTACTTTGGATGAATTTTCTATATTTTTCTGAAAACTATCATGTTTTGATGAATAGTAAAAATATGGTAAATTTTAATTGAAAATAACTTTTTTCATCGAGATAATTTATATGGTTAAATCATATTATTTAATGGTTTTAAATTATAAATGGAATAAATTTCATCATTTAATCCAATTCTAGTCATTTTAAGTAATTTTAATTTAAAATTGGACATAAACACATGCCAATCTTTTGATAGTTATTACTTCTAAAAAACCCGCTTTTTGGTTTTGACAGTGAGAATTAATTTTAAATTAATTACTGAAACTTCTGTATTTTGAATTTGGAAAAATGGATTCCATATTTGGAATCATAAGGTCCAAATTTTGTAAATATATACCTTTTATTATTGTACATTATGAATAGTAACTTTAGTAATTATTTCATTTACCATGGTTAAAGGGTAAATATGGTAAATAAGGGTAAAAAATAATATTATAATAATATTAAACTACCCTAAAATGTGTCCCAACCATATTGGATGAGTAATTTATGACCATGGGAATCCTTTTATCGATTTTTGGACCCCATGGAGCTACTTGGGTGTGAAAATGGCATTTTATAATAATTAATTTAATGTAAAGAGAAATATAACATAAACATGTATCTTTTACTAAAACAAATTTTATATGGGGTTATATAACTGATATATTTGACTAGAAATATTCATTAGAAATATAAAAATATTTCATATATCATTGTTGTTTATTTATAATTTTTATATTTTAAATAAATAAATTTAACTATGACACAATGGTGATGCAGTGATTGATTCATTAATAAAGGATTCAAATAAATGATATTATAAATATTAAAATAAATGTAATTTGATTATTTTTATTCCATTGAATAATTTTATGGATTATATTGACATATTAGCTTTGAGTTAATTCCTTTTTTTGAATGAACTTGGTTATAAATGTTTAAAAAACTCAAGTATGAATAGTGTCCAAAATTGACATAATTCATAACTTAAAACAAAAAACAGTTTATTAAATGATATTAAATTCCTAAAAATATAATATTTGTCAAAATGGTTAATATAAATCAAAATATGTCATAAGTGACTTTTTGTGTGTCTATTTTCATGACATGGTAATTACATTAACCCACAATGTGTAAATAACATGATATCACGATAAGATTAAAAATGGTAAAATAAGGGTTAAACCAAAAAAGATATGGATAAAAAATATTAAAAACTTATTTAAAAATTATTTTATAATGTTTATTATAACTAGAATCATATTATATTTTAATTAAATGAGTTTTGACCATTTTTAATCTAAATTAAATTTATTATAAATTAATATTTTTAGACTTTTCTATTGTGCCCATCCTCCCTCTTATAAAAAGCCACCACCTATACCCACTTAATCACAAATATCAATCCCCTTTTATCATCCAAATTCTTCAAAAATAATCTCCCAACATCCCTCTCTTACTCCTAAAAAACTTAACTTGGGAATAAGGAAATTCAAGAAAGACTTTTGGCTCAAATGAAAAGAAGTTACCTGATTTAGAGGTAACGCATTCTCTCAAGTTCTTTTCTTTTATTTTCCTTTTACACTCACTATGAACTTATTATTCTTTTATTAAATTAAAAAACTATTATCCTCAATATATATGGATTCTTTTTATGATATGTATTCAATATAAACTTACTCACACCTTCATCTAATGCATATGAACATACTATTTCTGTGTACGGTGGACTACTGCCTTACGAAATGATGATTGTTCAATTTTATCCTACCACCTCTCATGGTGGACATTATGATGGAACTGTATTTATATATGATATCTATTATATTAAATACTGTCTCTATGCATCTGTATTTTTTATTTACTTTATACCTTTATTCTTTCCATAATGTGTAAATATGATAATTTCATTTGAGGAAGTGCAGACTACCGCCACCTCAAAGTGATATGACCCCTTCATGCCATACATGGAACATATAAAGGATGTAATTAATGAAATTTTTTAACATATATAACATATAAATTATACTTCAATTATAATATACCTATGTATCATTTAGTTCTAATTATTTTAATCTGAAAAAGAAATGAAAGTAGCATTCATGCATACGTACGACCTACCGTCTTCATGAATGATGCATTTCATTTCTTATCTACAGATGTTATGTAATATTATAAATAAGTCTATATACTGGATATATATGGTATTTAAATCATGAATACTATTCTATAGATAATGAAAACTTGACTAAATGGACAATTTTTAATTACAATAAGTTCATTTTTGACTCAAGTACTGAATATCGAAAAAATGACCGATATTAACTTAAATAATTTTGTAATTTTTATAACATGGTAATAAGTGATATAAAAGGAATAATAAACATTAAAACGGTTCTGAATCAAGTATAAATTAACTTAAGTTTATTA
Source organism: Viscum album (assembly GCA_963277665.1). NCBI lineage: Eukaryota > Viridiplantae > Streptophyta > Magnoliopsida > Santalales > Viscaceae > Viscum > Viscum album. Next base: position 749,903,161 of record OY728146.1, read on the forward strand.
TTCAGGAATAACAAGGAACATACATGACAAGTCAGACTCAATGTAAGGGAATTTGTCTCAATCTCCTTTCATTGAGGCATATTTTGATAATACACACCTACTTCTTTTATACGGTCTATAATAAAACCCTTTGAATTTTAATTTCATTAAAAGGGAAACTTTTTTCTACGAAGAGTTTTAATAAATGAAAAAAAGAATGTTTTTAATGTATGAGCTGAAAATGACCTCTCCTCCATCGTAATCATTATTTGATATTTGGCTAGCTCCATAAGACTTAATGATTTTAAAAGGAAAAGAAATCCGTTATTACCTTTTTGGTTGTTTTGGTATTGAAAATGGATTTGTTAATGGATTGAGTATTTCAAAATCTTGAAATGATTTCCTGTGATTTTAAATGAAATGTTATTAGTGAAATGTTGATATTTAAAATATTTTATGTGTTATGATTATATAATGGTACTTGAACATTTAACGAGTGGTTACGTGATAAACCAATTATGGGTGGTTACATGATAAACCAAATGACGGGTGGTTCTGTGATAAACCAATGGTGGGTGGTTACGTTATAACCTCCAATTCATTGGGTATGGAAGTCATCCATATGGCTATTCCATTTAGTGATATGCATGGAAGTCGACCATACAGTTATTCCATTTAAGTATGTTTATGCCCCAAGTTACCTTTATATGTTATATTTTGCTTTCTATGGGATTTATGGTAATATATTTATTACAAAAGGGTAGGAAATGAGCTTATATTTTGTGAATTTTTTTGCTTCTTCTTAAAGGTGAAAAGTATTACTTTATGATAAAGTTTTCATGGTTTATATGTTTTCACAAGACTAACAGTTTTCATTATTTATGTATCTCTTACTAAGATTTTTATGCTTATACCAAGTTTAGAAAAAATTTTCACAAGACATAAAGAATAATCGAGTCAAGGATAAGATCAAGGAAAAGTTATGCTATTAAAACATAAAATGATGTCATGTTCCTTTTTAAAGAGATTTTATTTTATAAAAAAATGGATAGTTATTAGAAGTGTATAATTGTAATATTTGAGATGCAATGTAATAGTTATAGCCTAATTCTCTAAAACTATAAACCTGAAAGTATCCTTCATGTGAATTAAATTCAAATTATTGACTTATCTCAATATTTATTAATGTTTAAGGCTGGGGACTTATACAAATTCATGAATGGATAATATCTATAAAATAATCTCATGGATAATAATAATAAATTATTTCTCAATGAATAAAATGCATAATATTTGATGACATGATCTCATAAATCACAGTATCTATACCGTTAAATCCTGGTTCCAAGATAGTTTAATCTATGGGTAGGTATACCCCCAAAACCCATTTAATTTTTCAAACTAATTTTTCTCATGAGACCTTTCAATGCATCGAGGGGATAAATAATTTTGGGCCCCAACCATCAGTATATGTCCAATGCATTACTCACTTATTGAATGATCAAATTAATTCATAAAAAATATTCATGACAATAAATGTACGTACTGAATAAAGGATACGAGATATCAATATTTCCGCATTCAATAAAATAACATTCAATTTAAAACATTGTACATATAAATTGTATATAGTTTATGAAATAATAATATCGATGATATAAATAATAAGGTTTTTTAATAGAAATTTAATTTCCAATGACAATAATATAGTGAAATTTTTAAGAGAATTTTAATTACCATAAAATTAATATGACATAAGATATGTCCATTGATTCATAAAAAATATTGATTTTTTATAAAATCATGTCATTTGGGGAAATACAGAAATTAGAAGTGAAATATAAAAATAATATTTCATTAAATATTTTTATTTGTAAACCCATTTAATACTTGTAGAATGAATTAAATATCGTAAAATGGTTATGGTGGTAGTGAAGTTTGTTAACACCATATATGTTAAAAACTTTACTTTCGACTTTTCATAAATAGAGTAAAAAAACTAACATTTAAGAAATCATTAAAAATATTCCTTTAAAAAAATTTAAAACATAATTATAACATAAAATGGCCTTAATAAATCTTTTGTGTAATTAAAAGGGATTTTGTAAAATAATTTTGAAAAATATGAACTTAGAAGAAAAATGTACCCAATCAAAAGGAGAAATAAGACCAAATTTTATTTTAAACATTTCATTTCTAGATTAAAGTACTAAAGAGGGGTAATTTTTTAAGAGAATATGGAAACACATTAAATATATACAAGATAAGAAAATATGTATATTTTTTGAATAATATAATATAATAATCCTTAAATGAAAAAAAATCAATATAAAAAAAGATATTGTATAATAAATCCTCACCTCTTTGGTTAATTTTAAATTATACCCCCGTAAAAGAATAAAATTTAATTAAAACATTAAACATCATGAATAAATAGATATAAAATTTCAATATATCTAAGAGGTAGTATATACATCACATAAAAGTGAATAGGATAATAATAACAAATTGGTCTCAATGGAGTGTAAATTAAGATGAAATCCCTTAACTCATGCTTACCTTTGGTTGAAAACACTTTAAACTCCTATATAATATTTTTAAACATGTTATTAATTTATAAAATGACAATATTCATATTCATAATATCATATATTATCCTTTTATAACATCTTGTAGTACCCCCAATTTCTTGTATGTATCCCTTTCTTGATGATTTTAATGGTTTTAAAGTTAAGGGTGATGAATGGGAGAGTCAGGAGAACTTTAAATGATGTTTGAGGCAATGGGGAAGTCAAACGTGCGACACACGGTTTGTCTAAACCGTGCGACCAAACCGTGCGTAGTTGGACCTTGATGCAGTAGCTTCCACACGGCCATCACACAGTTTGTTTAACCGTGTGGCCAAACCGTGAATGGATTGTCTGCCGAGGTAGTGGCTAATGCACTGTTAACACACGGTTTGTCTAACCGTGCAAGAAAACCGTGTGACCACTTAAATGAGATCCTATAAAGGTGGATCTCACGCATTTTTGCCTCTATGTTGCTCTTTTTTCCTCTTGAGCGGCCCTAACTTGGGATTTTGCTTCTCCTAAGGTTAGAGAAGGTTCTCCCATCATTTTATAGGTGATCTAAAGTCTTCTCTTGGCGAATTGAATCCAGATTCTTGAGGTATGTGATCGTTCTTCTTCTTTCTTGATCGGTTTCTTAGATCTACTTAGATATACTTCTCATATTCTCTCAGTTTCTTAGATCTATTCCCGTTATGAGTATATCTAAGTACGTGGATGCCAAATATGATGAGATTTGGTCTTGATATTTCTAGGAGAAGAGATATAAGATGGGTGCTTGAAGAAGCAACCCGGTTTTCTTGAGCGTTCTTCATTTGTTTTGGTTTCCATCAAAACCCTAAAGGTAGGGGGATTCTATCTCGACTCCACTTAGTATAACTGATTGGCATGCTTTCAAATTGAGTGTGTGGTGTGGAATTGGTTGTGAAAATAAAAGAATAAATCTTCTTTAGTAATGATTTATGGTTTTAGAGAAATTGTGAAATCTTGGTGAATTGTTGTGCAAAGTTATTTGGCTTCATAAATTTAGAATGTTGATTTTAAATTATGTATATGATGAAATTATAAATGGTTTTATGAAAAATGGGTTTTCAATAAAACAGGAGTTTTATTGAAATGGTTTGTAATTGAAATGGTTTGGCATTGAAATGGTTTTGATGGAAATGGTTTTCAATAAAAAGGTGTTGTTATTGAAAGGGTGTTTTGGCATGATTTGTGGGAAGATGTGGTGTGTGTTCATATTGCATTCGGGATGGACAAGGGTTAGGAGTCTCCCCCATTTGTGTTGGTATTGATAAGGGTCAGGGCTCTCCCCATCAAACATTCATATTGCATTCGGGACATATAAGGATTAGGGGTCTCCCCCATCAGTGTTGGGATGGATAAGGGTTAGGGATCTTCCCCATAAAATATTCATGTGAATTTGGGTTGGATAAGGGTTAGAAGTCTCCCCCATAATTGTTAGGATGGATAAGGGTTAGGGATTTCCCCTTCTCCAGGTAGCATGCATGGTTGGTTTCATGGGTTTGTGGAATGGTTGGATATGCCAAAAAGGGATCTTGTGAAATGGTTCTAAATCTTGTTTGGTTATTTTTCTGGAAAAATAACTTTATGGAAAATTGGTTTAAATTGATTTTGGAATGCCTTTGGTTATGAATGGTTTTGGGAAACTTGTTTACATTTAGTTATAAACTACTTTTGAGAAAATGTTTTATATAAAATTTTCTTTATATAAATGTTTCTAACCTTTCTATAATAGTGGCATGAGTAGGGAAGTCATTGGGGAAACCTACTAAATTTTATACTCACCCCTGCTTTGTAACTTTGTGGATTTTGAAGATGTTGTATTCTAGGACACAAGTAAAGGTAAAGAATCTTATTGCTAGTGGCTCATGGTGATTCTTGGGAGATGTTGTGGAGCTCGGATCTTGTGGAGAATAGAGTCGTGGTGTCTTTTGAGAGCCTGAAGTTGTTCATCTGGTCTACCTTGATGCTTAGTTTGGTCTTCTGTTATTGTGTACTTGATGTGGTTTTACATAAATGAAGTTGTTTAGTGGTCATTCATTTGTTCAGGAATTATTTAGGGAATGTTTGGTTATGCTTGGTTGCTTTATGGGTTATTTATTAAAGGGTATGCCATCCCCCAACTTGTATTTAAAACCCTTCGGCATTTATTGCCAGACTTTGGCATATTGGGGATGTCACTTAAGGCCTATTAATGAATCATTGAGCTCTCAAGACAATGAGAATTGGCGGGTCATTACAAATGGTATCTGCTTGTTCGGTCCCTTCCTAATAAGTAGTCATCAATGTTCCTAGTCTTGGAGTTGAAATTCCTTCTTGTCTATTTCCTTGGGTCGAAATATTAGATAAGAGCAGGATTGTTGGAACTTAAAATGTATAGTATAAAAGGACATAGCAAACCCGTTTATGCTGAACATCAAGTTACCAGGGTGCTGGGTACATAAGTGTTTTGGTTACACTTCTAGAATGTTGGAAATCTCATTTTCATGGGTTTATCCAATGAGATGAGCATAAAATTCATTGTAGAGGAATGAATTCCCACTAGGATTTCATATCTCATTGTGAGGAATGACTTATGATTTACTACAAGGTACGAATTCTTGAAAAAAATGAAGAAATTGTTTTTAAGTGGAAGATTTTGAAAACATGATATTTATTGTATTTTGAAAATGGTTTGATTTTCAAAAATCATGTTGAATGTTTTCAAAAATGGTTGAACATGGAAAAAGGTTGTTTTGGAAAACAATGTTGTGATAGATGATGTGATATAATTTGAAATGCTAATCCATCAGTTTCTAGAGAGTGATATTGACAGAGGTTGTTGTTTGTTTATAAATGGAACTGGGTAAGCATCGTAGAGACCAACCAAAAGTGGCTGATGAGAATGTGGTTGCAACTGAGCCCTAGGTGAACCAGCAGTTAGTCCAAAGCTTAGTGCAAACATTCCAGGTTGTGGGGAGTGTGAATAGAGAAAAAGATCCAAAGTATATTGATTAGGCGGCCTAGTTTCAAAAGTAGGATCCACCCGTCTTTAGGGGTGATTTAGACCCAGAAAGGGCAGAGCCGTGGATATCCAGAATGAATAGAATTTTCAAATTCTTGGGGACACTGGTAGAGTTGAAAGTAAATCTAGCAACGTATAAGCTAGAGGATCTTTCTCTTCAGTGGTGGGAGTTGGTAGTCCAAGCTGGAACGAACCAGGGTATGATGTGGGAAGGCTTTGAGGAATTGTTTAATAAACATTTCTACCCACATACGTTCAGAATTCAGTGCACAACTGATTTCTTTAGTCTGAAGCAAGAGATGTATGTGACGGAGTATGCAGCTAAGTTTATGAGCTTAGTGCGGTTTTCACCCGAGGTGGCGGGTAGCACATAATTGAAGTAAATGGTCTTAAAAGCGAGGTTACGACAAGATATCCTTTCAAAAATAGTAGTGCTATGTATCGGTGATTACACATAGATGGTGAATCGAGCATCGGTAGCTAAGAGGGATCTGTTGGGAGCTCCGGGCGGAGGAATCATGGTCGTACCCATGGGTAATATGGGTGTTTCACACTATTTTATTGTTTCACTTGTGGTTGAGTTGCTGGGTTTAAGGGTAGAAATGATGCCTTTGGTTTTGAAACTTCAAACTCCTCTGGGTTGAAAAGAGTGTCGAGCCCTCTTATGTAGAGCATCTAGTATCGTTGTGGGAGAGGATGATCTAATGTTGAATTTCTACGTGCTTGAGATAGATGGGTATGATGTAATACCGGGAATGGATTTACTGGTGGCGTTTAAGGACCACATCGACTATAATGCGCTAATAGTAGATTATACAACACATGATGGCGTTAGACATCTCTTCAGAGGAGAGAGGCATGAAAGGCAGGGTGCAATGGGTTTGTTGGCACCAGAAGTGGGAACATTATCATATTAGTTGGCAGTGTTGTCTTTGGAATCGGTAGAGGGTGTTGAGCAGAGTGTTCTTCTGGCAGTGGTGGATCAGTTCATGGAAGTTCTTTCTGAAGAATTATCTTGGTTACCTCCCATAAGATAAGTGGAGTTTAGGATTGATCTCATTCTGGGGACCAATCCTATCTCACTTCCATCTTACCAGATGAAACATACTAAATTTTGGGAATTGAAAGTCCAGTTGGAAGAGTTAGAAAACAAAGGGTTTATCCAGCCTAGCATGTCTCTGTGGGAAGCGCCGATTTTTTTTGTGAAAAAGGAGGATGGAACTTTCAGGATCTGTGTTGATTATCATAGTCTTAACCAAGTTACGATAAAGAATGGATATCCACTTCCATGAATTGATGATTTGTTTGGCTAGTTCAGGGGAGCCTAGTGGTTCTCCAAGATCGACCTGAGGATGGGATATCATCAATTGTGGGTGAGGAAGGATGATATTCCTAAAACAGATTTTATAATTAGATATGGCCATTATAAATATGTGGTTATTACCTTTGGCCTAACGAATGCGCCAGCGGTGTTAATGGAATTAATGAATCAGATATTCTAGAGATATCTGGATTCAATTGTGGTGGTGTTTGTAGATGATTTTTGGGTGTATTCAAAGGAAACAATGGAGCATGATCAGCATTGGCGATAGTGATGGGGATCTTGAAGGATCATCGTTTGTATTCCAAATTGTCAAAGTGTGAATTTTGGATACATGAAATAATGTGTTTGAGATTTGACAAGAAATAATGTTCCAATACAGTGGAATGAACAGTGTTAGCAGTGTTTCGAAGAGCTAAAGGGCCGCCTTACATCAGCACTAATCTTGGTTTTTTCAGAACCAGGAAAAGGGTACGTGGTGTATTGCGATGCATTGACATCAGGGTTGGGGTGCATTCACATGAAAGGGAATCCTGTGGTTGCGTATGGATCACGATAGTTTAGGGTGCATGAGAAGAACTACCCAAATCATGATTTGGAATTGGCAGCTGTGGTCCATGCTTTGAAAGTGTGGCATCATTATCTCTTCAGTGAGAAATTCACGGTAGATACAGATCATAAGAACCTAAAGCACATTTTCTCACAAAGGGATTTGAACTTAAAGAAAAGGAGATAGATGGAATATCACCAGATGTTTAATTTTAACTTGATGTACATACTGGGTAAGGGAAATTTGGTGGTAGATGCATTAATTACAAAATCATATGCTCATGTGGTGAAATAGGCATCAGAGCAGTGGCAGTTGATGTCGGTTATAGATGATATGTGGTTGGAATGTGAGGACCAGGGCAATAGAGCGGTCTACTTTCTAGCTTTGTTGATCCCAGACTTGGTTGTCCTGATTAAAGAAGCACATATATCTGATTTTGAGTGTGTGACCATGAGGTCAAAACTCAATGGTGGGGAGACCATTGAGGGTTGGCAACTAAATGTAGATTCAGTTTTGTATTTTCAGAATCGGATGGTTGTATTATTTACTTGTCAAGAGGATCTTCTTAGGGCATATAATTATTCTAGGTGGGCTATTCATCCTGGAATTTAGAAAAATAATAAATTGTTGAAAGCACAGTTATGGTGGGCTGGTATGAAGAGAAGAGTGGCTGATTTTGTTTCGAGATGCTTGACTTTCTAGTAGATCAAGGCAGAGCGTTAGAGGCCATCAGGAATATTGTAGTCTTTACCAATCCCTGTTTGTAAATGGAAGAAAATATTGATGGATTTTGTCATAGGTCTCCCAATAATGGTCAGAAAGCACGATGCCATTTGGGTGATAGTGGATCGACTAACGAAGTCGGCCCATTTCATTCCAATTGGTGAATCTCATACGGTGGAGGATCTGTCCAAAATCTATATATGAGAGGTGGTAAAGAGGCATGGTGTTCTAGTTTCCATTGTATCTGATAGAGATCCTAGGTTTACATCTCATTTCTGGAAATCCTTATAGAAATTCCTTGGAACTCAGTTGACTATGAGCACCGCGTATCATCCTCAAACGGATGGGAAATCCGATCGGATGATACAAACGTTGAAAGATATGTTGTGGGCTTGTGTAATGGAATTTGGTGGCTCATGGGAGGATAATATACCCTTAGCGGAGTTCTCATACAATAATAGCTATCAAGCCTCGATACGCATGGCTCCGTTTGAAGCATTGTATGGGCGTCCTTGTCGTTCACCACTATGCTGGGTGGAAATGGGTGAAACTTTAATAGTTGGGCCAAGAATTATCTAGGAGACAATAGAGAAGATCTAGTTGATTAGAAAAAGGATGGAGACAGCTCAGAGTCGTCAAAAATCTTATTCAGATCACTGCCAAAGACCGTTGTAGTTCGTTGTGGGTGATCTTGTCTTTTTGAGGATCTCTTCGAGGCTTGGACATCATCGTTTTGGGAAGCAGGGCAAGTTATATCCTAGATAAATTGTTCCTTTTGAGATATTGGAATTTGTTGGAGATGTGGAATATTGGTTGGAATTACCACCATGGTTTAGTTCGATGCATAATGTGTTCCATGTATCTCAGTTAAAAAAGTATCGGCCTGATCCTGACTATGTGATTAGATGGGATCACGTTGTCCTATAGTCGGATGCTTCGTTGATACATATCCCAGTACGAATTTTGTATAGGCAATAGAAAGTCTTGTGTGAAAAAATCATCAATCTAGTGTGGATTTTATGGAAACATGGTCAGATTCAGGAAGAGACTTGGGAACGTGAGAAGGAAATGAAAGAGCAGTGGTTGGAACTCTTTCAGTTGGGTGAAGGTTTTCTACTTTCCGATGACGGAAAGACCAATGGTGGGGAGAAAGTAGTACCACCAGTTTCTGGTATGTAACCATTTGTTGATGATTTTAATGGTTTTAAAGTTAATCATGATGAATGGGAGAGTCAGTATAACTTTAAATGATGTTTGAGGCAAAGGGGAAGTCACACAGGCGGCGCACGGGTTGTCTAAACCGTGCGGACAAACCGTGCGTAGTTGGACCTTGAGGTAGTAGCTTCCACACGGGCGGTGCATAGTTTGTCTAACCATGTGGCCAAAATATTCATGGAGTTTCTTCCAAGGTAGTGGCTAACGCAGGGTTAGCGCACAATTTTTCTAACAGTGCGAGAAAACTGTGCGACCACTTAAATGAGATCCTATAAAGGTGGATCTCACGTTTTTTTTGCCTCTTTGTTGCTCGTATTTTCTCCTGAGTAGCCCTAACTCAGGATTTTACTTCTCCTAAGGTCAGATAAGTTTCTCCCATCATTACCGAGGTGATCCGAAGGCTTCTCTTAGCGAATCGAAGCTGGATTCTTGAGGTATGCGATCGTTCTTCTACGTTCGTGATCAGTTTCTTAGATCTACTTAGATATACTTCTCCTCTTCTCTCGGTTTCATAGATATACACCCTTTATGGGTATATCTAAGTGTGTGGATGCCAAATATGATGAGATTTGGTCTCGATCTGGCTAGGATAAGAGATCTAAGGAGGGTTCTTGAAGAAGAAACCTGATTTTCTTGAGCGTTCTTCGTTTGTTGTGGTTTCCGTCAAAACCCTAAAGTTATGGGGATTCTTTCTCGACTCCAATTAGTAGAACTGATTGGTATGATTTCAAATTTAGTGTTTGGTGTGGAATTGGTTGTTAAAATCATAGAATAAATATTCTTTAGTGATGATTTATGGTTTTAGTGAAATTGTGAAGTCTTGGTGAATTGTTGTGGAAAGTGATTTCACTTCTTGAATTTAAAATGTTGATTTTAAATTATGGATTTGATGAAATTGTAAATGGTTTGATGAAAAATGTGTTTTAAATAAAAAGGTAGTTTTATTGAAATGGTTTGGAATTGAAATGGTTTGGAATTGAAATAGGTGTGATGGAAATGGTTTTCAATAAAAATGTGTTTTTATTGAAAGGGTATTTTGGCATGATTGATGGGCAGATGTGGTGTGTGTTCATATTGAATTCGAGACCGAAAAGGGTTAGAAGTCTCCCCCATCAGTGTTGGGATGGATAAGGGTTAGGGCTCTTCCCCGTCAAACCTTCATATTGCATTCAGTATGGATAAAAGTTAGGGGTCTCCCCCATCAGTGTTGGGATGGATAAGGTTTAGGGATCTCCCCTGTAAAACATTCATGTGCATTTGGGTTAGTGTAGATGCTGGAAAATGTGTGAGGGCTGGAGAAAGTTCCGTAATGAAAAATCGAAGTCATATTCGGACTCGGAGGCCCGGTCTGGAGGTCCCAGAGATGTTGTGCGAAAAAGAGGAGAAGGGCGTGAAAAAATTATGTGCCGCATGGAAGGTACCGGGATTCGTGCAAGTTCCCAGCGCCGGCGTGAAATAATTTCATGCCTGGGCCCCACACAGTTGATATTTCGCACCACCACAATGGTTGCACAATTATTTCGGGCAACCCTGGCATTCTGATACGCCGGATGCCTATAAATAGAAGGAGACCCCTTTCCTTTTCGGGGCTGAAGAATTCAAACCGCCTCTCGTGCGCGTAATTGTCATTCCGCACACGCGCAATATGGCCTTCAGGTAGGGTTATTTTTCATGCCAAGTTGCCCCGGGATCCGCCTTCACGTGAGATCCCCCTGGATTAGACAAAAACTCCAACCCCTCAGGGTCTGCCCCCCTGTGCGCAATTCCTTCCATTGCGTGCATTCCCGTCAGTTGCGCGCAATCTTTGCGCGCCCCCTGTCCTTACGCTCGGCCCTCACCACCCGTGCGTAATTCTTCCCCCCGTTTGCAAAATCCATTCAAGTCACGCAAAGCCTTGACCACCTTTATTTCATGTAGCCCTAAGGGATGCGCATAATCCTTCAGTGCTTTTCACCTTGGTGCTCCCTGGGCACTCCCTCTACGTGAGTACCTGATTCCCTCCTTCTGGGTGCCATTTGCAGGTGTCCTGTGCACCCCGGTCATTCGTATCATGTATGGTTTTCCCGTACGGACTTCTCAGCTCGTACGAAGTAACTTCAAAGTCCCTTGGACAATACTTCCCACTGCATTGCTTCACCTCATGCTTCTTCGCATAGGCACGCTAACGGCTATTGGTTCTTCACATAGCCACGCTAATGTGGACCCCTAGATGGTTCGCCCCGTGACACCCCCTCAGAACGACCATGACGATGACTTCCCTTCTACAAGGGGAAGAGGGAACCAACTATGTAAGTCCCAGGGGTGCGGAGCCAACCCACCTCATCTGATCTATAGGATGTTAAACTGCCAAGCACCTCGTCTTAAACACATGACGTTAAACTGTGACCTGGCCCCGTGCCTCGCACGCATGGTCTCCCTACCTCGGAAATTCTCCACGCCCGCTCGTCTCCACAAGGATGGTGGGTTCATACCTCACATGGGGTGATTTATTGTAGTGTATTTTGTCCATGGCGAAGGGCATCCTCCTTGGCGTAATCCCCAAACCCTTCTTGCGGAAGGTAGCACCCATGCACCTTCGTACTTCCCCGGCGCCAGGGCCAGCGGAGAGAATGATGGGAAGTGGGACTCCACCTCTCTTCCTGGGTGCCAAATCCTTCTCCCACTGCACTTTGTCACCCCCATGATTCCATCCTAGAGTAAGTACTGACACCACGGGCTGCTCAATGTGTAAGCCCCTCTTCACTTCCCATGGACGCACCCTTCGCGACGTGATCGTCAGGTCCCTACAACCTCTTGTTTCTTACACTGAGCATGACTCCCATGAGCTTAGAGTGAGCACCGACCCTGACCCCCACCAATATAAAACTACAAAGACTTTGATCCATGTCAAGGCATGGTATGTAGGAAGCCTCCATGAGGTTCAAGGCCACCACCCGGTCGTTTCGACCCCTTCACGTCGGTTCATCAACTCTATAGGATTCCTCAGAGCGTAAGCCCCATACCACCATGGGCCGTCTCATAGCGTAATCCCCATTTCAACCCGAACTACGAGGATTTTGATCCGTGCTATGGAATGGTACGTAGGAAGCCTCCACGAGGTTCAAGCCCCACCACCATGGGCCGTCTCAGAGCGTAAGCCCCATTCCAACCCGAACTACGGGGACTTTGATCCATGCTAAGTCATGGTACATAATAAGCCTCCACGAGGTTCAAGCCCCACCACCATGGGCCGTCTCAGAGCGTAAGCCCCATTTAAACCTGAACTACAGGGAATTTGATCTGTGCTAAGGCATGGTATGTAGGAAGCCTCCATGAGGTTCAAGCCCCACCACCATGGGCCATCTCAGAGCATAAGCCCCATTCCAACCCAAACTATGGGGACTTTGATCCATGCTAAGGCATGGTACATAGGAAGCCTCCACGAGGTTCAAGCCCCACCACCATGGGTCGTATCAAAGCGTAAGCCCCATTCCATCCCGAACTACGGGGACTTTGATCCTTGCTAAGGCATGGTACATAGGAAGCCTACAAGAGGTTCAAGCCCCACCACCATGGGACGTCTCAGAGCATAATCCCCAATCCATCTGGAATCTAGGTCCCACTTCATGTCGGTTCACCGACTCCATATCCTTGGGCTTCCCCAGAGTGAAAGCCCCAAACACCCCATCCCGCATGACGTTAAACTGCATTTCATCGAACTATGCGGACTTTGATTCCCTACCATGGGGATATGTAGGAAGCCTCCATGAGGTTCAAGCCCAACTCCCATGTCTCATCCTGACCTCTCCCTCATGCCCATGCACCTCAGGAAGCTCATGAACTAACCCAAAGTTCTTACTCTCTCTGGGTCCCATCCATGCATTCATTCTCATGGGTCACCTCTTCAGGTGTCCCACCGTATCATCGAACTACGCGGACTTTGATTCCCTACCACAAGGATACGTAGGAAGTCTCCACGAGACCCAAGCCCAAAGCCATCATTCATCCTGATTCTTACATGGGCCGCCACATCCTGGTGGGATCATGCCGTTTCATTCCCCTACATAGTATCCGTGAAGCCGCCCACGTGCTGGCCCCAACATCGGTGTTCCCTCTTGGGGGTTCTTCAATCTGATCCACTCCAGCTAGTGTTCCGATCAGTTCGATCCATCACCGTTGGACGTTAAACTTGCGGCATACCCCGTGTTAAACATGAGAAGATGAGGAAAACCTCAGATACATGCCAATGGAATACAGTTCCCCACATTCTATGTGGGATACCTCAGCCTTCTGTGCCCTTGAGAAGCCCTATGATAAGGGAAAAAAGACAGACATGCCAATTCCCCACCGTCAAGACACACCAGTGATGCCCCAATGTGACTACTCTCCTAACCAAAGATTGCTGCCCTGACCAGACCCCTTGGAAGTTCCTGACATAAGAGACATAATTAACTGGTGTCCATGAAGATATGGCACCAGGAAGAGATTCACGAACCAAAACTTAATCTATGAGGGAGACCCAGACTAGGTGACGAGCTCCGAGGAGGAATCCACGGAAGGAAGAACCGACATCCCATCATCCCAGTTTCGATCAAGGAGAAGACGTCCCTAAATAAGGAGCGGATGTCGCCCGCCTTTGGAAAGATGGAATGCGGGGCCACAACAGCGTGTCCTCTGCGTGACATATGTGCGCGTCCTCGACAAAAGCGTCAGAAATAGAAAAATGGCAAACCTGATGTGAATCTCCTCTCTTCATCTTGGGGAATAGTAATGCTCAGGACATCAGGGGATAAGCAAGTCACCATACCTCATCATCCGGTACCAGGTCCTACCGAGCAGGATAGACGTGGAACTCGCCAGAAGTTGGGACAATCAGGACGTTGACCATTCCGTTCTGCGACGTTCTCAGTGTGGATCCCTCTTGCCGACCATGGAAGACGGAATGACGCTAGGGAACTGGTTGTAGATTCCTTTTTATAGTAGTATTAATGAGTTATTCTCCTTGCTTCAGGAATCAAGTCATTGCCTCCAGAGCTTGATCACCTGCCCACCGACGCCGGGGTAGGGGCAATATCAGCGCAGCTTCCCTGCGCAGTTTTTCCTCTTCCATGACGGTCGTTACTACCATGACTGTTGGGCATCCACACCCCCTCTCCCCATCAAAGATTATCCAGTGAAGGGTAATCAATGACCTTATACACAGGAACGAGGAGTAAGGGGTCATCCCCACCAGGGATATGGCCCACCTAGATCTTGAGGCGGCTATGCCTCACCGTCCACGTCGCCCCTGAGGGCCGCACAGGGAGCTGCTGCTCCCCACCCCAACATTCAATCACTTCGGTAGCTTGTCCCCGGAGTGCCTCGATAGCTCCCTCCCCTATGATGATGAAGTAGGAGGTGTCCGTGCCGATCCGATTAGAGTCCCGCTTCAAGGGATCCTGGCAGGGGCCCCCACCAGGCCACGTCAGTGCCGCCACCCAGTTCCCCAAGCCCAGGAGCACTTAGTTCACATGCCTCCACCACTAGCTCCAGTCCACCTGACTCGACGCCAGCGTCAGGCACGGGCAGAAGAAGACGATCATTGTGGGGCATCAACATCAGCGAATACTATGGCCCGAGCCACAACTGGTTCACCCCTCCAAATCCCTGCATACGGCGAGTAGGGAAAGCAGTAAGAACAACCTGAATCGAGGCCCCAACCGCCCCATGGGTAGGTTTGGTCGACTCTCCCGATCGCTGTCACAGGTGATGGTCGCTGCAGACCAATCTGTAGTAGTGCTGCCCAGCACGGAGGCTCACTCCACACCACCACTACGGAAGGTGCGGGCCCTCCCTGCTTCCAATATCGGCTTGGAGGTCTGCCTCATGACACCTTCAACCCAGGCGAGGGTCTTCCTGGTGACAGAAACACTCCACATGGGGTTCTCTCCCGCACCCACTACACTAGGTACGAGGTCACTCCCCCTGCCGCGAATAGTGAACATGGAGGCATTGCATGTACAGTTAATCGCCAGCACGGATGACCTCTCCGTGTCCCTTTCGACATTTTTCCAGGTTCCCCTCACACCCCGTCCTCCTCAGGTGGGAACTTTCTCCACCATGGTGCTGGTACTACCAGGGAACCCCATGTCAGAAGTCAGACCTGCCCTAAAGAACCATTCTGAGGCAGGAGAGAAGGCCACTTCAGCTGTAATAGGAATCCTGGGGAAGGCTGGGCAGGAATCAGGCCAGTCCGCTTCTCAGACTCTGAGACGGAGTATGATCCAGTGTAGGAGCCCTCCCCTCGGTCCTCTAAGTCAAGGGATGGGGAAGGAACGAGACGCATAAGCCTCGTGCTTTCAAAATGCGAAGCCCGCAGGATCCCTGCTTCCCTCCGAAGGTATATCTAGGAGGATGAGACCCTGGAATGCTTCCAGGGGTCGACTGCACAATTTCCATCATCACCTCTGGAAGCACCCTCTACCTTAGAGCCATTTTGTGGGTCAATGGTAGAAGAGCCAAGACGTAACCCACCCCCAATAGACACTGTTGTCGCGTCAGGGTTTCTGTTCACCGGTCCATCCTACCGTGACATGGAGGCCAACTCGCTACAACCCTCAGGGGGCAGCCCATGATTCGGCAGCCAATCAGCCCATTCGCCGTATTCTCCACCAGCCAGTCTGCCGTCCCAGTGGTCTGCCTCAGTGCCGTCGCCAGTTAATTATCCACCCTCAGTTGACGAGTGGGAAAATCAAAGGCCAGACCCTAGATCTGAGCCAGGAAACTTCTGGACCATCCTCGCTGCGGGTCACTTCCCTGAGATGTTTTGGTCGGTCGTAGGATTGAATTTTGGTACGCCAGAATCACTCACCCTGGAGGAGTTTGAATGCTTCCGCCAGACCCTCTGGGTGACTCACCTTCGTCTTCACCACCTGTGGGTGAATTATCCAGGGATCCAAGAGCACATCGAAGGCATCAGTGAACAATTCCGCCTGGTGAACGAAGCCACACTCCCTGCAGCCCGACACCCCGATTCACATGGCCACCACATGAAACTCCAAAATAGTGCGTTCAGAGTTTTCAAGTACTCCATAGAGTGGTCAAGGAGGCTACCCCCCATATTCAAGTCCTTGGCCGGGGGTAGTATGCTGCCCTCCTCTTTAGTGCGATTCTCCGGCAGCTTGATTCCCTTGGCGGTAGTGAGGGAATTCCCATAGGAAGAGTGGTGGTCAACATGATCGACCTGACAGGAGAGTAGAATGAGCTAAGACTTCTTGATGGAAACATCCCCCCTGAGGACGTGCTGCCACTAGACCCATCAGGAAGGATTAATCACCAGCAGAGGAACCTACTAGGTCTCCCTGCTCCCACCGAGTCACTGGTACTGAGTCAGAATGTCAGTAAAGGCAAAGAGCATGTTGGAGATTCCAAGCACTCCGACCCGTCGGCCTCAGTGCCGAAGACAGAGGAGGACTCCGAGAAGACCGTGTTGTGTCAGCAACTTGCTGAGAAAAAGAAGTTGTTTGATGAACTTCTGGCTGACCGCATTGCAGAACGACGTCCTGACAACGGTGATCCTAGGCCAGGGTAGTAGGGGCAGGAACAACTGCCCCTCGACGAGATTCTCCCAGGAAACCCTGATCCTGTTGTATTCGCTGACAGGGCAGAAGCTGGAGCCCATGGAAAGAGGGTGCGGTATGTCTCGCAGAACCCTTCTGAACGATAGGACCACCAAGGGAATCCCATCTGAGCTCCTCCAGCCGCCCCAAGGGTCGCTCCACCAGCCGATAAGCTCGGCTACCACATTGAAGATCACGGTAATGCGCTCGTGGTTAGGGATCCCCATCAGGATAGGGACCCGCACCCAGAAGATCCGATGGATGTACTCATTGTCCACCTAGAAGTTTTGGAAATGCGACAAGTGGTTGTCCCACCCTTATGGAAAGCCATACCCGGCATGGGTGGACGACATGCTGACACCACCAGGATTTAGAAATCCCACTTTCCTCCCCTTTAATGGGATAGTGGACTCGCCGCAACACTTGGCCCACTTCAACTCGAGGTGTGGGCCTATGTTAGGGACTCCGGTGCAGCAGGAGGCCGCCAAGATCCGTTGCCTTATTCAGACACTAGAAGGGCCGGCATTCGTTTGGTACAGCCAGCTCCCCACTGGATCTGTGACTAGCTGGGAGGACCTTCGCAGGTAGTTCCTTTACCATTTTAGCTCTACCACCCAGAAGACGAACATCACAAACCTCTTCAGGTGCAAGAAAAGGCCCGACAAGCGAGTCACAAACTTTTTCACCTGGTGGAAGGGGCTTACATACTCCCTTGACATGCCATTGACTCAGGAGCAATTACTGACAATGTGCATGGGGAATGTCAAGATGGAACTGGTTCCCTCCCTGATAACCCAGAATTATCCCGGAGGGTTCCGAGACTTCTCAAATAAGGCCCAGCGCCTCGAGGAATCTCTACAACAGGCTATCCGGGCACACCTGCTGCCCCCTGCAATTCTAGCAAGGAGAGATTCCAGAGCCGAGCCCGCCTCTGTGGTGCAGATAGAGGACCCCAGGCAGCTAGCGTTGATACCATTAGAGCCCACTCTGCAGCCTCGCAGAGGCCCTCAACTGTGGGAACAGTTTCCAACCCAGCAACGCCTGCCCCAGAATCGGCAGGGTCCTCTGCGTAATGCACCACCACCGCCTAGGCGAGATAATCAAGTTCCTCCCCCTTGGAAGGCTCCTCCGGCCCCCCATCAGGGTCAGGCTCCTAGAGCCCCTTTTCTGGACAGAAGGAATCATACCTACTTGTTCGCTGAGGCTCAGGTCCCCAGCTAATTCCTTAGCGCCTTGGAGTAGAGAATCGTGCAATTGCCCGAGTGCTAGAAGTAGGAAGAGGCACATCTCACTGATCACCCCAACTACTGCCCTTATCACCAGATCCTGGGGCACACCACCAGGAAATGATATGTGTTCAAGGACTGGCTCCAAGAATAGATTAACAACAACATAGTCAGGTTGGGCCCAGCCCTGGAATAATTGGTGGGTGTCTTTGTGAGATCAGATAGTAGTAGCGATGACGGAGGCGCATGGCAGTAGGTCCCTGACCGCAGGTCTCAGAAGTATAGCGACTGGATGGATCATAGGATGGTTTCCCGTGCCCATGGAATTATCCGTGCACGCCTAAATCATCTGGAGCCTTTATAATCTATGGCTACAACTTTAGTGTTATTATCTCAGCCAGCCTCTTCCCAGAAGAGAAAGAATCGACGACGCAAGAAGAAGCAGCACACCCCGCCAATGTCGTCGACTTCCTGCACTCTCGGCGACTTCATGCCCCCATAGATGGAAATCCCTCCTAGAATCCACCCTGTGGTGGATGATTTGTCAAGTGACAGTCAGGGGTACACTTTGGATAACACCGTCGAGATGGTAAATCCATATATGAATCCCGACAAGGGGGAGCGCCAGACGAACCTCCACAATGTCCCTAGTCGACACCAACATCGGCAGAACCGCGACCATATGGGTCGCCGAGGCACATCCGTTAAAACCTCCATCTAGGTCGTGCACGCCGTTGAGACCAGACAATAGGTACAACATAGAACTCATCACGCGATAATCCCTCCACCACCGTTTGTGTTACTGGATCAGGCAGAGCCACTTCGGCCATATCACGATTAGCTTTACCCTGCCATAGGATGATCTCAGTCACCCGGTCCTTACCTAGCAGCTGCCCTCTGAGCTCCGACTAATGAGCAGCGGGATGTCCCCAGTACCGGTCATCTTCCGGTCTAGCCGGCAGGGTCCTCCATGCCTCCAGACACAGAGCGACCTCTTGTAAGCAGAGGTTCGCGCCTGGTGCGGAAGTATGATGTTCTGAAGCACCTCACCAGCTTCCCAGCAAGGATATCTATCCTTGAATCCCTTCGCCTATCACTGGATATGCGCGAAGCACACATGAAGGCTTTAAGAAGCCCCCTCCAGTTTGAGATGGAGGTAGAAGATGCAGAAGCCTTCCACACTGATGCAGTTGAGAGTGTTGAGTGTGAGGTCGTCATCTCATTCTCTGGTGAAGATGAAGACCCTCCCATACCGGGGCACATCTGCTCGTTGTATATCACTGGCCAATTCAATGGCGTGGAGGTTTGCTACTGTCTCGTTGACCCTGGATCCAGGATCAACCTTATCCCGACACGGACACTGTGGAAGCTAGGGTTATCCAACGATGATCTGAATCCCTCTGATTTAAGGATCTAGGGATATGATAGGAAAGAACAGACCCCGGTCGGCAAAATATGCCTGAAGACCCAGTTCAGTGGCCTGGTTTCCAGCACCGAATTCATGGTTGTCTCCCAGGACACCGCATACAATTCATTGATGGGTAGGCTATGGCTCCATCTGTACACGGCCGTCCCCTCATCATATCACCAATGCCTCAAGTAATCCCTTAATGGTCAAGTAAGCGTACTCCAAGGTGATGCATCTCCCTTCACCTCTTGCGAAGCCCGCTACTTAGATGTTGATTATTACAAGAGAAAGGATAAGCAAGTCCAGGAAAGTGAGGTTGAGCCTGTGGCCACTACGACTGACCCTTGTACATGCCTGAATGACGCCTATGTCTTCCCAATCCATCGGTTAGAGTCCACAACACCCGATATGGGGCAATGTTTTGTCATTTCTGGGACTAGAGGGAACTGCACTCTCAAATCTAGGCGGTGTCAGAGGATCACTTTGTATTCTTATACAAACCAGGATCCAGTGATCCCGGACCCTCCTACCCCCATACGGTATAGGGATGTCCGACTCATGGCAACGACAGTCCATCATACTTGTCTGTTTCGCCGGGCCAAGATAAGTCGGATCCAACCAACACGCCACTACTTCTTTGATGTTATCAAACGTGGCCCCTTGGGCCGAATACTAGATGGGATTGAGTCGACAACCTTCATATCCATGGTCTCAGTGGCGCCAAAGTACCCCGATGCAAGGGCCATGACCGCACAAGCGGGTAGCATCCTCCCATCAGGGTTTGATAGCTCAGAAGCAGCTCCCCTTGCAGATGATCCCTCCACAAGTGGAGAAGAATATATAAAGGATTCTCCCCTACCTTCGAGGAAGGGGTCTCATCCATGGTCGACAAGTTGGTACAGGTGAACCTCGAAAGTGAGGCAGATCTGAGACCCATGTTGATCAGCGCTGCTATGTCTCTTGAGGAGCAGCATCCGTATGTTGAATTCCTTAAACAACACCGTGATGTGTTTGCTTGGAGTTACAATGAGATTCCAAGACTAGATCCTCAGGTAGCCTTCCACCACCTCGGTCTCCCTACAACCCATCACAGGTTCAAGCAGCCTCCTAGAAAGATGCACACTTTTCACGGTGCCATGGTTGAGGCCGAAATCGACAAGATTATCAAAGCCAACTTCATCAAGGAAGTTCAGTACCCCAAGTGTTTATCCAACATTGTGCCTGTTAGGAAGAAGAACGGGCAGATCAGACTATGTATCGACTTCCGTGATCTCAATCGCCACTGTCCGAAGGATGAGTTTCCCCTTCCAATGACAGAATTGTTTATTGACTCTACAGCTGGATTCCAAGCCCTCTCCTTTATGGATGGTTACTCTGGGTACAACTAGATCTGGCCCCCAAAGATAAGAAGTCCACCACTTTTAGGGGTCCCCAAGGTACTTTCTGTTACCAGGTTATGCCCTTCGGCCTGAAGAATGCAGGTGCCACCTCTCAGCGGGCCATGCATCGCATATTTAAGCTAATCCTCAGGACACTGGTGGAGTGCTATGTGGAAGATATGGTGGTCAAATATCACCAGTACTAGGACCATCTCAAGGACCTTGAGAAAGTATTTGTCTTCCTTTGTTCCCGCCACTTGAAGATGAACCCATTGAAGTGTGCCTTTGGGGTCACCTCCAAGAAGTTTCTTGGCTTCGTTGTCAGATACTGGGGCATTGAGGTCAACCCAAAGAAGATCAAGTAAATTAGCCAGATTCCTCCCCTGAGTAATATTCAGGAGCTTCAAGGACTTCAAGGCTACTTAGCCTACATATGTCGATTCATTTCGAATCTGCCTGGCAAGTGTAAGCCCTTTTCTTGGCTCATGAAGAAGGGCACCTCTTATGAGTGGGATGAGGAGTTCCAGACCGTCTTTGAGGAAATCAAGCAATATTTTCTCCAACCTTCGGTCTTGATTCCACCCATCTCCGGGAAGCCACTGATTCTCTATGTCACCGCCCTAGAACGATCCCTGGTCTCCCTTCTTGCCCAGAAGAACAATTAGGGGACGGAGAACAATCTCTAATACCTCAGCTGCATGCTCCTTGATACAAAGACCAGATACTACCCCATCGAGGAAAGCTGCCTTGTACTCATATTTTCCATGCAGAAACTGTGGAATTACCTGTAGCACTATGAGTTACATTTGGTCTCTCGAGTGGACCCGCTGAAGTACATTATGAATCTCCCCATGTTGACTGGCCAACTAGTGTGGTGGGCGGTGATCCTCCCACAGTTTTACATCAGGTTCATGTCCCAGAAGGCTATCAAGGGGCAGGCATTGGAAGACTTCCAAGCTGCCCATCCAACCTCTGCGGATCAATCCCTGGACTTATATTTTCTTGATGAGGAAATCCTCTCAGTCGATCATGTCGTCTCATGATTGAAAATGCACTTCGACGGTGCCTCCTGGAGCCCCACCGGTAGGAGACTCAATGATCCTAGGCTCAATAGAGTGGGCCTGGGTATCGTCTTCATCACCCCAGAGCAAGCCATTCTGCTGTACTAATTCCTGTTGTCAGAAGGCTGCACCAACAATGAGGCAGAGTATCAGGCTCTCATTACTGGTCTTGAGCTAGCCCTTGAGATCAACGTTCCCCATTTACACGTGAAAGGGGATTTTGAGCTGGTCATCAAGCATGTAAATGGAGACTATGTAGCTAGAAATACAGAACTCATACCACTGTTAGAGCGCACTCTCCGGCTAATGTCCTAGTTCCCTTCTCATCCAAAGTTCATTCACATTCCTCGGTCACAGAACGGTCGAGTAGATGCTTTGGACAGCCTGGCCGTGTCGCTTTCAGAGCCTGAACAGGATGACCTGATTATCCACGTGGCGCACCGGAGAGTCATTACTCTCGTTACCCCGGAGGATGATGACGGCCCATAGATAAACCATCTTACCATTGGTCCCCCTACGTCTGTAACCCTGGGTGTTTCAGATTTGGTGATCGAAGTAGTTTCCGATTAGAGGACACCTTTGGTCAAATACCTCCAATACGGTAATCTCTCGTTAGACCGGGCTAAGCGCGAGCGAATCTGACGCCGCACGCTACAGTTTACCCTTCAGAGCAGTCCCAACATTTAGTAGATCCTCTATAAACTCGGATTTGATGGTGTTATCCTCTATTTCCTTCAAAGAGTTGAGATTCCACAGGTCATGCAAGAGGTTCATGCCAGTTCCTGTGGTGCCCATCAGGCCGGGTCAAAACTGTCTCACCAGATTCGGAGACCAGGGTATTTTTAGCCCTCCATGATCCATGACTACATCGAGTTCACCAAGAGGTACCATGCATGCCAAGTTCATGATAACATTATGCATCAGCCACCAGAACCTCTCCACTCCACCAAGTATTCTTGGCCCTTTGCGGTCTGAGGGTTAGACGTCATGGGGCCATACCCACAGGCAACGGCTCTCCAGTGCCGGTTTATCCTGACCGCTACAGACTTCTTTTCCAAGTGGGTGGAGGAAATTCTGATGAAGTAAGTCAAGGCCCGTTCTATTGTTGACTTCGTGATTTCCAATATCATATATCGATTTGGGGTACCTCACATTGTGCTCATCGATAACGAAACCAACTTCCGAGCAACTGAGCTGAAGAAATTTTACGCCACGTACAAAATTCTCTCCAACCATACCTCCCGCTATCACGCGTAGGCAAATGGACAGATTGAGGCATTCAACAAAACCATCTCTAACATTTTGCCGAAAATGGTTGTTCAGAACAAGAAAAGTTGGCCGAATAATCTCCCCAACACCCTTTGGGATTATCGGATGATGACTCGTAATTCCATCCAGGTGACCCCATATTCCTTGATGTATGGAACAAAGGTCGTCCTGCCCATTGAGATTCAATTTCCCTCATTGCGCACAACAATCTATGACCATCAAGCACCGGATAGGGTGGCTAAAATCCATATAGAAGAATTGGAAGCATTGGACGAGAATAGGATTCGTGCCCTGCACAACCTAGAGAGGCACCCGAGCAGGATGGCTCGAGCTTTCTACAAGAAGGTTCGCTTCCTCTCTTTCCTGCAAGGTGACTTGGTATTGGCCCTCAGAGCGCCAATGATATCCAGAATGAAACCACCCAAGTTGGAACCAAAATGGTAAGGGCCTTTCATTGTTCATAAGGTTTATCCTAATGGAGCGTACTCCCTCGTGACCATGGATGGTGAGCGTGTAAATCCTCCAAAAAATGACAGGTTACTCAATAAATACTTTGCCTAAGCCTCACGGTCCTGCACAAACTTAAAATGTATGGTCCCGCATGACCCTAAACTGCATCTAGTCCCGCATGATCCTAAATTGCATCTGGTCCCGCATGACCTTAAACTGCACGCTCATCCCGCAAGACGTTAAACTGCAAGCTGGTCAGGCCTTCCTGACCGAGGCCCAGCCTCAGCCCCCTTGTCCTTCTAGGAACCAAGCCAAAGTTCTTACTCGAAGGGTACATTGTAGTGTGGGATTATGTCCTCATTCACACCAGGTTATTTTCTGCATTGTACACCTCCCTTATCTGAGGTTTCTTCCTCCTATTCTCGTCCCAACTGTAAGACATTAAACTGTAAGCTGGTCAAGCCTTCCTGAACGAGGCCCAGCCTTAGGCCCCTTGGCCTTTTTAGGCCTCTGGCCCAGGTTCTCTCTTATGGGATTGTGCGGTGTGGTGTGGGATTATGTTCTCATTCACTTCAGGTTACCCGCCGTACCATGCGCATCCTCGGATGAGACACCTCTCATCATTCCACATAATGTTAAACTGTGCTACTAGAACTACGTGTGGCTTGATTCCCATCCTTATGGGATATGTAGGTCTGCCTGAACACCTATATTTTAGGTCTAGACCCATCTCTTAAGAGATCTCCCGATCTCCCGACCACCTTGGCCTGTCCCTCTCCATGAGGGGGAATATATAGGTGTGGTCCAGGGTTTTTGGCGCCATGCCCCCCTTTTCCCAGGAATCTGACCTCTTTTGGCCGCTCTCAAATTGAGACCCTCGACCCTTTTCAGTGGTCCACTAATGTGTTCAGAGTACTCTGGTCTAGGACCTGGAGTGTCAGATTCAACTTAGGCAAGTTCTGTCTACTTTTCAAGCTTCGTGTTCCCCTTCATTCGGGCCCCCGTTATCTTTCACACCCGGAGGGACCCCCAAAAAATGGCATGGATACAACGCCTAAGGGATCTCCTACCATTACGGGCCAACGCCCTCGAGGGTCTCGGACAACAAATTGATACAAATCCTGCGTTGTAAACATGGTCAGTAGTCGATGATCATTTGTTTGTCCCCATTTCAGGCTAACACGACAGGATGCTGTGTTGTGAACATGGTCAGCAGTAATCCTCCATCGTCATGCCAGCCCCTTCGGGCCCTGAATATTGGTTGCATGATTCAAATTATGTTCCACTCCATCGTGTCAAGTTGGAATCTCGACACTATTTTCACTAACCCTCAGTGCACCTCCACACATCAGATAGACAAAGCCGCAATATAGCATCTCTTGGGGCTTCTGTAATCCGAGTGCTAAGACTATAGGTTGAGATCTTCTCTAAGATCCATGCGCATCTTGAACCTCATCCCCATGGGATATGTGGGGTCACCCAGAAATTGCATTCCGGGCTCAGCTCAGCTGGAGTCTAGTGTCTTCTGCCCCTTTATCTTTAGACATTCACCGGCCCCTTGGCTCGAGGCTCCTCTCTCGGAATCGTGCGCGGTGATGGTAAGGGATTATGTCCTCATTCTCGGTAGGTATGATTTATCTCATCATGCTCATTCCCCCAGGTCCTAGCCAAATGACCTTAAACTATGCTGGTTGGTCCTACCACATGACCATAAACTGTGATGATATTGTCCCGGCCGCACGATGGAAAACAGAACTACATTGTGATGACCTCTCCATAGAGGACATCACGTTGGGTATCAGTAATTTACCATACCATTTTTCAATGCCCGTATATGGATTGACTATTGTGGTGATGCCAGGAATTCCTACCCTAGGCCAGTTTCTCCACAAAAGAAAAACTATTCACCTTAAAGGACAAACAAGATACATCAAATGCCGCTTCTTTTGGTGCGAGGGCTAGACCCACACGCCCCTTTCATCCTATGCATAGGTACCATACCATTCTATTCCACACTCCAAGAACTATGTGTGGATTGATTCCCATCCTTATGGGATACGTAGGTGTGCCTGGGCACTTCCCCACGGGCCCATCTTAACGTTCGTGTTCGGTCCCTTGACTGGAACACTTCCCCAGGGAACACATGGTAAGTAGGGATTATGTCCTCATTCACAGAGAGTCTCGTAACCTCCTTATCATGTGTCTCCAGCTCTCCTTACCCATCCTTGGTCCAAGTTCTAAGACCTTAAACTAAGACCCTTACCAGAACTACGTGCGGATTGATTCCCATCCTTATGGGATACATAGGAACGCCCATAAATTTCGTCTCGGGTCTAGCCCCGGAGATCACAAACCCATCTCCCCCCTCACTGTCGGCCCTTTGGACTGACTTCTCGAGGAGTTTTGTAACTATAGAATTAGACCTGAATAAGTTCTGGATGCCCCATAATGATGTTGGGAAGCGACAGTTCCCTCACCAGAGAGGTCCTGTCTTAAAGTAGGGTTGATCCGTGACCAGATTAATACGTCTTCCTAATGTGCCTCCACCACAATGGCGTAATCTTGGGGGTGTTGGATTCCATGCGAACAAACCATCACTTCGGTTTCCATGCTTCGCATGCCCCTTTATTTGAATCTTCATGCCCTTTCACATTGGATGGGACCCCCTAACAGTAAAGATGATCGACCTATGGTCCTCCTTCTGTCCTGGACCAACGTTCTGAAAGATTGGTCATGTTTGGAGGGACCCCCTAATAGTATGGATTCTCGACCTATGGTCCGCCTGCTATCCTAGGCCAATGTTCCAAAAGACTGATTGACGGTATTTGAGTAAGGCCCCATGTTGCGAACATGGTCAGCGGTCATCCCTCATTTGTTGTCCCCATTTCAGGCTAATACGATATGGATGCTGTGTTTCCGCCATGGTCAACAACTATCCTCTATCATCATGCCCCTCCCATAGTGTTCCGAATTTGGGTAACATGATTCACCTTTTCCATCTCCCTATGTTCGGATTGATTCCAATGCCCCTAAAATTGCCCTTCTCCTGCGCTAGGGTACATTGAGAAGATGATACATCGATTGGTATGAGGTCCTATGACTTTGGTTGGGCCTCCCTCGTCTCCTCGGGAACCCGAGTTTGAATTTCGAATGCCTGGAGCCTGGTCAACACTCTCGCAATCAATTGAAGTGATAGTACGAGCCTCTTTTGTTTCTCACAGCCCATGTGAGTTTAGGGATGGATTGCTAATTATTTCAAGATTATGGTTGAGCATATTAAACTAGAGGGACAAGTATGTTAAGAAAAGGGGAAAGTAAATAGGCTTGTCTATACATGCAGTTCAGGGAAACAACAGAAAGCAGCAGAGCAGGACAAGTGTAGGGTTTTGGCTAAAACAAGGCCCCCTAAGGTTCGTCTTCTTTGATGTATCTCTCCAATGCCGCACCTTTTCACTGGTGGCCTCCACGACTGCCTCCCTTCCCCTAATAACTCTTTCTTCATCAGAAACCACGGAGCGCAGCTCGCCGACCCTGGCTTGTGCCCGTGCCTGTTCAGCTTAGAGATCGATTATCTGATGACTCGCTTCTATGAGTTGATCTTGGGAATCCACCAGCTGGGCCCTCAGCTGATCGACAAGCTCAGAAAATTTTTCAATGAACACCTCTTGCTCCTTCGCCTGTTCCTCGAGGCGTCAGACCTCCTGTTTCGCCCTCAGAAAGGCCCGGGTACTCCCCAAATCCTCATGGAACTGAATGACATCGGCGCGCCGACTGCTCTCCTGTATCCTCTCGTCCATGTAATCACATACTATCAGATGAAGATGTTGAGCATCCACTCCTCCAGCACACAGGAAGCACAGCCAGGTGTGGAGGGACCCCATCTGCTTTATCCATTCCTCTTGGGGATGATTGAGGAAACGTCAGATCAACTTCCATCCCTTGTGTCACGTAATCCGACTCTCCTCAGCCGCTTTCGAATCTAAATCATCAAATTATTTAGAATCAGCAGGCCGATAGATAGGGAGGACAACCAACAGGGCAGTAACAGGGTTTTCCTTAGAGATTCCACCCAAGGGAATAGGTTCCTCAGCATTCGGATGACCTTCCTCTCTCCCGTTGGTTCCGGTGGCACCCAAATCAACTTCCGGCCCTACCCCGACGGCAGAACCGCCGATGTCTGCCATTCCCTGGTCATCGATAGCTGGAGCCAACTCAATTTGGGAGGCATGTCCTGGATGGAGTGGCAGGTGTGTCATCAACATGCTAACAGATGGCCCGGGCTCAGCAGCCCGACGAGCCTCCATCGTCGTGATCATTGTACAGACGAGGAGCACCCTGATTAGTTGAGTCCTCTGACAGTGAGTACTAGTGTCGAAGAAAGGAACTTACAGGAACCCAAGGCATCAGCCTATATTTCTCTGGCCTCTATAGAAGCTGTCGCGGTGGGGGATCCCTCAGCACTTGTCAACTCAATAACGAGCGTCAGTGCCCCGCCTTGACCTATTGACGCCTCCTCCCCTCTTTCGACCAGAGAGGCTTGGTCAGTGTCAACGTGATCCTGATTAAGATGAGGAAGATGGGTTAAGGGTTTCAAAGGAAAGAGAATACATGAGAAGAAGGGTAAGGGTCGAAGCCTACCTCAAGTAGTTCAGTCACATCCATGTCAGAGCCGATGATCTCACTGCTTTCTCAGAGACTCCCTTGGTGGGATTCCCCTTGAGATCCTTCACCTTTGGACTCCCCTTCTTCCTCTCGTTCACCTTCCCCTTCTACTTCAGCCCACTCTCCTATTCATCGCCCTCCGATTCATCACTGTCATATTTCCCTGGCGGAATCCTCTCCAGATCATGCTCCTGGTCGAGCAACACCTTCACCAAGAGAGGTGGCTATGCACGCCGACCTCGCTGGAATGTGTATGTGTCTATGGCTATCAGGTATGCATGCCGCTGGTGGAAGTCCACTCTATCGCTGACCCGAACAATCCTGACTTCCGGTAGCTGGATCCCTTCCCATATTAACTTCTGCCAGAGAGATTCAGTACTCATTGACTGCCGCAGGGTTATCCAAGCCAACCACAGCACGGGGAAAATGGAATCCTGGGAAGGATGAAGCAAGTATTTTATTTTCTTCCCAGGAAGTTCTCTAGCCGCTCTATGGGCCCCTCCTCCTCTAGGTAATGAGGGTACGACCGCGCCATGCGACGCCCCCGCCACTGAAGTCCCGGCTTGCACAGGACCCGTTTCCTGAGGCACTGCTAGTCCTCCTCTCCTAGCGGCACCCCACCTACTCTCTTGCCACTGAGGTTCCGCACTAACAACCATGAGCTGCTAGACATGCTTCCGCAGAATCCCCTCAGTGTATACTATGGTCCAATGTTCAGCATACTCAGTTGAGAGGCCCATGTCAACTCTGGTGGGAAGAAAAGTGATGATGTCACCAGAGCCATAAGTTGTAAACATCAGCCACAGCTGGCAAAGAACACATGGATGCATCTCCTCTCGAACATCTGTGTATACCCTCTTCGGCATTCGCTGGAGGCATTCGAACTCCCTAGAGAACCGAGACGACACATAAGGCTCGCAAAAAATCTTCCCATCAATCCGGGCCATGAGTACCCCGCCTCTGATTCTTTGGAAGTATTCCTTCTGCTCCAGCGAGCCTTGACAGTCGTCTACCAGCTGACTGGTTGGGGTAGAGAATGGGATGAAGGTGAAGTTGGCATGGTTACCGATCCTGATCCGTATCCCCTCCTCATTGAGCATCACAGGAGTGACCCTGGAAATATTCACCAGAGAGGGTCGCAGGCCATTTCTCGGGGGACGAATGGAATTTGGGAAGGTATAGCCGCCACAGTGAGCCACAACACAGCCATGGATGATCTGGAAGGGGCCGCATACTCTCCGAGGTGATCCCCCTCTCGAGATGGTTCCCAAGATGGCATACAGCCGAGCCAGCATGGGGACCCTGAGGTTGAACCTTTTGTTGGAAGCCATGATGCCCGCCATCACTAGGGTCGCGGGGCGGACGCCCATCCTTGCATCCCGTACCAGCAAGAGCCACCCACTCAGGAACGTGGTGAGGAATCTAGCATACCAAAAATTTGGGTCCCGGGCCTCATTGATGCTGTAGCCCCATGATTGGTATTGCCCTGCCTCCAAGATCCTATAGTAGGATCCTCTCTTGCTCCTCTGAACCGCAGTTGGAACCCATTTTCCCCACCCTAGCATCTTGACCTCTAGGTCCTTCTCCAAGAATAGGCTGAACCAGTCCTTGTAGGAAATGTCCTTTAGGAAGTCCTTGAACTTCAGCTTCTCCTTGGCTAACTCCAGCAGATGCGACGTCAGTATGGGGGTTTGAGACCTATCCCCCCAGATATTCATCAGCGGGAGGAACTCGTCATATTGATGGTCCTCCAAGGGGATTCCTCTGATGTAGTGGATGTCCCAGAGGCTAATGCCGACTTCCCCATGGTGAAGATGGAATGTGTTGGTGTCAGGGGACCACTGAGTGAACAACTCTGGTCCAAGCTCAGGCTACTGGTAGAAGTGAAACTGCGATGTCCACACTGCCTCGATTAGCCCGATGTGGCACAGCTCAACCCTAAATTGGTCACATGTGTGGAGAACCCAGTACGCCCAAGCCCACTCGCTGGTGAAGTTTCCCCCAGACCGCAGATCCCAGTCCTGCAGCCAGCCTTTGGTCTCATCGGTGATGCTCTAACGGAATGTGATCGCGTAGAGGGATGGTGAGTTCTCCGTAACAGGATCACCCCCAATAATGGTCCTGGTCCAAGGATTTAGGACATATACATCCATGTGCTTGGTTTATCTGGCAGGATTCCCGTTTTTGGTGATGTTGTACCGAGGAAGGTCGTCTTCACGGGTCACCCATGACCGCAGTGTGTCAACCTCGAATCCCGAAAGATTATTATATAAAGCATATTTTTTCTGGGAGGGAGTTATCATGTTGAAGAGCGTGTGGTTATTGGAAATCACCCTCTTTTCTCCGTAAACCTACGAGTTCACAGCCATCTCAGCTCTGCGTGCAGCGGCCTCCCCCTCATCAACCTGGTTTGCAGCCATCTTCTTCAAGATAAGTGTTCAGAAGTGGTGCGTGAAATCTGGGACTTTGGTATGGAATCTAGGAGTTGGTTGCGTAAAATAAGCTTCTTGCGCACAATCTCAGAGTGTTGCATGGGAAATACCGGGTTTGCGCGTAAAAGGCCGCTAAATCTCTGTGAAATTACGCGCAACAAAGTAGTTTTTGCACAGAAGTGGAAGAAATTTCGCGCATGAGAGCTCAGGGATTATCATACCAGAAATGCCGTACGAAGCATGGGGCCCATGGAGGATTTTATATTCCAAGTCAGGGTTCCGCACCCGCACGTAAAGAGGCTTTCGCGCCTGACTGGGTTTTTTTTACGTTGATCGAGTTTTTTGCATGCCAGCGGCCCATGGGCCCTGAATTTCTGTGTTTCCCTCAGAATCCGATCATTGCGACCCCTCGCCGATCCGATTCCAAGGGGGGGAATTTGTAGACACCGGAAAATGCGTAAGTGACAGAGAAAGTTCTGTAATGAAAAAGAGAAGTCATATTCAAACCTGTAGGCTCGGTCCGGAGGGCCTGGAGATGTTGCGTGAAAAGAAGGAGAAGGGCGTGAAAAAATTACATGCTGCGCGGAAGGTACCAGGATTCACGAAAGGTCCTGGAACCGGCACAAAATAATTTCACACCCGCGCCCCACGAGGTTAATATTTCGCGCCGCCGTATCGATCACGCAATTATTTCACGTAACCCTGGTATTCCGCGCCGCTGAATGCCTATAAATAGAAGGGGAACCCCTTCCTTTTTGGGGCTGAATAATTTGAACCCCCTCTCGTGCACGTAATTTCCATTCCGCGCACGCGCAATATGGACTTCAGGTAAGGTTCTTTTTCACGCCAAGTCACCCCGGGATCCGCCTTTGTGCGAGATCCCCATGTCTTAGACTAAAACTCCAACCCCTCGGGGTCTACCCCCTTGGGCGCAATTCCTACCATTGCATGCAGGCCCGTTAGTTGCGTGAAATATTTGCGCTCCCCCTGTCCTTACGCTCAGCCCTCACCACCCGCGCATAATTCTTCCCCCCTTGTGTGCAATCAATTCAATTCACGCAAATCCTTGACTGCCTTTATTTCGCGTAGCCCCCAGGGTTGCGCGTAATCCTTCAGCACTTTTCACCTCGGTGCTCCCCAGGCACCCCCTGTGTGCAAGTACCCGATGCCCTCCTTCCGAGTACTATTTGCAGGTGTCCTGTCACTACTATAAATCCCATTTTTACCAACGCTTATATCCCAACGTTTTATCAAACCGTTGGGAATGGTCATGTATACCAACAGTTTTAAGAAAACCGTTGGTATAGAGGATTTTATGAAGAATTTTACCAACGGTTTGTAAAACCGTTGGTATAGGCCTCAATGTTGCTACATTCCCAACGGTTTTTAAAAACCGTTGGGAAAGTTTTCCCCTAAATCCAGTTCGGGTGTCCAGTAGCCGCTCCGCTCGATTGTAATCCCCCTCTGCTCGACTACAGCCCTAAATTGAACCTCTCCCGACGCTCTCTCGTTACCCAGTCTTCGAAACTCCATCCATCCTCTTCAATCAAACAATTTTTCTATTCTACAATTCAAATCTGTAAGTTCTACCTCAGTTATAATGTTCTTTATCTATTTTTTTATTTTCTATTTTGATTTGACCTAAACGTTTGGGATCTCTCTATACAAAGACTCAGAAACTCGTTCCACTCATAGATCCATCTTAAATCAAACAATTTTGTATTTATACACTCTAAATTTGTAATTACTACCTTAGTTTTAATGTTTTGCATCTATTATTTTTGTTTTCTATTTTAATTTGGTATAAACTAGGTTGTGTTGTTTATGGCATGTGAAGGTTAGTGATATTTAGGATGAATTGGATGTTGGTTGGGTGATGGATTGGAATTGTGATGTTTTTTGGATTAAGTTTAGTTAATTTTCAATGAATTATTTGGGGGATTTCCTCCCTTTAATAGATCCCCCACTCCTCATGGACCCTGGACACCCCCCCTCTTGGACCATGGACAGTCCCCCCCTCCTGGAACTTGGATAGCCTGGCCCCCCTCTTTCCTGAAACTTAGACATCCCCCCTCCTGGACCCTAGACAACCCCCTCCACCCTCTTCCCAGGACCTTGTATAGTCCCCCTCCTTCCTGGACCCTAGGAAGCCCCCACCCTCCACCCTGGACCCTGGATAGCCCCCCTCCTCGATGGACCTTGGACAACCCCCCCTTTTTCCTGGACCATGGACAACCCCTTCTCCCCTTCTCCTTGACCCTGGACAGTCCCCCACCCCCCTTCCTGGACCCTGGACAGCCCCTACCCCTCCTCCTAAACCTTGGACATCCCCCTCATCCCCCTCCTCAACCACCAAATACCCCCACTTCAAAACTTTGACCACCAAACTTGGACATGCTGGATTTTCTCTAAAAAGATAGATTTGATCCTCAAACCACCTCAATAATATCCTAAACAATTCTTATAATGTGGTTTTCACCACATATCATCCAATTATATTCCAAGTCACTAGTATATCCTCCCTTGGCTAGATTTTACAAAAAAGCGTTCAACCTTAAGGATCCAAATAAAAATAAATTGATATAAGACATTTGATAATGGATTAAAATTTCAAATTGGGATCCAATGAGGAATATTTGAGATATTATGCATCATTCCCATGAGTAAATCCATTTTTATATATCCGATAAGTTATTTTTTACAATTTTCACACATTAATTGTTTGTAAAAATGGGGCAAACATTTATAAATGTTATAATATATAAAAATGAATCTATTTGTCGATGTAGCTTAACCAACAATGTCTAGCTTGTCTGCCTCTTCCATGATCATCGATGTGCACATCCCGTCTCCATCTGACCTTGCACGACGGGTGACTCAACGTCTGGCTGATGAAGAGTTCCAAATTCTCTTACTTCCACACTAGATTCAAAACCGATACACTCATGAAGTGATCAACCCCACTAAGAGTCCCTGTGAGCTTGATGACATGACCACCAGTTCTTGTAAGAGGCAGAGGAGTTCTGAGCTGATGGACCAAGATGATTGACCAGTGTCCATCCATATGGCTGAAGACGTAAAACTTAGCAGTTCATGGGAGGCAACCCATGTTCTAGAGTTTCAACATTTTTCTTTTTTTACTTTGTTTTAGGAAATAAACATGGCATGTATGCAACAATTTTTTAGCTGCTTCTGATCTGTGTGTGCACTTGTCATTACTCTGCATGACTGATTCTATTTTGTCTGATCCTTGGTGTTATTTTTTATGACATGATGCAGCTATGTGCTGTATATGTGTAGATTTTATAGGTACATAAGTATGTTCACTTTTCATTATTCCATTCTTTCAGTGCTTAGGCTAATGGTACGAGGGAGGTTCGTACCAGAGGTAGACGAGCATCTCCGTGTACCCGACTAGACCCTTCCCCTCTAACCAAACGCATTTGGATTCTATTTAAACTTAAGGGAAACGATACATGGTTCAAATGTGATGTGTATAAGTCAACCCCGCCTCAATAAAAGGCACGGTGTGGCCAGGATCACTCAAACTCCCTCTCTTTTGTTCAAAATTGACTTATTTTTAAGTGAAATCAACAACCGACATATGGGAAACAGACCAAACACCTTTGGATTGTGTTGAAAATTTAAGAAAACGATCTATGGGTCATATGTGACATGTAAAAGTCAACTCTGCCTCAATCCGATGCGCAGTGTGGCCGGTATCACTCCAAGTGTATGTATTTTGTTTAAAATGGACAATATTTTACGTACATATGCCAATCCAATCAAATAGTTTTTTATTGTGTTGATACATTTTTACAATGATACATGACTCATATATGTCGTGTATGATTCAACCCTGCCTCAATTCGAGGCCCGGTGTGGCCGACACCACTAAGAGTGCCTCTGTTTTGTTAAAAATGGACTTAATTTTAAGTGAAATCAACAAATGACATACAGAAAACCAAACAAATGCATTCGGATTCTGTTTAAACTTAAGGAAAACGATCCATGAGTCAAATGTTACATGTATGAGTTAACTCCGCCTCAATAAGAGGCTCGGTGTGGCTGACACCACTCAAAATGCCTTTGTTTTGTTAAAAATGGATTTAATTTTAAGTGACATCAACAACTGACATACGGTAAACCGACCAAACACATTAGGATTCTATTGATACTATAGGAAAAAGATCCATGGGTAATATGTGACATGTACGAGTCAACCCCACCTCAATCCAAGGTGCGGTGTGGACGGTACCATTCAAAATGTCTCTTTTTTGTTCAAAATGACTTTAATTTTAAGTGAAAACAACAACTGGCATACGGAAAACCAACCAAATGCGTTCCAAATCTGTTGAAACTTTAGGAAAATTATCCATGGGTCATATGTGACGTGTAAGAGTCAACACCGCCTCAATCCAAGGCACGGTGTGGCCGGAACCACCCAAACTGTCCCTCTTTTGTTTAAAATGGACAATATTTTACGTACATACGCCAAACCGATCAAATGGATTCTGATTGTGTTTATACTTTTTCAAAACGATCCATGACTCATATGTGATGTGTAAAAGTCAACCCCGCCTCAATTCGAGGCCCAGTGTGGCCGACACAACTCAAAGTGCCTCTGTTTTGTTAAAAATGGACTTAATTTTAAGTGAAATCAACAACTGACATACGGTAAACCGACCAAACGCATTCGGATTATATTGAAACTTAAGGAAAACGATCCATGAGTCAAATTTAATGTGTATGAGTAAAACCTGCCTCAATAAGAGGCTCGGTGTGGTCGAAACAACTCAAAATGCCTCTATTTTGTTAAAAATGGACTTAATTTTAAGTGAAATCAACAACTGACATACGGTAAACCGACCAAACACATTCAGATTCTGTTGATACTATAGGAAAACTATCCATGGGTCATATGTGATGTGTAAGAGTAAACCCGGACTTAATCCGAGGCATGGTGTGGACGATACCATTCAAAATGTCTCTCTTTTGTTAAAAATGGAAAACATTTTAAGTACATACGGAAAACTGACCAAACAGATTCTGATTGTCTTGATACTTTAGAACAACAATACATGAGTCATATGTGATGTGTACAAGTCATCCCCTCCTCCATCCGAGGTGTGGTGTGGATGACACCACTCATAGTGTATCTCTTTTGTTTAAAATATACATCATTTTAACTGAAAAGAACAACTGGCATATAGAAAAATGAAAAAAAGCATTCAGAATCAGTTGAAACTTTAAAAAAACGATCTATGGGTCATATGTGACATGTATGAGTCAACCCCACCTCAATACAAGGCGCGGTGAGGCCAGAACCACTCGAAGTGTCTCTCTTTTGTTTCAAAAGGGCATCATTTTTAGTGAAAACAACAACTGACATACGGAAAACTGGCCAAATGCATTCATATTCCATTGAAACGTTAAGAAAACAATCCATGAGTCATATGTCATGTGTACGAGTCAACCCCACCTCAATATGAGGAGCGGTGTGGCCGAAACCACTCGAAGTGTCTCTCTATAGTTTAAAATGGGCTTCATTTTAAGTGAAAAGAACAACTGACATAAAGAAAACTGACCAAACACATTCGGATTCTGTTGATACTTAAGGAAAAGGATCCATGGGTCATTTGTGATGTGTATGAGTCAACCACGCCTCAATCTAATCCTCGGTGTGGCCGCCAGGACTCAAAGTGACTCACTTTTCTTTGAAATGGAAAACATTTAAGTGAGAACAACAACTGACATATTGAAACCCCACAAAACGCATTTGGATTCCGTTGAAACTTTAGAAAACAATACATGGTTCATTTTTGATGTTTATGAGTCATACGCACCTCAATCCGAGCCTTGGTATGGCCGGGACAACTCAAAGTGACTCACTTTTCTTTGAATTGGAAAACATTTTAAGTGAAAACAACAACTGACATACTGAAAACTAACCAAACGCATTAGGATTCTATTGAAACTTTAGGAATAAAATACATGGGTCATTTGTGATGTGTAAGAGTCAACCCCACTTCAATCTGAGTCGCGGTGTGGCCGGGATCACTCTAAGTGTCTCTCTATAGTTTAAAATGGACTTCATTTTAAGTGAAAATAACAACTGACATACAGAAAACTGACTAAACACATTAGGATTGTGTTGATAAGTTAGGACAAGGATCCATGGGTCATTTGTGATGTGTACGAGTTAACCGCGCCTCAATTTGAGCCTCAGTGTGGCCGCCACAACTCAAAGTGGATAAATTTTATTTGAAATAGAAAGCATTTTAAGTGAAAACAACAACTAACATACGGAAAACTGACCAAATGCATTCAGATTCTATTGAAACTTTAGGACAACAATCCATGGGTTATTTGTGACATTTACAAGTCAACCCCTCCACAATCTGAGTCACGGTGGGGCGGGGATCACTCAAAAATGTCATTTTTTTAAATGAACCACATTTTAAGTGATAATAACTGGCATACGGAAAACCAATGAAACCCTTTCGGAATATGTTGATACTTTAATAAAATGATAAGTGGGTCATGTGTGACGTTCAATAGTCAATCATGCCTCAATACGAGGCATGGTGTGACCGGTCCTACTCCAAGTGCGTGTATTTTGTTTAAAATGGATATCATATATAGTAAAAACACCTGTATACGAAAAACCGATCAAATTATGAATTGAATTCCAAATTTCAAATATAATTGTCATCTAAATTTGAAATTGAATTCTAAATGAATTTTAAAATGAATTATAAATGAATTATAAATGAATTTTAAAATGAATTCTAAATGAATTCTAAATTATGTATCTTTATAATTACGTTATGAATTCTGATTTAATTCTGAATGTGTATAGTTTCAAGATGTATTATATGTGAAATGTATATGAATTTGTTATGTATATGTATATGTTAGTTGGTTATTGAAGGTAAAGGATAGGGATTGAAGAATAACAGGTGAATGGAGACCCTGCTCCTCCCCTGTGAAAATTGCAGGCTGCTGTGCAAATTGTAGGCTGCTGTGCAATTTGCACAGCATAGGCTATGCTAACGGTTTGAAACCGTTAGAATAGTCTTCTAAGGAGGTTTATACCAATGGTTCAGGTGGAACCGTTGGTATAAACTCTTTCCCAACGGTTTTAAATCGTTGGGAAAAGATGTATATTTGTCTTTTTCCCAAAGGTTTTGAGTGAACCATTGGGAAAAGATAGAGATTTTGTTGGGTTTTCCCAATGGTTTACTTAAAACCGTTGGGAAAACATATGCCAAAGGTTAATGTTAACCGTTGGGATAGGTTGATTTTTCTAACCTATCCCAACGGTTCTTTGTAAACTATTGGGAAAACTTTTCCCAACGGCTTACTTCTCCACGGTTTGCAGAACCGTTGGGATAGATATTCCCAACGGTTCTGCGGCCTTTCCCAACAGTTGTGAACCATTGGAAATGCCTCTTTTTCCAGTAGTGTGTGCACACCAGGCATTCGTATCACATATGGTTTTACTGTACGTCCTTCTAGGATTGTATGAAGTAACTTTAAAATCCTTTCGAAAATCATTCCCGTTGCCTTTCTTCACCTCATGATTCTTCACAAAGGCACGCTAACGACTATTTCTTCTTCGTATAGCCACTCTAACATGGACCCCTCGATGGTTTTCCCAACAAAACCCCCTCAGAAGAGCCTTGCCGGTGAATTCCCTTCCATAAGGGGAAGAGGTCACTGACTATGTAAGTCCTAGGGGTGTAGAGCCAACCCACCTCATCTGAGCTGCAAGACATTAAACTGCCAAGCACCTCGTTCTCAACACATGATGTTAAACTGTGACCCGGCCCCGTGCCTCGCACATAGGGTCCCCCCACCTTGGAAGTTCTCCATGCTTGCTCGTCTCCACGATAGTGGTGGGGTTATCCCTCATAGGGGGTGATTTATTGGAGTGGAGTTTGTCTGCGGGGAAGGGCATCTGCCTTGGCATAAGCCCCCAGCCCTTCTTGCGGAAGGTAGAACCCATGCACCTCCATACTTCCCCGACGCCAGGGCTAGCGAAGAGCATGATGGGAAGTGGGACTCCTCCTCTCTTCCTGGGTGACAAATCCTTCTCCCGCTGTGATTTTTCACCCCAGACCTCCATCCTAGAGTAAGTCCCAACACCATGGGCCGCTCAACGTGTAAGCCCCTCTTCGCTTCCCAGGGATGCACCCTTCACGACATGATCGTCAGGTCCCTGCAACCTCTTGTTTCTCACACTGAGTATGACTCTAGTGAGCTTAGAGTGAGCACTGACCCTGACCCCCACCTATACCGAACTACGAGGACTTTGATCCATGTCAAGGCATGGTACATAGAAAGCCTCCATGAGGTTCAATCCCACCACCCGGTCGTTCTGACCCCTTGACATCGGTTCACCAACTCTATGGGCTGCCTCAGAGCGTTAACCCCATACCACCATGGTACATCTCAGAGCGTAAGCCCCATTCCAACCCAAATTATGGGGACTTTGATCCGTGCTAAGTCATGGTGTGTAGGAAGCCTTCATGAGGTTCAAGCCCCACTACCATGGGCCGTCTCAGAGTATAATCCCCATTCCAACCCGAACTATGGGGACTTTGATCCATACTAAGGCATGGTACGTAGGAAGTCTCCACAAGGTTCAAGCCCCACCACCATGGGCCGTCTCAGAGCGTAATCCCCATTTCAACCCGAACTACGGGGAATTTGATCCGTGCTAAGGCATGGTACGTAGGAAGCCTCCACGAGGTTCAAGCCCCACCACCATGGGCCGTCTTAGAGCGTAATCCCCATTCCAACCCGAACTATGGGGACTTTGATCCATGATAAGGCATGGTACGTAGGAAGCCTCCATGAGGTTCAAGCCCCACCACCATGGGCCATCTCAGAGCGTAAGCCCCATTCCATCCCGAACTACAGGTATTTTGATCCGTGCTAAGGCATGGTACGTAGGAAGCCTCCACGAGGTTCAAGCCCCACCACCATGGGCCGTCTCAGAGCGTAACCCCCAATCCATCTGGACCCCTGGTCCCTCTTCATGTCGGTTCACTGACTCCATATCCTTGGGCTGCCCTAGAGCGAAAGCTCCAAACGACCCATCCCACATGATGTTAAACTGCATTTCATCGAACTACATAGACTTTGATTCCCCTCCATGGGGATACGTAGGAAGCCTCCACGAGGTTCAATCCCAAGACCCATGTCTCATCCTGACCTCTCCCTCAATCCCATGCGCCTTGGGAAGCTCATTCCCTAACCCAGAGGTCTTACTCCCTCTGGGTCCCATCCAATGTTCATTATCATGGGTCACCTCTTCAAGTGTCCCACCGTATCATCGAACTACGCGGACTTTGATTCCATGCCATGGGGATACATAGGAAGCCTTCACGAGACCCAAGACCAAAGCCATCATTCATCTTGATTCTTACCAAGGCCGCCACATCCCAGTGGGATCATGCCATTTCATTCCCCTCCATAGTATCCGGGAAGCCACCCACGTGCTGGCCCCAACATCGGTGTTCCCTATAGGGGGTTCTTTAATCTGATCCACTCCAGCTAGTGTTCCGATCAGTCTGATCTGTCTCCGCTGGATGTTAAAATTACGGCTTACCCTATGTTAAACATGGGAAGCTGAGGAAAACCTCAGATACATGCCTATGGAATACAGTTCCCTGCATTCGATGTGGGATGCCTCGGGCTTCCACACCCTTGAGAAGCCCTATGATAAGGGACAGAAGACAGACATGCCAATTCCCCAGCGTCAAGACATGCCAGTGATTCCTCAACACGACTACTCTTCTAACCGAAGGTTGCTTCCCTGACTGGACCCCTTGGAAGGTCCTGATTGAAGCGACGTAATTAACTGGTTTCCATGAAGATATGGCACCGAGAAGAGATTCACGAACCACGACTTAATCTATGAGGGAGACCCGGACTAGGTGACGAGCTCTGAGGAGGAATCCAAAGAAGGAAGAACCGACATCCCATCATCCCGGTTTCGATCAAGGAGTAGACATCCCTGAATAAGAAGTGGATACCACCCGCCTTTGGAAAGCGGGAATGCAGGGCCACAACAGCTCGTCCTCTGCATGACGGATGCGCGCGTCCCTGAAGAATGCATCAGAAACAGTTAGACAAGGGTAAGAAGCCTCTTCCATCATTGTTAGGATGGATAAGGGTTAGGGCTTTCCCCTTCTTCAAGGAATTATTCATGGTTGGTGGCATGGGTTTGTGGAACGGTTGGGTATGCCAAAAAGGGATCTTGTGAAATGGTTCTAAATCTTGTTTGGTTATTTTTCTGGAAAAATAACCTGATGGAAAATTGGTTTAAATTTCTCTTGGAATGCCTTTGGTTATGAATGGTTTTGGGAAACTTATTTATATTTAGTTATAAACTGATTTTTAGAAAATGTTTTATATAAACTATTATTTATATAAATGTTTCTATCCTTTCTATCCTAGTGGAATGTGTAGGGAAGTAATTGGGGAAACCTACTGAGTTTTATACTCACCCCTGCTTTGGAACTTTGGTGCTTTTATAGATGTTGTATTCTGGGACACAGGTAAAGGTAAAACATCTTATTGTTAGAGGCTCATGGTGATGCTTGAGAGATGTTGTGGAGCTTGGATCTTGTGGAGCATTGAGTTTTGGTGTCTTTTGAGAGTCTTGAGTTGTTCATCTGGTGTACCTTGATTCTTAGTTTGGTCTTCCTTTGTTGTGTACTTGATGTGGTTTGACATAAATGAATTTGTTTAGTGGTCATTCATTTTTTCATGCATCAATTAGGGAATGTTTGGTTATGCTTGGTTGGTTTATGGGTTATTTCTTAAAGGGTCAATCGTCCCCCAACTTGTATTTAAAACCCTTCGGCATTTATTTCTACCCTTTGGTATCTTGGAGATGTCGCTTAATTCCTTGTAATGACTCATTGATCTCTCAAGCCAATGAGAATTGGCGGGTCATTACAAATGGTATCAGCTTGTTCAATCCCTGCTTAACAAGTAGTCCTCGATGATCCTAGTCTTGGAGTTGAAATTCCATCTTGTCTATTTCCTTGGGTTGAAATATTAGATAAGAGTAGGATTTTTGGATCTTTAAATGTATATCTTAAAAGGATGTAACTAACCTATTTATGCTGAAATTCAAGTTACCGGGGAGTTGGGTACAAAAGTGTTTTGGATACACTTCTATAATGTTGGAAATCTTATTTTCATGGGTTTAGCCAATGAGATGAGCAAGGAATGCATCGTAGAGGAATGAATTCCCACTAGGATTTCATATCCCATTGTGAGGAATGACTTATGGTTTCCTACAAGGTGTGAATTCTTGAAAAAAATGTAGAAATTGTTTTTAAGTGGAATATTTTGAAAACAGGATATTTGTAGTATTTTGAAAACAGTTTGATTTTCAAAAAGCATGTTGAATGTTTTAAAAAATGGTTGAACATGGAAAAAGTTTTATTTTGAAAGAAATTTTGTGATAGATGTTGTGATAGAATTTGAAATTCTAAGACATCAGTTTATTGAGGGTGATATTGAAGGAGTTTGTTGTTTGTTTATAAATGGAACCAGTTAAGCGTTGTAGAGACCAAACGAAAGTGGTTGATGAGAACGTGGTTGCACCTGGGCCCCGGGTGAACCAGCAGTTAGTCCAGAGCATAGTGAAAACTTTACAGGCTATGGGAATTGTGAATAGAGGGGAATATCCAGAGTATGTTGATTATGCGGACCAATTTCAAAAGTAGGATCCACCCATCTTTAGGGGTGATTCAGATCCAGAAAGGGAAGAGGTGTGGCTGTCCGGAATGAACCAAATTTTTGAATTCTTGGGGACGATGGTAGAGCTTAAAGTAAATCTAGGAACGTAGAAAGCTAGAGTATCTTGCTATTCAGTGGTGGGATTTGGTAGTCTAAGCAGGAAAAAACCAGGGTATGATGTGGGAAGGCTTTGAGAAATTGTTTAATAAACAATTCTACCCACATGCGTTCAGAATTCAGTGCACAAATGATTTCTTCAGTCTGAAGCAAGTGCATATGTCTGTGACAGAGTATGTAGTTAAGTTTATGAGCTTAGTGCAGTTTTCACATGAGGTGGCGGGTAGCATGTCGTTAAAAGCAAGGATCTTCAAAGAGGGGTTACAACAAGAGATCTGTTGAAAAATAGAAGTGCTGTGTATCAGTGATTACAGAGTGATGGTGAATTGAGCATCAATAGCTAAGAGAGATCTGTT
Organism: Viscum album; assembly: GCA_963277665.1. Classification (NCBI taxonomy): domain Eukaryota; kingdom Viridiplantae; phylum Streptophyta; class Magnoliopsida; order Santalales; family Viscaceae; genus Viscum; species Viscum album. The sequence continues at coordinate 749,946,247 of OY728146.1, forward strand.
GGGAGCTCCGGGCAGAGGAAGCATGGTGGTACCCATGGGGAATATGGTTGCTTCACACTCTTTTATTGTTACATGTGTGGTTGAGTTTCTGGGTTTAAGGGTAGAAATGATGCTTTTAGTTTTGAAACTTCAAACTCCTCTGGGTCGAAAAGAGTGTCTAGCCCTCTTGTGTAGAGCATGTGGTATCGTTGTGGGCGAGGTTGAGGTAATGTGGAATTTCTCAGTGATTGAGATAGATGGGTATGATGTAATCCTAGGAATGGATTGGCTGGTGGCGTTTAAGGGCCAAATCAAATTTAATGCGTGAACAGTGGATTATACGACACACAATGGTGTTAGACATCTCTTTAGAGGAAATAGGCATGAAAGGTAGGGTGAAATGGGTTTGTTGGCACCAGTAGTGGGCCCGTTATCGTATCAGTTGGCGGTGTTGTCTTTGGAATTAGTAGTGGGTGTTGAGAAAGGTGTTCTTCCGGCAGTGGTGGATTAGTTCATGGAAGTTATTTCCGAATAATTCTCTGGGTTACCTCCTGTAAGATTAGTGGATTTTACGATTGATCTCATTCTGGAGACTGATCCTATCTCACTTCCATCTTATCGGATTACAACTAATGAATTACGATAATTGAATGTCTAGTTGGAAGAGTTAGAAAACAAAGGGTTTATCCGGCCTAGCACGTCTCCGTGGGAAGCACCGGTGTTGTTGTGAAAAAGGTGGATGGAACTTTGACGCTCTGTTTTGATTATTGTAGACTTAACCAAGTTTTGATAAAGAATGGATATACACTTCCCTGAATTAATGATTTTTTCGACCAGTTGAGGGGAGCCTGGTGGTTCTCCAAGATCCACTTGAGGTCAGGATATCATCAATTGTGGGTGAGGAAGGACGATATTACAAAAAAATCTTTTAGAAATATATATGGCCATTATGAATATGTAGTTATTCCCTTTGGTCTAACAAATGCACCAATGGTGTTCATAGAATTGATGAATCAGATATTCCAGAGATATCTGGATTCATTTGTGGTGGTGTTTGTAGATGATTTTCTGGTGTATTCAAAGGCAACGGTGGAGCATGATCAGCACTTGGAGACAGTGATGGGGATCTTGAGGGATCATTGTTTGTATGCCAAATTGTCAAAGTGTGACTTTTGGATACAAGAAGAATGTGTTTGAGATTTGAAAATAAATAATGTTCCATTCTAGTGGAATGAACAGTGTCAGCAGTGTTTGAAAGAGCAAAAGGGTTGCCTTACATCAGCACCAATCTTGGTTTTTTGAGAACCAGGAAAAGGGTACGTGGTGTATTGCGATGAATCAACATCAGGGTTGGGGTGTGTTCTCATGAAAGGGAATGATGTGGTTGCATATGACTCACGACAGTTGAGGGTGCATGAGAAGAACTACCCAACTCATGATTTGGAATTGGAAGCAGTGGTCCATGCTTTGAAAGTGTTGCATCATTATCTCTTCGGTGGGAAATTCACGGTATATACAGATCATAAGAGCCTGTAGCAAATTTTCTCACATAGGGATTTGAACTTGAGACAAAGGAGATGGATGGAATATCTCCAGATGTTTGATTTTGACTTGATGTACATACTGGGTAAGGGAAATTTGGTGGCAGATGCATTAAGAAGAAAATAATATGCTCAGGTGGTGAAACATGAATTGGACCAGTGGTAGTTGATGTCGGTTATAGCTGATATGCGGTTGGAATGTGAGGAACAGGGCGATAGAACAGTCTTCTTTCCAGCTTTTTTGATCCCAGACTTGGTTGGCCTGGTTAAAGAGGCACACATATCTGATTCTGAGTGTGTGACCATGAGGTTAAAACTCAATTGTGGGGAGACCATTGAGGGTTGTAAACCAAATGAAGATTTAGTTTTGTGTTTTCTGAATCAGATGGTTGTACCAGTTGCTTGTCTGGAAGATATTCTCAAGGCATATCATCATTATAGGTGGTCTATTCATCCTATAATTCATAAAATGTATAAAGTTTTGAAAGCGCAGTTCTGGTGGGCTGGTATGAAGAGAAGAGTGGCTGAGTTTGTTTCGAGATGCTTGACTTTACAGCAGGTCAAGACAGAGCATCAGAGGCCAGCAGGAATGTTGTAGTCTTTAGCAATACCTATTTGGAAATGGGAGCAAATAGTGATGGATTTTGTCATAGGTCTCCCAAGAACGGTTAGAAAGCACGATGCCATTTGGGTGATAGTGGATCGACTAACGAAGTCATCCCATTTCATTCCAATTCGTGAATCTCATAAGGTGGAGGATCTGTCCAAAATCTATATTCAGGAGGTGGCAAAGAGAAATGGTGTTCTAGTTTTGATCGTATCTGATAGAGATCCGAGGTTTACATCTCGTTTCTGGAAATCCTTACAACAATCCCTTGGAACTCAGTTGACTACGAGAACTGCGTATCATCCTCAAACGGATGGGAAATCCGAGCGGATGCTACACATGTTGGAATACATGTTCCGGGCTTGTGTAATGGATTTTGGTGGCTCATGGGAGGAGCATATACCCTTAGTTTAGTTCTCATACAATAACAACTATCAATCCTCGATACACATGGCTTCATTTGAAGCATTGTATGGGCGTCCTTTTCGTTCTCCAATATGATGGGTAGAAATGAGTGAAAATTCAATAGTCAGGCCAAGACTTGTCCAAGAAACAACAGAAAAGATCTAGTTGATTAGAAAAAGGATGGAAACAACTCAGGGTCATCATAAATCTTATGCAAATTGCCTTCTAAGAACTTTGTCGTTCGTTGTGGGTGATCATGTCTTCTGGAGGATCACTCCAAGGCATGGACATCATCGTTTTGGGAAGCAGGGAAGGTTATCTCCTAGATACATTGGCCCTTTTGAGATACTGTAACGGGTTGGAGAGGTGACATATCGGTTGGAATTACCACCATGGTTTAGTTCAGTGCATAATGTGTTCCATGTATCTCAGTTGAAAATGTATCAGCCTGATCCTAATCATGTGATTAGATGGGATCACGTTGACCTAGAGCCGGATGCTTCATTGATAAATATCCCGGTAGGGATTGTGGATAGGAAAGAAAAAGTTTTGCATGAAAAAATCATCGGTCTAGTGTGAGTATTATGGAAGCATGGTCAGATTCAGGAAGAGACTTGGAAATGTGAGAAGGAAATGAAAGAGCAGTGGACAGAACTCTTTCAGTTGGGTGAAGGTTTTCTACTTTCTGAGGATGGAAAGACCAATGGTGCAGAGAATGTTATACCCCCGGTTTCTGGTATGTTATCCTTTCTTGATTCTTTTAATGGTTTTAAAGTTAAGGGTGATGAATGGGAGAGTCGGGAGAACTTTAAATGATGTTTGTGGCAATGGGGAAGTCGCACGGGTGGTGCATGAGTTTTCTAAACCGCACGGAAAAACCACGCGTAGTTGGCCCTTGAGGAAGTAGCTTCCACAGAGGAAGTGCATGGTTTATCTAATAGTGCGGCCAAACAATGAATGGAGTGTCTGATGAGGTAGTGGATAATGCACAATTAGCGCACGGTTTGTCTAACCATGCGAGAAAACCGTGCGGTCACTTAAACGAGATCCTATAAAGGTGGACCTCACACGTTTTTTCCTCTATGTTGATTGTTTTTCCTCCTAAGCGGCCCTAACATGGGATTTTTCTTCTCCTAAAGTCATTGAAGGTTCTCCCATCATTCCAGAGGCGATCTGAATGCTTCTCTTGGAGAATCAAAGCCGGATTCTTTAGGTATGTGATCGTTCTTCTTCGTTATTCATCGGTTTCTTAGATCTACTAAGATATACTTATCCTCTTCTCTTAGTTTCTTATATCTACATATGTTATGGGTAGATCTAAGTGTTTGGATGCCAAATATGATGATATTTGGTCTCGATATTTCTAGGAGAAGATATCTAAGGTGGGTTCTTAAAGAAGCAACCCGATTTTCTTGAGCGTTCTTCGTTCGTTGTGGTTTCCGTCAAAACCCTAAAGGTAGGGGGATTCTTTCTTGACTCCACTTAGTAGAAATGATTGGAATGATTTCAAATTGAGTGTGTGGTGTGTAATTGGTTGTGAAAATCAAATAATAAATATTTTTTTAGTGATGATTTATGGTTTTAGTGAAATTGTGAAATTTTAGTGAATTATTGTGCAAAGTGATTTGGCTTCTTGAATTTACAATGTTGATTTTAAATTATGGATTTTCTGAAATTATAAATGGTTTGATAAAAAATGGATTTTCAATAAAAATGGAGTTTTATTGAAATGGTTTGGAATTGAAATGGTTTAGCATTGAAATGGTTCTGATGGAAATTGTTTTCAATAAAAAGGTGTTTTTATTGAAATGGTGTTTTGGAATGATTTATGGGAATATGTGGTGTGTGTTCATATTGCATTCGGGATAGAAAAGGGTTAGGAGTCTCCCCCATCAGTGTTGGGATGGATAAGGGTTAGGTCTCTCCCCCGTCAAACATTCATATTTCATTTGGGATGGATATGGGTTAGGGGTCTCCCCCATAAGTGTTGGGATGAATAAGGGTTAGGGATATCCCCCGTCAAACATTCATGTGCATTTGGGCTGGATAAAGGTAAGAAGTCTTCCCCATAATTGTTGGGATGAATAAGGGTTAGGGCTTTCCCCTTCTTCTAGGTAGCATGCAAGGTTGGTTTCATGGGTTTGTGGAATGGTTGGGTATGCCTAAAAGGGATCTTGTGAAATGGTTCTAAAGATTGTTTGGTTATTTTTCTAGAAAAATAACTTGCTAGAAAATTGGTTTAAATTGCTCTTGGAATACCTTTTTTTTAAAAATGGTTTAGGGAAACTTGTTTATATTTAGTTATAAACTACTTTTGATAAAATGTTTTATATAAGATGTTATTTATATAAAATTTTCTAACCTTTCTATCCTAGTGGCATGAGTAGGAAAGTCATTGGGGAAACCTACTCAGTTTTATACTCACCCCTTCTTTGGCACTATGGTGCTTTTGCAGATGTTGTATTCCAAGACACAGGTAAAGGTAAATCATCTTATTGCAAGTGGCTCTTGGTGATACTTAGGAGTTGTTGTGGAGCTTGGAGCTTGTGGAGCACAATGTCGTGGTGTCTTTTGAGAGTCTTGAGTTGTTTATATTGTGTACCTTGAGGCTTAGTTTGGTCTTCCACTATTGTGTACTTGATGTGGTTTGACATAAATGACGTTTTTTAGTGGTCATTCATTTGTTCATGCATCATTTAGGGAATGTTTCTTTATGCTTGGTTGATTTATGGGTTACTTTTTAAAGGGTAAATCATCCCCTAACTTGTATTTGAAACCCTTAGGCATTTATTTCCAACCTTTAGCGTCTTGGGGATGTCACTTAAGGCCTAGTAATTACTCGTTGAGCTCTCAAGACATTGAGAATTGGCGGGTCATTACACATCTTATCACTTATTTGTTACTAATATTTCATTATTACAATTGTTTCATGTGTTAACTACTTCATCTTATCATGCATGTTTTTCCTAGAATGTTATGGTTATTGTGCATAGGATATATTTAATCATCTCCAAAATGATATTAATTTTTTAAAAATAACATTTATTAATTAGATACATTTTTATAAACAATATTGAAATTTGTACATGGAAAATGAATCACATCTCTTCTTGGTGATGGTAGACCACACATACAGACAAGCGACATTATCATTTAATTAATGGGTGAAAGGGTAATAATGCAGATGATACATTAAATAAAACATATATATTATTTAATAATTATTATATATCTTAATTTGTTCCATAATTATAAATATTCATTTGATTCGGTGATGGAAAACAATTTTCATTGGTTCGCGAGGTGATAGTCTGCTGTACACAAGAGCAATGATTTTATTTCACATTTTATGGAGAAGGATATGGATAAATAATATTTCATAAAAATCATAACATATCAGTATATTTTAGATAACTTATATTTTAATTTTTAAGATAGAATATAAGGCTGTAAAAAAATAAGTAAAAAAGAAATAACTTGGTGAAGATGATTACCTTCACTTATGATAACCTTTTTTGATATCTTATTAAGGATCCTAAGATTGGTATTTTAGGATTAAAAGTACCTCTATAACATGGATAAGGATTTTGGGGTGTGATTTTGGTAGGGTTTAGTCGATATAAAAAGATAATAGGTCTGAAGAAGTGAGGGGAGAAGGTGTCATTTTATAATTGAGGAAAGTGACATAATTGTAATGTTTTAACGTTTTAAAATAAGGATAAGTAACTTTATTGAAAAAATGGCTCAAAATTAGCACATATTATATGGGGGTATGGTTAATGTTTAAATATAACCATCCAATGGGGTTTCAAATAGTGTTTTGGTCATTTTAACTCTTATCTTTTTAGGTTGACTCCTCGGTAAACCCGTTTTAACCATAACCAAAATAATTAATGTTTAATGTTTTTACTATTCATAATGAAAAAAATTATGTGTAACACCAAAAGATTTCATAGTACGTTATCTCCTTAAAATAATTCAATAACTTGCACTACACGCAACACCGAGTTCGAGCACACCAAAACATACCATACAAGCCATTCAAAAAGTGGTTATGAATAGTATTAACTGCATTTTGAATCTTATATACTCTATACAATTTTAACACTCATATTATGTGTTTCTTAGACATAATATGAGAACAAATTATTTTTTCAAAAAATGAAAATTTACCACCTTTTAATGGAGAACACTTTTTAAAATCAATATTTGAAACTATTATATATTCAATTTAATGAAATTAAATTCATCTTTAGAATCAGGACATAAAAATTTAGTTTGAATAAATTTTTGGTACTTTTCTGAAAACTTTCATAGTTTGATGAATAGTAAAAAATACTAAATTTTAATTGAAAACAACTTTTTTAATCAAAATAATTTATAGTGATAAATTATGAATTTGAATGGTTTGGAAGTATAATTATATTATATTTTTATCATTTAATACAATTTAGGTCATTATAAGTAATTTCACATTTAAATTTGACATAAACACATGTCAATCTTTTGATAGTTTTTACTTTTAAAAAAACATTTTTTGGTTTTGACAATGGGAATTAATTTTAGATTAAATTAATACAACATCTATGTTTTTAATTTGGTAAAATATAATAAATTTTTGAATTCGGAATATCAAAATTAGCTTAAGTTGATTTTTTGGTATTTTTCTAAAAACATCCAATTTTTGATGAATAGTGAAAAACAATGCGTTATTGTTTAAAACCTAGTTTTTATTCAAATAATTATTTATTTTATTGAAATTTATTTTAAGTCAAAATAGATATATAGTACCTATATAAGTTAAATTTCATTCATTGGAATTATTTTATAATAAAATTAGATGTATAAATTTCTATTGAACATTTTACCGCATTTTACCCACCTTCTAGGAGCTTTCACAAATTTGAATAAAACTTAATTTTAATTATTCCGTGAGTTGAATTTAAAAAATCCAAGAGACACGGTTGACATTATTAACTAAAATTTGGTTCAATAAGATGAAAATAATTTTGGGTGAATAGTAACTTTTGACTTTTATTTACCACGGTTAAAAGTAAATAGGGTAATTAAGGGTAAAAATGATATTATAATTACCCTAAAACGTGTCCTAATTCTATTGAATAAGTTAAATTCGACCAAAAATAATCTCAGGAATGAAATATGATCCTCTTTGGTACATTTGGATTAGATTAGGACATTTATTATTATTTTATTTGAAGAAGAGTTAAATGTGTGAAATTCAAAGTTCAATAACTAAACCATTTTTAATATAGAGTTATACATAAGATAAATTAGAATATAAATATTCATTAGAAATATAAAATTATTTCCTACATGATGGGATTTTATTTATAATTTTCAAACATTAAATAATTAAATTTATTTATGACACAATGATGATGCAATAATTATCTTATTAATGAAAGAATAAAATAAATGGTATTATAAATATTAAAATAAATATAATTTCAAAGTTTTTATGACATACACGAATTTTATAGGAGGATATGACATGTTAGTATTGATTAAATTTATCTTTTTCTAATTAATAAAGTTTTTATGACTTTCAGAATAACCAAATACTAAATAGTGTCAAAATTGACATAAATTAGTTTTTGAAACAAATATTATATTATTTAATTATATAATATTCATAAAAATATAAGGTTCGGCCAAAGGGATTAGATAATATTTTATAGTCATTAATGAACCACTTGAGGTTCTCTTGGAGGTTTAGGATAAGTTTATTAACCATATAGTGTAAGAATAAAAGAAGACACAGTAAAAGATAAACTATTTAGCTAAGAGTTAAATATAAAAGATAAGGTTAATATGGTAACCTAAGAATATATAAAACCTATTGGTTGAGTGGTTTTGATACCCATACCCACCTTATCCAAGAAATAAATTATTTTTGAGCCATTAGAAACCGAAAATGATTTTATTATAAAATAATGTTTCAAGCTTTTCCTAAAGTGTCCATCACCTCTCTAATAAATGGGTACTTCCCCTTATCTTAAAATCACACCTCAAAATCCATTTGGATCGGCCGAACCTTGCCCAAATATCCTCAAAAACTTACCTCAAATCAACCTAGAGTACTTACTTTTATCATAAATGTAATCTAAGGAGTCCTTCTGATCAACTCAAAAGGAAACAGCCGAAGAAGAGGTAATAATTTCACCACCCTCTTTCAAGTTGTTTTCTTCTTCCACTTTCTCTTTCTTTGTTGTTTTGATACCAAAATAATAAATACAGTACCTAATACATACCGTGATGTTATTATAAATATGGTACAACCATATTTTTTATTCTATCCATCTTATAAATGACTAAGTCACCATACATGCGTACATATGACTTACCATCTCCACGTCGTGGTGTAGTTTTTTATTCAAACCTTTCATTATTTGTATGGGTATAATAATGAGTATAATTGATGAAAATAATAAATATAACATTTTAATGATTCTTTATATATGATATAACATCCAATTACATACGATTTCACCATCAATATAATGATATTGTCGCTCGTGCGTACGTACAGATTACCCTCTCCACGACACGATGAGATTCATTTCCACATTCACCATTCAACGATGATTATAAAAATATATATTATTAACAAGTATGCAATATATTACATAATAATACCACTTAATATATATATATATATATATGTGTATGTAATTACATATATCTTATTCACTTACTTCCGTTCAATACGATATGAAAACGAAAACAATGTTTATGCGTACGTACGACCTACCGTGTCCATAAATGGTGTTTTCCATTTCATATATATATATATTATACATATTTATATTAAAAATATATACGATATATAAATCATGTGTTATATTCTATAATTATGTAAATCATGATCTAAATGATACAATCAAGAATAATAAGTTAAAACACGTATGATAAAGAAAGCGATTATTACCCGAAATGTTAATTTAACATGGAAATAATTATTAAATGCGTAGTATAAAGTAATAAATGAATCATGAATGATATAATAAATAAGAATACTATTCTATAATAATTTAATAACATACTATGGTCATTATACAGGAGGTTAAACGTACCCTCTCCCAAAGAAAAGTGCAAGGTAAGAGTTAATTTCACAGTTTCTTTACTATCCGAGGTTGTTTTTACGTAAGTATCTAATGAGACATATTTATTATCCATGTACATGTTTCATAAAATAGTTTTCAAAGGGATTATTTTAAGGGACTTTTTTACTAAAACATCATTTTAAATGGTTTAAATATTTATTCTTCTAAACCTTTCTTATTAATGTCCATGTTTTCAAAATGGTTTTAAGGATTTATTTATATGGACATGAATGTTTTAAAATGTAAATTCCTTTAAAAAGTTTCAACTTGGTATGGGAAAATTTTATTAAAAACTATATTTTAAATGACTTCTTTTATAAATTATGTGACTTTTAAATGATTTCATGAAAAAGGATATTTCTCTCAAATATTTTTACCGATCATTTTCCACTATGTCAACATCCTTTACAGGATATTTTTCTTGATCGAGGTTGATTTATTATAATAAAAATATTCCATATTGTATTGAAGGTTTTGTGATATATTAGACTATGGATGTGTTATTTTTATACTATTCATGGTTTAGGGTTAAAGTATTGACATTTTGTATGCTAGTTTTAATACGAATATTTATGTTATGTTTCAATCTTTTTATATGAGGAATGTATTTATAATGACCCATACTTTACATACATTGTTATTAATTTATAATTGAAGCATAATTATTAAAACATATAACAAAACCATGAAAGGACCATATAGGTATAGTGTCTTTAGAAACTGGGAAACATAAACAACTGGTTCATAAAGCATCTACTTTGCCTCCCATTTATTTCATCATATCTAGAGTCCCTTTTATCATATCCTACTTAATAACCTTCTTCCTAACCAGGGGAAATAAAACATACAAAAGGGTGAGCTCAAATGCTCAGTAAGGTTAAACAAAAGAAATATCAATCACATCATATACATAAAAACATAACTTTTGGAAATCTTAACCTACAAAAGAGATCATAATTTCATAACATGGGATAAATCATAGTAGTGAAATGTAATCCAAATAATAATAACTTAAAACATGAAACTTTGTGGCATACACACATAATCATAGAGAATCATTTCTTATTAGTCAAGACTCTTTGCCAAGACTATCTTAGTGGACAAAGTCCATTTCTGAACCGAGTTCACTCCTTGTTTCAGTCCTGTTTTATTGAACCGGTTTAACCCACCGTTCCAGCCATGTACATCTCATGAGATATAAAATATTTACCCAATTCATTGGAGGGAGATATAGGTCCCAACCATCTCATAATGATACCATTCTTATGTGTGCCACAAAATCATAAACCATACATCATAGCATAACCCATGTAATAAAAAATGGGAATCTTAAACATCATGACATCATAAAAAAATTCATATAAGATAAAGGAATTCATAAAAATATTTCCATCACAACATAATCAAATCAATATAATAATAGGGATAGAAACAGAACACTATATTATCTTATATGGAAAATAATTTTGATAAAACACTTGAACTCCATTCTTGAGGAAAATATCCTTTCTTCTTCAAAAACATTTTTCCTTTCTTAACATGTCATAAAATTTTAAACTAAAAGAATTTGATTAAAAATAAACTTGAAACATGTAAAGGAAGATTCTTGGAAATAATGTTTAAAAATCCATTCATGCCGTATAAGTTAAAAAAACATTCTTCTCATACTTTTGTCGGAAAAGTCAAAAGTACCTCGTATGAAAAATGACAAAATATTCCTTTCATATCTTTTACTAAAAACTCACCGAAGGGTAAAGTTGGATTTAAAAAATTGTAGGTGGATAGAAATAATATTATATATTGAGGAAACATGGATGTGGATGATAAAATACTCCCCAGTAAATTCGGAAGTATAAACAATCTCAGATAAAAATTGAGATTGAGAGATTGTCCCTTACCTTAGGTCTGATTTGCTTCGTAAGTGTCCGAACCTCCTGTATAATTATTTAAATAATGTTATTGACTTATTCCAGAATCATAATTATTTTTATGATATCATATATGGTCATATTATTAGCTTCTTGTTAGTAATATTTCATTACTACTTGTTACTCGGGTGTTTATTACTTTTTGTTCTTATGCGTGTTTTGCCGAATAAATTCTTATTCTTATTTTTAGGTTATAGATACCTAATTTACAGAATGGTATTAGTGTAATATATATCATATTAATTCATTCAATTCATTTATATAATCATTATGGAATTAAGATCATGTAGAATGAGTCGCATCACATCATGGAGACGGTATTCCGTATGTGCGCACGAGCGATGATATCGTTCCCATGATCGTGAAATTGTAATGGAGTGTATATATACTTTTTCAGAATCAATATCAATTTAAAATAATCATATATAGTTATTATTTACACCATTATACCCATCCAAGTAAGGTGGTGGTGGAAAATAGATTACACAACGGTGTGGAGATAGTATTCCGTACGTACGCACGCGCGGTGATTTCGTTTTCCGTAGGATGGATAGATGGTGAAATAGGGTTGTTTCATAATTATAATGACATATCAGTATATGGGTGATAATTATGTTATTAATTTATAATCAAACAACTAAATAAGAAGAAGTGGAAGATGAAATAAAGTTGAATGAATCGGTAACAGACATTACCTCTTCTTTGAAGCGCCTCTTTGAGACTTCCTCTTAGGGCACTAAAATTGGTCTTTAAAAAAGAACAAGACCTCTAGGATGTTTCTAGGGAAGTGTATAAGAGAATTTGGAAGGGGTTGGCCGAGCTTGAAGGCTCAAAGTGGTGTGAGGAAAAGAGGGAGGAGGTGCCCTTTTATAAGGGAGGAGTGGGGCACCTTTGGAATAACTAAAAATATTATTTTATTATAAAGTCAAATTCGGTTTTTAATAGCTCCAAATTGATATATTTAGAAGCTAAGGTGGGGATGGGTCGAAATCCTCTCATCCAATATAATTTAGACAAGTTTAGGTCATTATATTAACCTTATCTTTTAGTTTTATCTCTTAGTTAATTAGATTGACATTTACCATGTCACTTTGTATTTTTATATTATATAGTTAATAAACATACCATATACATCCAAGAGACACCCCAAGTGGTCCATTAATGATACACCTATCATGATATAAGTATCTTGGCTGAACCTTAGATTTTTAGGAATATAATAACAATTAATAGTATAATATTTGTTTTAAAAACTATTTTATGTCAATTTTGACACTATTTAGTAATTGAATTTTTTGAAAATCATAACAGAATGATTAATTCGAAAAAAGTTAATTAAATAAATACTAACATGTCATAGTAACCTATAAAATTAGTTTAATTCATAAAAAGTCTCAAATTACATTTATTTGGGTATTTATAACATCAATTATGTCAATATTTCATTAATTAGATAATTACTACATCATCTTTGTATCATAAATAAATTAAGTTATTTAATGTCTAAAAATTACAAATAAAATACCATTATGTAGGAAATATTTTTATATTTCTAATGAATATTTATAGTCTAATTTCTCTCATGTATAACCCTATATTAAAAATTATTTACTTATTAAATGTTCATTTTAACTATTTTAACCCTTCTTTAAATAAATTAATAATAAATGTCCTAATCTAATCCGAGTGGCCATAAATGGTCATATTTTATTCCTAAGGTTGTTTTTGGTAGAATTACACTTATCCAATAGAATTATGACATGTGTTAGGGTAATAATAATATAATTATTACTCTTAATTACCCTATTTACTTTTAACCGTGGTAAATAAAAGTAAAAAGTTACTATTCACCAAAATTATTTTCATCTCATTGAACCAAATTTTACTTACTGAAATCAACCATGTCTCTCGGATTTTTGAAATTCCACTCACAGAAGCAGTAAAATTATGTTTTATGTAAATTTGCAAATTTCCTAGGAGGTGGGTAAAAGACGGTGAAAAGTTCAATAAAATTTGTATATACATAAAATTATTATAAAATTACTCCAATGAATTACATTGAAAATATATAGGTATTATGTATCAATTTTGACCTAAAATAAATTTAAATAAAATAAAAAATTATTTAAATAAAAATCCGGGTTTTCAATAGTAACCCAGTGTTTTCACTATTCATCAAAAAATGAAAGTTTTTAGAAAAATACAAAAATTTCACCTTTGGCTAATTTCGATATTCCAAATCCAAAAATGAAGTCCATTTAAAAAATAAAATTTATAAAATTTCAAAAAGTGGTTATTACTATTCATAATGGCTAGTTTTAATAATATTTTAATAGCATATCGTTGTTTAGTGAAACTCAGTATTGCGTTCGACGCAAGCTATCGAGGAAGGCTGCGTTTGCATGTAAAGCAAGCCAAGATAGTGTTGTGTGTAGTGAGAGATTCCTTTGATGATTTATATAACATAAAAACAAAATATTTCTCATAAAAGTATCGAGTGTTACATTCTACCCCCCTTAAAATGAATTTCGCCCTCGAAATTCGTCACTTTGTAACAAACAGATGAGGATACCTCTCCCTCATCATATCCTCGAGCTCCCATGTAGCTTCTTCTAATTGGTGGTTCCTCTATAAAACTTTCACCAAATGAGTGGTCTTGTTCTGTAGGACTTTTTCTATACGATCCAGAATCTCTATAGGTTGTTCTTCATAAGAAAGATCTTATTCCAGCGGTACAACTTCTGAGTTGAGTACATGTGAGGGATCATGTATGTACTTTCTCAGGAGAGATACATTGAACACATCGTGAACTTGAGAGAGATTCGGTGGAAGCGCCAATCGGTAAGCTACCTTCCCAACATGATCTAGTATTTCGAAAGGACCGATATATATAGGGCTCAACTTTCCCTTCTTTCCAAATCTCATGACCCTCTTCCAGGGAGATATTTGTAAGAACACTTTATCACCCACTTCAAACTCTAAGTCTTTTCTTCAGTTGTCGGCATAACTTTTTTGTTGACTCTGAGTTGCTCTTATGTGTTGTTGAATAGATCTGACCTTTTCTTCCATTTCATCAACAAGATCAGGTCCTAATAGCTTTCTTTCCCCAACTTCATCCCAGCAAGTTGGAGTCCTGCATTTATTTCCATAGAGAGCTTCATAAGGAGCCATCTGAATACTGGAGTGAAAGATATTATTATAAAAAAATTCCACCAAAGGTAGGTGTTGATCCCAAACACCTTTTAAATCTATAGAGCAAGCTCTCAACATATCTTCTATAGTTTGAATTGTTCTCTCAGACTGACCGTCTGTCTGAGGATGATAAGCAGTGCTGAAACTCAACTCTGTATCCAGAGTATGCTGAAGACTTCGCCAGAACTTCGAGGAAAATCTTGGATCCCGATCAGATATAATAGAAATTGGTACTCCATGTAATCTTACCACTTCCTTTACATATATCCTGGCAAGCTGATCCAAGGAGAAATCCTCTCTAATAGCAATGAAGTGTGCAGACTTTGTAAGACGATAAACTATGACCCAGATAGCATTATTGCCTTTGGATGTTTTAGGAAGTCCTTTAACAAAGTCCATAGTGATGTTTTCCCATTTCCATTCATGTATGGGTAATGGTTGTAACATCCCCTTAGACTTCTGTCTCTCAGCTTTAACTTGCTAACAAACCAAGCATCGAGAGACATATTTAACAACATCTCTTTTCATGCCATCCCACCAGAAGTACTCTTTCAGGTCCCTATACATCTTCGTGATTCCAGGATGAATAGAGAATGAAGAACTATGAGCCTCATCCAGCAGCTCCTTCTTTAATTCGGGTATGGGAGGAACACAAACCCAATTCCTGAACTTTATTATCCCATCACAATAAAGGTTGAATTCAGGAACATTTCTCACCTTATTTTGTAACTCAACATCTTCTTTCTGTGCCTCTTTAATCTTCACATGCATAGATGGTTGAACATTCATTTGAAAAAGATAATATTTTCCCCTTCCATTATAATTCCAAGATCCATCCTTTGTAAATCCATAAATATTGGATCTTTTGTGATCCTCATCATAGATAAACTGGCATGGTCTTGTCGACTTAATGCATCTGCCACCTTGTTTTCTTTCCCAGGGTGGTAATGAATTGACCAGTCATAATCCTTAATCAGCTCCAACCATCTTCTTTGGCGCATATCCAACTCCTTTTGTGTGAAAATATACATTAAAATTTTATGATAAGTATAAATGTCACAACTTTCTCCATAAAGATAATGCCTCCAAATATTTAATGCAAAGATTACCGCAGCTAACTCCAAATCATGAGTTGGGTAATTTTTCTCATGTATTTTCAACTGTTGTGAGGTATAAGCTATCACCATATCATTTTTCATAAGAACACACCCCAATCCCTTCTTAGATGCATCACTATAGATCACAAACCTTTCTCCACTACAAGGAAGTGTGATCACAGGTGCACTGGATAACCTTCCTTTAAACTCCTTGAAATTCTCTTCACATTCCTCCGTCCAAACAAACTTAACTCCTTTCCGAGTCAAATTGGTGAGTGGATTAGATAATCGTGAAACATCTTTCAAAAAATGTCGATAATATCCATCCAAACCAAGAAAACTTTGGATCTCAATTACTGTTATTGGTCTCGACCATCTTCTGATAACCTCTATTTTTGCTGGATCCACAGATATCCCCTCTTTTGAGATTATGTGACCAAAAAATGAATCTTTTTGAAGCCAAAATTCACACTTGGTAAATTTGGCATAAAGATTCTCCTTTCTCATGATCTTAAATATAATTCTCAAGTGATCTTCATGTTCTTCCTTGATCTTTGAATAGACAAGAATATCGTCTATAAATACTACCACAAACTGATCAAGATAGTCTCTGAAGACTGTATTCATCAGATCCATGAAGATAACAGGGGCATTAGTAAGACCAAATGGCATCACTATAAATTCATAATGTCCATAACTTGTACGGAAATCCATCTTTGGTATATCCTCCCTTTTGAACCTTAATTAATGATACCCTGAACGAAGATCAATCTTGGAAAAGTATTGAGCTACGTGTAGTTTGTCAAATAAGTCATCAATGCACGGGAGAGGATATTTTTTCTTGATAGTGATCTTGTTAAGTTCTCGATAATCAATGCAGAGTCTCATTGATCCATCTTTCTTCTTAACAAACAGAACAGGTGCTCCCCAAGGTGATGCACTAGGGCGTATGAATCCCTTATCAAGATTCTCTTGGAGTTGCTTCTTCAATTCCTGCAACTCAATTGGGGCCATTATATAAGGTGTCTTTGAAATAGGAAGAGCACCCGGTACAAGTTCTATTGAAAACTCTACTTCACGATTTGGTGGAAGACCCATCAATTCCTCTAGAAAAAACATCGTCAAACTCCCGTACAATGGGAATATTCTTAATCGTGAGTTTCTCGCCAACTATTTGAGATAAATAACCTTCATTTAGTGGAATCAAGACCCATAAGATGGAAGAAATTTCCACTGGAAGGTTATGTTCATCCTTGCATCGATAGACGGTCATAGATTGATCTGTAATATGAAATGTGACTTCCCTTATTTGGAAATTGATATGAGCTCCATATAAAGAAAGCAAATCCATTTCAAGAATCACATCAAATTCCACTATAAGAAGGATCACAAGATTTACAGGAAGCACTTTCCCTCAAACTTCAATCGGGGAAGAATTATAAACTTTCGATGCGACTGTTGTGCCATTAGGGGTTGTCACAACTAACTCAACATCTAATTGTTGAGGTAATATAGTGATACCCTTAGAAAAATCTTCAGAAATAAAAGAGTGGGTGGATCCAGAATCAAATAAAACATTTGCTACTTTAGAGTGGATGGTAAGTGTACCTTTCACCACATCGTTATCGTACTCCACACCACTGATAGAAATTGCATGTGACTTTCCTTTGTCTTTAGCCTTAAGAGTTTGTTGACATCGACCATCATCATCAACCCTTGGATTTGGGCATTGATTGGCATAATGCCCCATCTCCTTGCACTTGAAACATTGAAGTGTAGTAGGTTCATTCTGTGTATCCCTTCCTTTGTTTGCATCATTAGACATCTTCTTCCCATCATTGCAGCATTCAAATGCCCGGTGACCTTCCTTTCCACAATTGAAACATTTACTTGTCCCTTTAAGACAAATCCCTCTATGTTTATTTCCACACTTTGAGAATAAGGGAAAGCTCATCTTCTTTTCAATGTGCTCTTTATATTTTCCTTTGAATTCCATTTTCCTCTTCTTATAAAACCCATATGACTGATGGGTTACTCCAATCTCCATCTCAACTTTGAGAGCACATTGAACAATTTCCTCGTAGCTATTGAAGTCCCTTATGGATAACTCCCTTCTAAGACTTTGTTTTAAGCCACTAAATAATCGATCGATCTTACTCTCAGGTTGGATAATAATACCAGAAGTGTACCTTGCAAGTCTTGTAAAATTTTCTTCATAGGTACCAACAGATTCATCATCCTTTTACTTTAGTTCAAGAAACTCCTTCTCCATCTTTGTTCGGAGAATACGAGGGAAGTACTTATTGAAAAATAAGTTCTTGAACTCGTCCCATTCCATGGACTCAATTTCATCCCTTTTCCTTGTATTCTTAATAAGATTCCACCATTGATAAACATAACCTTCCAAACGATACACTGCTAAGATGACTTTATCATGTTCAGAACAATGAAGAACTAAAAATATCTTTTCAGTGGTACTAATCCATTGTTTAGCCACTAATGGATCAAAAGACCCGCTAAATGAAGGTGGACGCTGCCTCATGAAGGATTCAACAGAATGTTGCTCCTTCCTTTGCTCGTTTGGAAGTCCTGCATGATTCATAGCTTGAGAAAGTTGTGTGATCATGTCTACAAGATTTTTCATTCCAGCTCCCATAACGTTTGGTTACTCAGCGGGACAATCATTGCATTGCCCATCGCATTCCACATTAACATGGTTCCTTCGGGTTCCAGCCATGGACTAAAACCAAGAAGAATAGTGTGAGAAACACTAATTATAATAGGAAAACCACATAATCAAGAATTAAATTTCACACTTAAGGTCTTATCCTAGGTTATTCATGGCCATTTCTAAAACACTGATATTGTGTTCTATGCTTAGACATATCCTTAGGTTTCTTACTAAGGCTATCACATCCTAGTTTCCAAAGGTTGACTATACATTTCCTCTGATACCAACTATAATGACCCATACTTTACATACATTGTTATTACTTCAGAATTGAAGCATACTTATTACAACATATAACAAAACCAGGAAAGGACCGTATAGGTATAGTGTCTTTAGAAACTGGGAAACATAAACAACCAGTTCATAAAGAATCTACTTGGCCTCCCATTTATTTCATCATATCTAGAGTCCCTTTTAGAATATCCTACTTAATAACCTTCTTCCTGACCTGGGTAAATAAAACATACAAAAGGGTGAGCTCAAATACTCAGTAAGGGTAAACAAAAGAGATATCAATCACATCATATACATAAGAACATAACTTTTGGAAATCTTAACCTGCAAAAGTGATCATAATTTCATAACATGGGATAAATCATAGTAGTGAAATGTAATCCCAATAATCATAACTTAAAACATGAAACTTTTTGGCATACACACATAATCATAGAGAATCATTTCTTATTAGTCAAGACTCATTGCCAAGACTATCTTAGTGGACAAAGTCCATTTCTGAACCGAGTTCACTCCTCATTTCAGTCCTGTTTTACTGAACCGGTTTAACCCACCGTTCCAGCCATGTCTATCTCATGAGATATAAAATCTTTACCCAATGCATTGGAGGGATATATAGGTCCCACCCATCTCATAATGATACCATTCTTATGTGTGCCACAAAATCATAAACCATACATCATAGCATAACCCATGTAATAAAAAGTGGGAATCTTAAACATCGTGACATCATAAAACAATTAATATAAGATAAAGTAATTCATAAAAATATTTCCACCACAACATAGTCAAATCAATGTAATAATAGGGATAGAAACAGAACCCTATATTATCTTAGATGGAAAATAATTTTGATAAAACACTTGAACTCTATTCTTGAGGAAAATATCCTTTCTACTTCAATTTTTTTTTTCATTTCTTAACATTTCATACAATTTTAAACTAAAATAAGTTGATTAAAAATAAACTTGAAACATGTAAAGGATTCTTCTTGGAAATAATGTTTTAAAAATCCATTCATTCCGTATAATTTAAAAAAAACATTCTTCTCGTACTTTTGTCAGAAAAGTCAAAAGTACCTCGTATGAAAAATGACAAAAGATTCCTTTCATATCTTTTACTAAAAACTCACCAAAGGGTAAAATTGGATTTAAAAAATTTTAGGTGGATGGAAATAATATTACATATTGAGGAAACATGGATGTGGATGATAAAATACTCCCCAGTTAATTCAGAAGTATAAACAATCTCAGATAAAAATTGAGATTGCGAGATTGTCCCTTACCATAGGTCCGATTTGCTTCATAAGTGTCCGAACCTCCTGTGTAATGATTTAAATAATGTTATTGACTTATTCCAGAATCATAATTATTTTTATGATATCATATATGGTCATATTATTAGCTTCTTATTAGTAATATTTCATTACTACTTGTTATTCGGGTGTTTATTACTTTTTGTTCTTATGCGTGTTTTGTCGAATAAATTCTTATTCTTATTTTTAGGTTATAGATAACTCATTTCCATAATGGTATTAGTGTAATATATATCATATTAATTCATTCAATTCATTTATATAATCATTATGCAAGGAATATCATGTAGAATGAGTCACATCACATCGTGGAGGCGGTATTCCGTACGTACGCACGAGCGATGATATCGTTCCCATGATTGTGAAATTGTAATGGAGTGTATATACACTATTTAAGAATCAATATCACTTTAAAATAATATTATATAGTTATTATTTACACCATTATACCCATCCAATTAAGGTGGTGGTGGAAAATAGATTACACCACGACGTGGAGATGGTATTCCGTACGTACGCACACGCGGTGATTTCATTTTCCGTACGATGGATAGATGGTGAAATAGGGTTGATTCATAATTATAATAACATATCAGTATATGGGTGATACTGATGTTATTACTTCATAATGAAACAACTAAAGAAGAAGAAGTGGAAGAAGAAATAAAGTTGAATGAATCGGTAACAGACATTACCTCTTCTTTGAAGAGCCTCTTTGATACTTCCTCTTAGGGAACTAAAATTGGTCTTTGAAAAAGACCGGGACCTCTAGGATGTTTATAGGGAAGTGGAGAAGAGAATTTGGCAGGTTTTGGCTGAGCATGAAGGCTCAAAGTGGTGTTAGGAAAAGAGGGAGGAGGTGCCCTTTTATAAGGGAGGAGAGGGGCACCTTTGGAATAACTAAAAATATTATTTTATTATAAAGTCAAATTCGGGTTTTAATAGATCCAAATTGATATATTTCAAATCTATGGTTGGGATGGTTAGAAATACTCTCATCCAATAGAATTTAGACAAGTATATGTCATTATATTAACCTTATCTTTTAGTTTTAACTCTTAGTTAATTAGATTGACATTTACCATGTCACTTTGTATTTTTATATTATATAGTTAATAAACTGACCATATACATCCAAGCGACCCCCAAGTGGTCCATTAATGATACACCTATCATGATATCAGTATCTTGGCCTAACATTAGATTTTTAAGAATATAATAACAATTAATAATATAATATTTGTTTTAAAACTATTTTATGTCAATTTTGACACTATTTAGTAACTAATTTTTGTAAAACTTATAACAGAATGATTAATTCAAAAAAAGTTAATTAAATCAATAATAACATGTCATATTAACCTATAAAATTCGTGGAATTCATAAAAAGTCTCAAATTACATTTATTTGGGTATTTATAACATCAATTATGTCAATATTTCATTAATAAGATAATTACTGCATCATCTTTGTATCATAAATAAATTACATTATTTAATGTATAAAAATTACAAATAAAATACCATTATTTAGGAAATATTTTAATATTTATAATGAATATTTATAGTCTAATTTATATCATGTATAACCCTATATTAAAAATTATTTACTTATTAAACTTTGATTTTAACTATTTTAACCCTTCTTTAAATAAATTAATAATAAATGTCCTAATCTAATCTGAGTGGGCCTAAATGGTCATATTTTATTCCTAAGGTTGTTTTTGGTTGAATGAAACTTATCCAATAGAATTAGGACATTTTTTAGGGTAATAATAATATCATTTTTACTCTTAATTACCCTATTTACTTTTAACCGTGGTAAATAAAAGTAAAAAGTTACTATTCACCAAAAATTATTTTCATCTCATTGAACCACATCTTACTTACTGACATCAACCGTGTCTCTCGGATTTTTGAAATTACACTCACAGAAGTGGTAAAATTACATTTTATGTAAATTTGCAAATTCTCCTAGGAGGTGGGTAAAAGACGGTGAAAAGTTCAATAAAATTTTTATATATCTAAAATTATTATAAAATTACTCCAATGAATTACATTGAAATTATATAGGTATTATGTATCAATTTTTACCTAAAATAAATTTAAATAAAATATACAATTATTTAAATAAAAATTCGGTTTTTAAATAGTAACCCAGTGTTTTCACTATTCATCAAAAATTGAATGTTTTCAGAAAAATACTAAAATTTCACCCTAGGCTAATTTCAATATTCCGAATCCAAAAATGAAGTCCATTTTGAAAAATAAAATTTATAAAATTTCAAAAATTGGTTATTACTATTCATAACGACTAGTTTTAATAATATTTTAATAGCATATCATTGTTTAGTGAAACTCGGTATTGTGTTCGACGCAAGCTATCGAGGAAGGCCGCGTTTGCGTGTAAAGTAAGCCAAGCTAGTGTTGTGTGTAGTGAAAGATTCCTTTGATGATTTATATAACATAAAAATAAAATATTTCTCATAAAAGTCTCAGGTGTTACAGTATTGGACTTAGTAAGTGACAGGTGGAGCCCACTATAGCTCCCCCGTGCATCGGTAGGTGTCATGAGACAATTAGACGTGGAATTGGACGAGGCCTTTCACAACTGGATACATGGTTTTGTCCGAGGTGTTAATCATTTTTAGAGGTCTTGGCTGAGGCCTTGACAAAATGTTTCAGAATTTCATGCATTATACATTCCATCATTATGAAAATATTATTGATGGTTCATATGGTTATTCGACAAGTATAATACCCATGACTGTGTTTTATTATGGAATTATTTACTAATCTCATATTCCTTCCATAAAGTGTTCACATTTATTATTTGTATAGGCATGTGTTTTAAATTATTCACCATGAGTAATGTTTATGTTATCTTCCGCTGTATTGATTACCCTTACTAAGAATTTTAGCTTACAAATTTCTTATGTTTTATTTTCCTAGGATTCCAAGAAGTGTACTATGATTGATAAGAAGCGTTATGATAGGGGATTAATGGAGTTCTCAAAGGATCATTTATGTTGTTTTTTATTTTCTAAGGTGTAATGTAATATTCATGTATGTAATCTATTTTCCAAGACTGCTAAACTGATCTGTCTTTCGGGACTTGATTCCTTGTAATCATGCCAATGTATTAAAACAATGCACTGACTCTGGGTAATTGGGGTCGGGGAATTACATTATGTTGAACTTATTTACTAATATAAATTATTATGATACCAAATATGTAATATATTTTATCAAATTCAGTTAACATAAGTTGCAGAATTTAATTTAAAAATTATTCCTCAAAACATTTCGCTTTGTTTTTTCAAAAAATGTATTTTTCAAGCATAAAATGATCTTACATTAACTATATTAATGGTAGTAATAATTATATGGATTCAAATTAATTTAGTTAGGTATATAATATATACATTCCATTAAAGTCATTCATCATTAAATATTATTTTAATTAATTAAAAGGGAAATATATTATGCATACAAAAATATAGTTTTATGAAAATATCCATTTTTACCTCCAAATTATCTTTTGTTTATTTATATTAAATTGATAGTAAATACATGGTTAATTATACATATTATATCATTTAATTATAAATAGAATGAGTAATAGTTAAATAATACTTTTTCAATTATTCTTAAAATCTTATTTTTAAGGGAACATTTCAAAGACCCATTCTAGGATTATTTTGACGAAGTTTAAAATTGATATTCGTCCTATCAAATTAGAATTTTTTTTACATGAAGTATTAAAATGTTAATTTTATTATAGTTTATTAAAATTTAATTTTCAATTACTATAATTTAGTCTAATATGTTACATTCTTCCCTCTTATAAAAAGTTTATCTTAAAAATTTTCATGGATATCACTTTCTAAACAAATTAGGGTGGTTCTTCTTCATAATGTCATCTAGTTCCCATGCTTATTAATTTATATTATGATTTCTTGAAATTAAATTTACTGGCTGAGTCTTCCAATTCCTCAATAATTTTTCTTTAGTGCCAATAATCTTAATAAACTATTGACAGTAAGATAAATCATGTTCCAATTGTATTTCTTTAGTGGTGAGTACTTGGATGTACTTACTTAACAATGATATATAGAAAAAATAATATACTTTAAATAGAATAATTTTAATTTATAGATGGTAAGATATAGCTCTAATTATTTCTAGAATTTAAAAAGTTTTAATGTATTGATTGATTAGTTTCCCTTTCTTTCTGAACCTTATAATACCCTTCCATGAAGATACTTTCAATAAAATGTGATCACCCACTTGAAATTACAAATATTTCTTCTTGTTATTGTCATAAATCCTTTAACAGCTTTATAATGATCTAATAAGTGTCTGAGTAGTATTTACCTTCATTACCCCCTCAATAAGTTCTAGGACTATAATATTCCTTTCTCTAACATTATCCTCACAAGTTGAGGTACGACATATCTTTCTATTTAATGATTTATATGATGCCACTTGAATATTTTAATAGAATTTATTGTTATAGTAAAACACCTCCAGAGGTAAATAATAATCCAACATACCTTGAAATTCAAGTGAGAATGACCTCAACATGTCTTTTAATGTTTGAATAGTTCTTTTAGATTTCCCATCTGTCTGAGGATGATATGCGGTGCTCAAATGAAGTTCGGTATCAAGAGCCTTATAAATAATTTTCCAAAATTTCAATTCATATAATGTATCATGATCGAAAACAATTGATATAGGTGCACCATGAAGTCTTATAACTCCATTAATATAGATCTATGTATGGTGCTTGAGAGGTAAATATTCTCTTATATTAAGGAAACATTAAAATTTGATTAGGTGATCAGTAATAATCCATATTGCATCATTACTTCTAGTAGTATTTTGTAATCCATTTAAAAATTCCATAGTAATGTCATCACATTTCTAAATAGGAATAGGTAGAGGTTTCATGACTCCTCTAGGATGTTGTCTCTCAGCCTTCACCTAAAAAACATCTTGATATATAATAAAAAATTCTTAAAATCATATTATCCAACCAAAAATGTTCCTTTAAATCCTTATACATCTTGGTGCTACCATGGTGTATAGATAAATTTGAGCTATGAGAATCATCTAATAATTCCATTTTTATCTCAATTATATATGTAACACATAAAATATTTCCAAATTCTATAATTATATCTTCATAAACAAATTCTTTTAATTTTCCATCATTCATAGATTTAATTTTCGTTTAAAAATCCACATCATCATATTGAGAAAATTTTATCTTTTCTAATAAATATGGTTTGGAAATCATTTGAAATAGGAGTGATGTTTCCCCTTCCTTAATAATTCCCATATTCATATTTATAAAATCTATAACCATAACATCCCTATCAATACTCATTTTTTCCAGGACTCACTGATCTTTCTTACTCAATGAACATGATACAATATTATCTTTCATTAGGTAGTAGTGTTTTGAGAAATCATAATCCTTAAGTAGTTTTAGCCATAAAATTTTCTTCACAATGATAAATTTCTATGAAAATATGTATTTTAGTCT
This sequence comes from Viscum album, assembly GCA_963277665.1. Lineage (NCBI taxonomy): Eukaryota > Viridiplantae > Streptophyta > Magnoliopsida > Santalales > Viscaceae > Viscum > Viscum album. The sequence goes on from OY728146.1 coordinate 749,971,950, forward strand.
CTTATGACCCACACATATCTCACATCTTTCACCATAGAGATAATGTCTCCATATCTTCCAATAAAATACTACAGTTTCCAACTCAAGATCATGAGTTGAATAGTTCTATTTATGAGTTGTTAACTACCTTGATGCATTGGAAATAAAATTATAATTCAGTATAAAGACACAATTTATTCCCTTATTTTATGAATCACTACATTTCACAAATCCATCATTTCTTAATGGTAGATTCAAAATCAGATTATTGAACAATATCCTATTAAATTATTCAAAAAATTCTTCACATACCTGTTTCCATAAAATCTTAACCTATTTATATTTAATCTTTGTTAATGGGTTATCTAATTAGGAAAAATCATGAATACATCATCAATAGTAACTTTTCAAACCAATGAAACTATGTACCTTGATTATTTTTATTGGAATAGGGAATTCTTTGACTATATTGTTCTTTATATGATCAATTTATAATCCATCCTTAGAAAAAATATATCCAACAAAATAAATTTTCTAAAGACAGAATTCAAACTTTCTAAATTTCCCATACAACTCTTTTCTTTTAAGGGTATCAAGAAAGATCTACAATTGATTCTCATTGTCCCCATTGATATTAGAATACAACAATATATCATCAATAAAAACAATAAAGTAATCATTAATATATTCCTTGAATTTTTTTCATTAGATCCATAAAAAGATATGGTGAATTAGTTAAACTAAATAAAATTACTTTAAACTCATAATGTCCATATCTCATTCGAAATGTTGTCTTTGGAATATCTTCCCAATTTACTCAAAATTCATGATAACTATATCAAAGGTTAATATTTTAAAAATATTGAGATTTATGAAGTTTATAAAATAAGTCATCAATTATATCTAGAAGATACTTGTTATTTATCATAATAACATTGGTTTCCCTAAAATAAATGCACAACCTTATAGATCCATATTTCTTCTTAGAGAAAAAATTGGTGTTCCCCAAGGTGAAACACTAGGGATTATAAACCCTTTATTACAAATATCAACATTTTTTTCTTAAATTCCATGAATTCTATAGTTGAAATTTAGTAGTTATTATTTTAGATTGGTCGTGCATTATGGATTAAATTAATGGAAAACTCAACTTCATTCTCAGATGGATGTTCATGTAATTACTCAAGAAATACATCAATGTATTCTTATAAAATATGTACATATTAAATTTTATGATTACCTTTTCCATTCGTCCATTGTGTCGCATCTTCTTATATAATAATCTCATTCAAAAGATCTACTATGGGTGAATTTACAAATGACTAAGATGATGAAATATCCACTCTAAATATAAGGAATTATACATCTTCATCTTAAATTGAAATTTTCATATCTTTTTACAAAACATTTTTTCCCCATATTAAAATCAATTCTATACCAAGTATTATAACAAACTCAACCATATGTATGAAAATAATTTCTACAAGTAGGGAATCTTTATGTGTCATAATGGGAACTTATTAACCCTACCTGGTTGTAGTGACATTTCTACTATGAGTTTTGATAAACAACTACTTTCTTATAGTGTGAGGTAAACATCTAATTTTCTTAGAAAACAAGGAATATAAACAAAATGGTGAGGATACATAATCAAATAAATCATTAGCTAAAATTTAAGATATTATTAAAGTAACTTCAACCACATATTTAGGAACTTCATCCTAAATTCTAGTGATCACATAATCTTGGAATTATCCCTTTGGTCTCTTCAATGGTATGTTCCCTTGAATATTGGGACATTGGTTTAAATAAAAAACCATTTATTTATAGTTAAAAAATGGATAATAGCTACCTATTTCTTTCCCAAAAATTCATTATCCAGATTACCCTTATCTTAACACTTGAAACAAACTCCTATCCCCTTCCAGGATGTTTCTTTCCATAATTTTTACATGATGGAAGTTGCTTCATTTTATTTTTCTTCTTTTATGTGGTCCATTTTTCTTGGTTTTCATATGAAAACTTCTTCTCTTTATTTCCATTGGATATATAGGATATAGAAAACCACTTCTCAATTTTGAGGGTATATAATACTATTTCATTATATGACGAAAAAGTTTAAGAAACCAATTCCTTTTGGAGACTTGGTTTATTCACTCAAAAATATTATCAATATTTATTTCTATATTACATATGTAATCTATAAAATACCTAGATAGTCTTGTAAATGAATCATTATACCCCCAAAAAATTTCTTAATCATTTTTCTTTAAGATGAGGAACATTTATTCATTTTAGTTTATTTCTCATAAGGTAAATATTTATTAAAGAATGTTACTTTTAAGTATATCCATTCCATGTGTTCTATTTATTCTTCCTCCCTAGTATTATTGATCAATAACCACCATTATTTAGTATCACCTTTTAGAAAACATACTTTAAGTATAACTTGATCCCTTTCATCACATCCCAAATCCATAAATATATTTTCAATAGAATAAATACATTTCTCAACTACACTTATATTCATAGTTACACTAATTTATGGGGGATTAAGTCACATTAAATGATCCAATACAGGTGTATAATTCCATAGAACATAATATTTCTCAATATGTGAATGGTTATTAGTCATAATCTGGGCCATCTACCCAATATGTTCATGATTTGTTCAGCTCTAACACTATTTTTGTTGGATTACTCACCAGGGATATTTATATATTGGCCATGAATATTGATACCACTCTTCCTACCATGATCCATTTTAAAACAACTGAATATAATGATTTTTTTTACAAAATTATAAATTATAAATTATAATATATAATTCTAAATATAGTGTAACACTTTTTATAAATTGAAAATTTATGCATTGTTAATATCAAAATCATAAAATTGGTTTATTTTTAGAAATATTTATATCATAAAACTATTTTAAAATACATTATAAAGGTTTATAAATAAAATTTGAATTAACCCAAGCATATACCCTAGGATAATAAAAGTAGGTTTACATTAAGGGAACACTCACCATATATAAAAATGATGGAAAATATATTCTCAACTAACTCATTTTGGGATTGATAACCCTAGATGGATTAGTAGGAAAAACCACATCCACCTGTATTACCCAAACATAGATGTATTTCTAGTAAAACCAAATAATATCTACCTTACCGGAACATTAGGATGTGATCATATACTTATAGTTATCCTAAAATTTAGTCATAGGGTCGTGTTCCCTAATCTATGTTTTCCAAAATCTATTTCGCATGGATTCTACTAAACTTTCTCTACTACCAACTATAAAAAAACCAAATCATGTAACATAGATAAAATTTATAATTTATTACACTGGATAAGATACAAGAAATTTCATCCCAAAGGATTAAATAGTTTAGCCGTATGGAAGAACTATATACAAAAATGATTCCCATTTTTACATTGCAAATAAAATATAAAATGTATTAATAGAAAAAATTCGGTATCCTTGAACTTATTTAAAAAAATCATATTTATATATTTGATAATTGAAAAAATAAGGGTTAGATCAAATACTCAAGGGTAATATGAAATGGAAAAAATCATGAGTAAATAAGGCATAATCAATATGGAAATTTAAATAACTAAAAACAAAAGACATTTAATAAATAACTTTATCCTGAAATTAATCCATGTATAATATCAATGTAGAAATATCATGGATAATAATAATAGTAAGTAATTTATAAATGAATAAAATGAGTAATATTGGGCACCATGATCTCAAAAATCATGACATCTATACCATAAAATCCTTTTCCAATATAGTTTGATCAACGGGTAGGTATACACTTGAAACCCATTTAATTTTGTTAGCTTATTTGTCTCATGAGAACTTTTTATACATCAAGCGTCTAAATAATTTTGGGCCCCACCGATAATTTTATGTACAATGTATTCATCATATATTTAATGATCAATTTAATTCATAAAATTTTTTCCTTATTAATAAATGTTTGTATTTAATAAAGAATATGTAATATTAATATTTCCCCAGTCAAGCAAATAACATTCAAAGTAAAACATCATATATAGAATTGGTATATAGTTTCATCATTAATCATATACATTATATAAAGAATATGGATATTTAAGAGAAACTTAATATCTAATGATCACAAAAAGTTAGTATTTAAAAAGAAATTTAACAACCATAAAATTAATAAGAGATAATAGATTATAATCAATTCATTGGAAATATAGACTTTATGATAAAATCATATCCTTTAGAGAAATAAGGAAAATAGAAGATAAATATATAAATATTTTTTCATCAAATAGTTTTCTTTTTTAAAAAAACCATTAAATTTTATAATAATCTATATATCTTAAAATGGTTATGATGGTGGTGAAGTCCGTTAGCATACTATATCATAAAAACAACCCTGTTGACATTTTGGAAAGAAAGTTGAAGATGAAACTTTCAGAAAACATTATAAATATTCCTTTAAAACCTTTTTAAAAGTCATGGATAACTTAAAATTCACTTAATAATCCATTTTAATAAAAAAGGGAATTTTTTAAAATAATTTTGAAAAATATGGACATGGAAGAAAAATGTACCCAATCAAAAAGGGAAATAAGATTGAATTTCCTTTTAAAAATTTCATTGATTGATTCAAGTAAAAAACAGGGTAAAAGTTAAAAGAAAATATATAAAATAATTTAATATAAAAATGATAAAAAATAGATAATGTTTATAAATAATATATTATAATATTCCTTAAAATAAAATAAAATCAATCCCACCAAAAGAGATCATAAAATAAATCCTTATATATTTAAAAACATTGAAATTGTAACCCCTTAAAGAATAAAATTTAATTGAAACATAAATCATAATGAATAAATAGGTATTAATTTTGAATATATAAAAGGGAAAATATATACAACATATAAAAGTGAATAAGTGTATAATAGAAAATGTCTCAATGGAGTGTGAATTGATAAGAAATCCATTACCTAACACTTCCCTTTAGATAAAAATAAATTAACCACATTATAATTGTTTTAAACATGTATTATTTTATTATAGAACCATATTCATATTTATAATATCATATATGATCATTTTATAACATCTTATCACCTTTTCGTTAATAATATTACGTTATTACCATTGTTTTTGGTGTAAACTACTTTGTTTTCTCATGCATGTCTTGTCACAGAAGTTCTAGTTCTTGTGATTAGGATATAGCCACACCATACTAAAAATTATATTAATTTTATAAATATCATATTTATTCAATATATATATTTTTATAATAAGTCTTTAAATTTGAACATGGAAAATGAATTAGATCGCTTTGTGGAGACGGTAGGCCTTATGTTTGCATGAACGATGATATAATTTACTCAATAGATGAAAGGGTAAGGAATTAGATGTGATATTTAATTTACATAATAATTTTTATTTCATTATTATCATTCATATACATTAGTTCCATCATTATGACTATCCATGTGAGTAGGTGATGGAAAAAAAATTACATCGGTTAATAATGGATAGTCCGTGGTAAACAAGTGCGATGGTTTTGTTTCTCATTTCAAAGATATGTAGATGGATAAATATAATGATATAAACGTAATAAATTATAATTATATAGGAGATAATGGTGTTGTTATATTGTAATTATTAATTCATAATTGATGGTTGTAAAAGAAGAAGTAAAAAAAGAAAGTGCTTGGTGAAGACAATTGCATTTTCTTAGAAAAGCCTCATTTGGATATATTATTAAAGACCCAAGGTTTAGTATTTACAGAAGTAAATAACCTCTAGAAAATGGATAATAATTTTTTGTATATATGTTTTTAGGGGTTTTTTGTGTAAAATGTCTAAATAGGTTTGAGGAAGTGAGGGTATAAGGTGCGCTTTTATAATTGAGGTGAGTGGAACACTTGTGATTTTTCAATGTTTAGAGATAATTTTAGGTCAATTTATATAAAAAATGGTTCCAAAATAGATAATATTCAAAGTTTATAAGGTTAAGGTATAAATAAAACCATCTAATGGTGTTTCAATGAGTGTTTAGGTCATTTTAACCCTTATATTTTTAGGTTAACTCTCAGGTAAAACCGTTTCATCCTTAACCGTAGTAATTAATTTTTACTATTTCTACTTTTCATTATGACCTAAATATAAATAAATATTATTAAAATAATATTAATTATTATGATTCCAAATATGGAATTCATTTTATCAAATCCAATTTATATAATTGGTAGGATTTAAATTTTAAATAAACCTGGAAAACATGTCGAAAAATGGTTTTTCAAGAAATGAATTTTTCAAGCATAAGATGATATTAAATTAATTATATGAATAATAATAATCATTATATGGATTTAAATTCATATATTTGGATATTTAATATATAAATTTCATTTAAATCATTCATAATTAAATGTAATTTTAATTAATTAAAATGGAAAAATATTATTCTTAAAAAAGTTTTTTCTAAACAATATCCAGTGATCCTATATTTATTTAAAAAAAATTGATAGTAAAAAAATTGTTAAGTAAACATATTATAACATATTATTATATATTAATGGATTAATAGTAAAATACTATATTATAAATTATTCATAAAATCTTATTTTTAAGAAAAAATTTTAAAAACTTATTCTATACATATTTTTACAAAATAAGATCAAAATTGATATTTACCCTCTAAAATTAGTATTTTTGTACCATAAAATATTAAAATGTGTTTTTTAATATAGTTTAATAAAAATATTTTTCACTTTCTATAATTTAAGTTTGTGTGTTATAAAGTTGTAGTCGATCAAACAACTGCATGGACCCTTAAATCGACAAGACATAGGAAGTCGATCCTCAGGACTCTATGATGAAGCCTCACCACCACATCATTGTGAATTTAGAGAAAAAATTCTGTTAAATCAATCTGAAAGCTCAAAAACATAGTCGATCCACCATGGAACAACAACCCCCATTAAAGAAAATACACAAAAACCATCCACCCTAAAACACAATGCTATAAGGATATGTCCATGCTAGAAAAGAAATCTATGAAAACACACCTTTCCATAATCTAATGAACCATTCCAAAACACCATACCTTTGACGAAAATTCAATATCAAGAAATACTTTCACCTCTCCATCCTTTCCACAATAACCCTAATAAACCAAAAAAATCAAAGTAATAACTTAGGGATAAGTGGTTCCTTATGTCATATACCTCTCAAAAACTTATCATCCTTGAAAATTAAACCAAAACATAAGAAGAAAATAAAATGAGATCAAGTAAAAAACCCTATGAGATTACTCTAAGGGATATCATTATAAAAACATCATAAGAAACAAATAATAGGAACACGTTGTATAAATTTCTTACCCAATCAATCATATCATAAATAAATAAGGGTAATAAATATCGTATAACAAAATAAAACATCAAATAATTAAGGGTATTGAGTGAAAATTAATGACTAATGCTAACAATTACTCTCCTTTAATCCAATATGGCAGTACATTAACTGGACCAAATGAATAACAACCCACACAAAACCATACAATATCATTATTGGATCATTACAGGACATTCCATGATGGCCAAATTAGCTTAAACTTCCAGATCACCCTAGTTAATGACATGAGATTCACCATGAATGTATCAATGAAGCTAAAATAGATGAAAGAAATAATGGATTAGGTTCTTCTGTGGAGGAAGTTCTAATCGATACAGAATATATCTAATTGTCTTCTACACACTAAAAGTTTCAATAAACAATGGAGAAAGATTACGCCCACAATAATACCTCCCCTTACCATGATGAGAAGATACCTTTAAGAACACATTATATCTAACATTAAATTATATAGGAATCCTTATATGATCAACACAATACTTAAAAGGATTTCCAAATTACTTCATCCTCTTGTGAATCACTTTCACCTTCTCTATTATGAATTACATAACTTCAGTTCAAAAATATCCAAATCCGCAACCTCCGTCCAACACAATATAGAAAGGCATGGTCAGTTATACAATGATTCAAATAGAGATACACCAATGATATAATGATATATTTTAATATATACAAACTACATGAAGGAATCATTCTATAACCATAAACATCTAAAATTAAGAATGTATGAATGTAACATGACCTATAAAGTATAGATAGTACACTCTGTCCGACCGCCCATCTTTTGATGAAAATAGTGCTAAGGAATAAATATAAACCTAAAGAACACTAGAGACCCCGACACACCTTAGAGGTAAAATAGGGATCAAGATCAAAGATGATCATCTTCAGAACCACATGAAGACTCATCACCTCCTCCAAGTACTAACTTAATAAAACATCAACCACATTCTACTCCATAATCACTAATAAGTGATATGAAATTATTAGGAAGTCTAAAATAACCAATAAAAGAAAACTTCTTCCTTGATATAATGAAAAACTAGTGACAAAGTCCATAAATATTTACTTTCACTTCCCCCAATGAAAATAAAATTATTGAAGTAAATCACTAGGAATATGATGCTAATCCTTTACCCTCTAAAAGACCAAACATCAATATACAAACTCTACAACTAATCTCTTCATCCAAATCCACTAAAACCAAACTCTCAAGGAATGAATATCTTATCCACACCAATATTTACCACCAAGGGATATAAATCATATATATCCACCTCATGCATCATTGATAAAGTTATATGCCTACCATATAATGACACTTTATATTGGTAATCATCCAACTATAACTTAGGGGAATCAAGATAAACAACTAAATGTAATCTAAAGTCCACCTTATAATCCCTCAAATTAGATTACCCCATCTACTGAATCAAGGATGACTGCACTATTATTTAATAGATATACCTTATATGATAAACTTCTCCTATATCAAGGTACATCATGGAATACCCCAGGATCACTCTTGTAGAATCACTAGACTTATCCAAAACACCACTGTATGTATTTCTGATCAATGGAATGACTACAATGTTGTAATTAATCGAACATTTATAAGTGGAATCCCCACTGAGTAAATGCATTATTAATAAATGGAATTATAGAAAACATATGTACTAATTTTAATTTTTCTATCATTATAAGTTATGTCATATCCGATTTAAAATATTTTTAAACATCATAACCATTGATAGTATAACCATTATATAATGATCATATGATGTATATATATTAGGTTATGATAAATCTAATTGATATAGAAAAAGTAAGTGATGGTCTCGACCATTAGGATAATACCATATGAATCCCACTTATTAGAGGTTATGTGGGAGATACAATCACTAAGAATTTACCTTGAACATTCCCAAACCAACTTTCAAAAGCTAAAGCATGAGAGAAATCATTTATGGGAGAATTTTAATCACATCAAGATCATGGTCCAAACCATATTCGCTAAACCACCCCAAGAAAATATCACCATGGAAAACCTTACCCTTAGGGATTTTTTTTATGTAATAAAGGGTTAGGTATCTAGACCCTAACATTATGAATTTTTATATTTTTTAATAAAATAAATATTTTATATATTTTTTATTACTTTATAATGGTTAAATAATTTTTTTTGATAAAAATTATATTTTTATATGATGAAAAAAAAATTGTATTCTTGTAAAACATATAGTTTAAATCAAGACACTCTTTTTGTTGAATTCATTTATTTTTTGTAAAATATTATATATTTACTATAATATTTTTATTAAATAATATTTATTAAATATAAGTGATAATTTAATTTTAATAATTTAATTTTAATTGTTATAAGGGTCTGAAATCCGTTGTAGTAAAAACTAGTATATTTTAATATATAAGGATTTTTTTTAAAAGTGTAAATTCTCATAATTAGATAATTATTTTGATAACATAAATATTAATTTTAGAATCAGAACATCGAAATTATCTAATGGTGAACTTTTAAAAAATTTATGAGATAGTCAAATTTTCGGATAAAAAATAAATACAGTGTAATTATACATTCTGTATTATGACATCAAAAAATACCAAAATTTTTGTAATAAATACAATAATGAGTAACTAAGAAATTTTTTTTACACTTTAAAATAATTCATTTTTTGAAGTAATTTTATTAATTTCATGAACCCTTAATGAATTATCAAAAACCTATATTATATTTTAAGGTTTTAAAATCAATTATTTATAATCATCACCCACTTCCACATCAGCGAGGGTATTGTTTTAAGGATTTAGGTTCTTAAAATTATAAAATAATAAAATAGACTTCTATTTGAAAAAAACCATGGAAAACAATTGGGATGGTTTTCGATTTGGAATAATTTACGATATAGAGTCCAAAACATTTCTTTAGAAATGAATAATTAATTCTTCCCTATTTAGCTATAAAAAACCTCACAACCTCCCATTAATCATCAATAAAAAACCCATGTATCATGAATTTACACTAACATTCCCTCTCTAGTTCCCTCCCAAGGTTTCCCCAATCTCTTAAGAAGTTTCTCCCTGATTTTGTAAGTGCCCTATCAAGGTAAGGGATCCTCTCCCTCTCCTATTTATTCAAGCACCTTGATTATATTATAAATTTTAATTTAAAATTGTTATGTTGGGATATAATTTTACACATAAAAATTTACATTATTATTATTTAAAAGTTATGAGAGACCCATTCCACTATCAATTAACCCTTCCATGAATCTTTATGTACCCCCTATTATGCTGCTAAAATTATCCAGCAATTTTCATGCCAAAAATTTGTGAAGTGAATACCCATACCCATTTCCACTCAAGGGTATTCCCATAGATTTACCTATCCTAAAATTATTTGGGTACTGCATGTATATAAACTAGACTCCTTAATCATGGGATTAAAAGTGATGAATGACATCCTTGTATTGTATGTTTTATGTGGCACACTTATGTATGTACGTGATATGAATATGATGGGTGGGTCTGGAATTATGTTGTCCCCTAATGCATTGGGTAATGTTTTTATCTCGTGATATACCATGTATGTTACATAGTGGTTTATCTTAATAACACTATGTTTATATTTTATCAATGTTTAGCCATGAATTATGTTTATGATGTCATGTTTTATGTTGTCTCCACATTCCCACACCGCCATTATGATATCAACTTATATCTTGCTTAAATGTTCAAGTTTATGATTCTTAACCCTCATATATTAACTTGATATACCTATTTACTCACATGTTATTCTTTAAATTATGTTATGTTCTGATTATTACCTTACTAGGATTTATATCTCACCCCTTTATTATGAAAATACCTAGGTTATCTCATACAGTTTTAGAAGAAAAAAGGAAGATTTAAGGAAATGTTATAGAGTTTCAGTTTATGTCATTGTATTTTTATTATAAGATATTATTCAATGTTCCAAATTACCCAAATAACCCAGTACTTATAATCATATGAGGTTGTATTACATTTATATTTATATAATTAATCATGATTTAAGGTGTATTAAGTTATGGGTTTTCATAGTTGGTATTAGAGGAAATTATAGTTATTTTTTTGGGAATTAGGATTAGAAAAACTTATAGAATTTTTGGGAATAAAATACACATAGAAAAACATCCCTAAATTTTGGTAAATTATAGAGTTATTGGTTTTTAAGAAATCAAATCTATATCCAGATACTACATGTGGCTTTGGATCTTGAAAAATTATACCTATGAGTAATAACCATGGAAAATGAACATTAGGATTTGAATCAATCATCACCCAGTGTAGGAAACAAATTCCTTGATTCTTGCCTTGTTTTTCATTCTTGGGTGACATGATTTAGAAAATTCACAAACTCCTTATGAACAATTATTAAGGGAACAAAAATGCCAATAAGATTTCACGTTAGGTAATAGATCATGGATAACTTAGAATTAAACATATAATTTCATAAGTTAATGAATATATTACATTTATGAGTTATCTCTTAAATGTTCAAAGTTACCCTTTTATATGTTTAATAATTTTAAAATTCTCATCATTATATCTATTTTGGATAAAGTATATGATTAGAACAAAAATAAAATACTGAAAGGAAGGATTTTCATCTATTCCTGATATTCAAATGTCTTATGTGACTATGGTTCTAAACATTCTTTTATATCATGAATGTTTATTAGAACTATTAAAACACCACCTCAAAATAAGGAAGGTGAGTTATTAGTGAATATGGAAAATGGTTCAATTATTTAATCCCAAGAATATAACTCATACCATATCAAAATTTTTGGGATAAAATTCCCTAAAAACCTTTTGATACTACCTTTAGTATAATTCTATGAAATTATAGGTATGGATTGGTCTTCCTTATATAGATCTAATAAAAATTTACAATAGATTAAAATCACCCTACATATCGCTAATCACCCTCCGATTATCTATAAGTGAAATGAGGAGAATAAATATCCTTTGTGTCATCATCTAAAGAATGAATATTATTGCCTTTTAATAATGTGTATCTATCTCAAATTATTGAGAATATGGAAATATGACCTTTGATGACATGCACATTATAAGAGAATTCACTAATGTGTTTCCCGAAGAATTTCCTAGTCTTCCTCATAGTTGAGAGGTTTAGTTTCCAATTGAGCTTTACCTGAATCTTTTCCAATATCTAAAACTCTATATAGAATGACCACTATTAAACTTGAATAGATGAAGAATAATCTAAAAGATAATCTATATAAAGGGTTTATATGCCCAAGTACTTCATAGTGGGGTTCACAAATCCTTTTCCACAAGAAGGATAAGTCACTATGCCTCTGCATTGATTATCATGAGATCAATACAATCATGATAAAAAAGTATCATATGAAAAAAATTGATGAATTGTTTTATCATCTATGTAGAGAATGATAATTCTCTATGGTAGATCTGTTTCTAGGATATTATCAAGTAAAGGTTAACAAGGATGATATCTCTGAGACCGATTTTATACAAAGTATTACCACTATGAGTTTGTAGTGATTCTATTTGGACTCACTAATGACCCACCCATCTTCATGGACTAAATGATTAGAGTCTTTAGGTATTAAATTTATTTTTTTTGTAATATTTATATACGATATCCTTATCTAATCTAAAATTAAGGAGGAATACAAGGAGTATTTGGACTTTTTACTGAAGATCTTTCAAAATAAAACTTTATATGAAAAGTACATTATATGTGGGTTTTTGAATGGACTAAGTAACATTACTGGGGAATGTTTTTTGAAAAACCAAATAATTTTAGAATAAATAATTCATTAATTTGATATTAAATAGGTATATTCATTATAAAAGCATTATGAAATTTTTCTATCAAATGGAAAAAGATTTATTTCCAACCAAATTGGATTTTTAGGAATTATATGGTATCATTTAAATGATTGGATTCAAAACAATAAAATATTAATTTGAAAGAAAATTAATATTATTTTTTTATTAAACATTTCAAATTTATTTTATCACATTTTTTTTAGTATTATATGAAATTTTTATTTTTTAGAAGATAATGAAAGTGCAGGTCTTAAATGAAAATTATATTTCCATTTCACATATTTAAAAATTTAAATTATATTTTTGATTATTTTTAAAATCTATCTAGTTATTTATTATAAAATAAAATCTAATTATAGTATTTATAATGAATTTTAAACGTTATAAAATATCTTTATACTTTAAAAATTCATTTTTTGAAAAACAGTTTTTCATCACATTTTGAAAATTTAATTTTAAATTGAATTCTGATAGTACTATGTTTTTGAATATTCAAAAAGGCATTCCAAATTTAAAATTAGGAGGTCCAAATTGGGTTGATATTTACCTATTATTTTTGTCAAAATTTATAGTAACATTAGTAATTTTTTTACTAGGATAAATGGTAAATCATGGAATTAAAGTTAAAAATAAAATAATAAGGACAATAAATTTAATTTCCCCAAAATCGTACTCTTTGATCTGGTGAAGAAACAAAAAAAATTACATTTCTATCTTGATATTGATTAAGATGACCCAATTCCCACCATAAAAAACTTACAACATCAAAAGGAAATATTGGATCACTTACATTTTCAAGGACCCATTATGTTTAATGTTTTAGATAATTAATAAAAACTCTTAAATAAACTGCACTCATGTCTTTAAATGAGTATTTATCACACTTAACCGAGATTTTCTTATTTTAAATTAATTAATCATCATCATCCATATGAAACCCTTAAATTCATAATTCATTAATTAATATTGTTCATAACATGAAGAAAAAAGGAAACATAAGAAGGGTGAGTAAAAATGATCAGTAAGGGTAAAAATAATCATTAAAATTTGAATTTCATCAATGATTATGGAAAATAGAATAAGTGTATTATAACATAATCAATGTTCATGAGCATACCATAAGAGTATTCATACCCATCAATACCTGGATTATCAAACATAAAAATATATCATAAGGTTTTCTCAAAGGAATGAGTCATCAGAATCAATAATCACAAGCCATGTGATATAAATCTTGATCAAATGAAATATTTATAACCATAGAAATAATAATGAAAATATATTGGTTTCATGGGACATTATCTTTATATCACTTCTTACAAATGGAATAACCAATATAGAATAATTTCATCTCCGAAGCACCCAAAGCATTTGACAGATATTAAAACCCACACATCCTTGGTTTATCATGGAACCACATTTCCTTGGTTAATAATTTAACCACCCATAATTGTTTTATAATATAACCAAACATCCTTAGTTTATAATGGAACCACTCATAATTATAAATAATATCCAAGAACAAAATCATGAATAAATTAGAGTATTAATATCATCATAATATCCTTGAAATAAACTTTATACTTTCTAGAACTTATTTAACACATAAAAAGGAAATAAGTCCCATAAAAATCTCTTCGAAACATGATTAACCCAATGAAAATAAATGGGTTATATAACAATCTATTTGGAATATGATTAACCCATGGAAAACAAATAGGTCTCATGTAAATATCTTTGAAACATTCTTAATCCATCTATAGAAATACTGAGGATGTTTTCATTACCAAATATCCCCATTGTAGAATAATTAAAAATAATATTTGTTGACATTGATGAATGTAAATAACATTAAAATATAATTAAAAACAATTTTTAGGAAAATAACCTTTTTCATTTTGAAAATCACTTTTAAAAACTAAAATTTTAAAAAATATTCGGAAAATAATTTATTTAAAAACTTACTTGGAAGCATATAATGGAATCTTTAAGTAAAATAATGGAAATGATAGTGGTAAAATGCATTCATGTCATAAATGTTAAAAAAAATTCTTTTTGAAACATTTTAAAAAAGTGAGTCAAAGGTGACCCATTTGAAAAATGTTATTAAATTTCCATTTAAAACCTTTTAGAATAAGGTAAAAGATCATGTAAAATGAATTCAGAAAATTATTTATTTTTATAAAAGAATATTTTTGAAAAAATCTTAGAAAACATGGATATGGAAGAAAATGATACCTAATATAAAATAAAATACAAGATCAATATCACTTAAAAATGAATTTATTGATATTTCTTCAATCAGTGAGGGAGTAAATAGAAATTAAACATGTTAACCAAATTCATGAATAATGTAGTAGGATAATATGTAGTTCAATAGAATAATATCATTTTATTTCCTCTAATGTAACCTTGAATATAATCAATCCCATAAAGATAAGAGATTGTAACATAATGAATTTTATACTTTGGTAACTTTTCAATAATAAGACCCATGAAAGAATAATGTCAATGAAACTTTAAATATCATGAAAAAAATTATATTCATGATATAACATGTCAAAGTGACGGTAGATACACCTCATAAAATAATATAGGTGTATAACAAAACATATGTCCTAAAAAAGAAAATTTGTGGTGAGAAACCCTTAAAATTATTATAACGTTGAATTGAGAATTAATCAATGAATTAATAATCTATATCAAATTTAAATCCACATAAAATAGTTGAAAATAAAATAAAATACAATAAAAATTCATTACACACGTAATCTCAGAATATCAAATACATTGAATAAGTGATATAACCTAATGAAATGAAATTGAGTTATGAAATTATTTTCTACTTGGTAACATTGAAGTCAAATCCCCTTGGCGGAAACAATTCAAATTTAAACTTAAAAATACCTAGATTTATAAAGTATTCAATACACAAATATCATTATTTAGTGGTGGTTTGTTAGAGGTAGTTCCCTAAACCACCGTTAAAATAAATTTCTAGGATTTCGTAGCAGTTTTTAAAAAAAAACATCTAAATATTCAATTTTTAATAAAAAACACACTTTTAACCCTACCTCCTTCTCCCCAGACCCCCCTCTTTCTCCTATGACTCCCCGACCCCAAACCCTAGCTACCCCTATCCACCCCACCAGCATTTCCTAAGCCCGATCCATCAAATCCATCACTAGAGGCTTCCGAGCCCGATCCCTCCAAGCCCTCGCCGACGTCTCCTGACCCTGAGCCCTCCAATCCCTCATCGGTCTAGATGGAGCCCTCATATTCCAAGACCACGAAGCCCTCGTGGAATTGCCCTATCCAGAACCCTCCAAGACCTCACCGGTTAGGCCTTCTCTGTCTGATCCCCAACTAGTGTCGTTAGATTCAAATCCCTTGTTTTCACTACTCCATGCTATGGTCACAACCTCCCAATTGAGGTAGATCTACATATGGTTTTATCAATAATAAAAAATGGTAGTTATAATCTTCAATTATATAGATATGTCATTGTTTGTTATAGAATGTTAAGTTAAACTTTGGATGATGCTATTTAGGATATTGATTTTATAAGAAACCATGCATTAGTTATAGGAATGACATACTCTTTAAGCATTACAATTAAGGAACATGATTCATTTATATAGACCATATGTATAGTCCATGGTCTTCATATTTTTTCACCATCAGTATAGGTCTCCCCCAAGTTATCATGGGAGTTCTTAATTACCATAGTAGTTCCCCTTGAAAAAATGAGTAGAGGAGATCCTTCTTGTAAAATTCTAATTGTACTATATTATAATTTATTTCAAGTTCATTCGACATGTGTCACCTTTTCTCATTGATATGTTGAGATTGATCAAGTCATATATGAAACAATTCTTGCATTTCCATAACTAGTTATACTATAGTGATGAGTAATTTTCTAATTCCATGATGGTTTCATCTATATCTCTCACCATAGTATCTATATATCTATCTCTTTACCTCCCCTATAAAAATCAAATCTATATAGGGGATTCTATATCAAAAAAAAGTGTGTATTGATTCCCATAATAATGAGATTCATTTTGATTCCAATATATCACCTCTAATCTAAAAATTTATAATATATCATTATGTTAGACCTCTACCAAGAGGTGAGATCTACAATAACTCATTTCCGGTATTCCGTATTTTGTTTTTAAGGATGGAACTTATATGGTCATTTTATAATTGAAACTCCATTTATGTTAGGTTTGCGCTATCCTCAAACTAGGATATTCATTAACTTCATTATCATTCCCAACATTACCAGATTTTACCATTATCTGTTTTTGTATTTAGTAATAGTTATATGTTTTAATTTATTTAATAATGTGTAGGCACATTGTGATATATATGGATAAAATCTGGATCACATTACTAAGGAAAACACCTTAGTATGCTAAGGGTTTGGAAGAGTTTTTAGATTTTGAAATTTCCAATCGATCCGTTGATGGGAGAATAAGATGTCCCTATACTCAATGTAAATTTATAAAATGGTTGAAGAGAGATAAATTTTATGAACACTTGATATTGAAGCAATTCCGTACTCAATATTTCTTTTGTATTTTTCATGGATAATTGAATGTTACAGAAACTTTGAGCACTAACATAAATCAATAGAAGAAGCTCCCAACCTCATCGATAATGGAAAATGAAAAGCAAAACCTTATTAATGATACAATCAGAATTGTAAGAAAACAATGTCAATATAAAAACATATTATAATAACTAGTTGAGGGTTCTAAAAATTGCAACATGATGGATGATGTTTTTGAGATTATAGGATAACCAGATCTAGATTGTAACATTTCATTGGATCCTCCTCTTGATTCCAGGGAGACTAATTTAAAAGAAAACTTCATTGAGTAGACAGATGTGTTGCATGGTTTGGTTGATGATAGAAATCAAGAGTTTTATAGTGGATGTTTGAAATATTCAAAAAATTCTCTTATATTGAAGTTGTACCATATGAAATGCTTGTATGGAATTAAAAATAAGTAAATTTCCATGATATTGGAATTGTTGCATGATTCATTTCATGAAGAAAAGGTTTTTGAGTATTTTTATGATATGAAAAAACTTTTTAACAAGATTATTCTGAATTATAAAAAAAAATAAACGCATGTCCCAATGATTGTATGATTTTTTGGGAGAGGATTCAAGAAAACAAGATTGAAAAAATTGTTCTTATTCTATATATAAGTAAATGATAGATGTTGGAAGTCTGAATCAACATGCTACTATAAATAATAATATAAGGAACACACCTGCAAATGTTTTTCATTACATTCCTTTAAATCCTCGATTACAAAGATTATTCAAGTTATCAAAAACCACCGATCACATGAAGTAGGATTCTATAGATAATAAAAATGATGGGTTAATGCGATATTCAATAGATTCATAATCATGGAAAAAATTTAATTCATTACATATATATTTATTATATGATCCTATTAATGTTCAATTAGGATTATTTATCAATGGATTCAACCCATTTGGGTCTTTTATCACCAGTTATAGTATTTTCCTAGTTGTTTTGATCCCTTAAAATCCGCCTCTATGGATGTGTATGAAGCAAATATATTTTATAATTTTGATGAATATTCCTAGAATGAAAATGCCTGGAAATGATATTGATGTATACTTGCATCCTTTAATTGAATAATTGTAGGAGTTATAGATCAATAATGTTGAGACATATGATGCATCTCCTAGAACAATGTTCAAAATGCAAGATTCTATAATGTGGACCATTAGTGAATTACCTAGACTTGGGAATTTAGCTGGTTAGAACACTTACACAGGTTTGGATTATCCTATTTGTAACTTTTATTTCGATCCCGAATGTCTACCTCACAACAAAAAATGGTGCTTCTTATGTTATCGAATATTTCTCGATGCATCTCATAGATTTCAGTTTAACAAGTCAAAATTCAATGGTTCTATTGATTGTATACCACCTCCAAAGTTGTTGATAGGTTCTAAAATATTAGCACAACTTTGAAATGTTGAAATAGAATTCAAGAAGGTGTATCAATTGAATGATAATGGGAAATGAGTTTTAAGTGCATCATCAAATGAAATCGGAACACAAAAATGGAAGAAAAAATTATATTATTCACACTTTTGTATTAGGAATTTAATTTATTGCAGCATAATCTTGATGTGATGCATATTGAGAAGAATGTTTGTGACAATTTGATCTTCACATTGCTTAATGAGCATGAAAAATAAAAGGATCATCTCAATGATCAGAAGTACTTACAATCAATGAACATAAAGTGTGATATATAGTTAGATTAGAATGGAAAGTATGCTACAAAAATTTTTGTAATGAAAAATAGAGAAACAAATACATTCCATCGAATTTTAAAGCATTTCAAGGTATCTGATGGGTATTAAAGTAACATATCATGGTGTGTTGACTTAAATAATTGTAGGTTACATGTATTTAAAAGTCACGATTCACATATTTTTCTATAGAAGTTTATACCATTGGTACTACATACATTATTACCTGAAAAGGTTACTTTTGTTGTAATCCAATTTTTTACATTATTCAGACAACTATGTGAGAAAAATATACAACCCTTTGTGCTTGACAACCTTTAGGAGAGATTTGTATTGACACTTTTTGCAATGGAAATGATCTTTCCTCCATTTTTTACTCTCATGAAGCATTTAACTATGAGTTTGGTTAAGGAAGATAAATTAGTAGGCCCCGTACATTATTGATGGATGTATCAAATTGAGAGGTAATTTATTTATATGTTTTTCATTTATGTAAACAATTTTTGTAACTTAATTAAAAATATAATTTTGTTTTTTACTTTATTTCACATATTTCTTGGGCATTTTAAATCATGCGTGAAAAATAAAGATCAACCTGAAGTCCCTTATTCTAAATTCTATTTGGAAGATAAGTGTCTTAACTTTTGTTTTAGATACTTTTATTATATTGAGACAAGATTCAATCTAGTTGGATGTGTTAAAGACACATCAAATCAATCTCAACAACATGTGAAATAAAAAATCTTTCCTGATATTGGCCGATCAGTTGGGAGGAGATCAAATGTTACGTTGACAGAAATAGATTTATCACTTTCACATAGATATGTGCTACTGAATAATGAAATTGAAGATCTATTTATTAAAGATTTTAGGATACAAACAAGGAAACAAAGGATAGGTGGAACATCAAATGAGAGAGATATAACAAAAATTATTAATAAAGATCGTATAGAATGGTTTACACAACGTTTAAGTTCATGAATATTGCAATCAATAAAGATATTAGATTGACACATATATATTGTAAATATAATGATTTATATTAATTTTTTTAGATCATGAATACTGATACTCGAGATGATTTGTCATATGATTGGAATTTTATATATTGAGGTCCTCAAAAGTAGGCTAGAATTTTTGACGCTTACAATGTGAATGGATTTAAATTTCATACAATAGATCGAGAAGAGGGATTGAAAACAAAAAATATTGGTATATTTAGTTTTTTAAAAGTGGGATACTATGGAAAGTTGACATATATTATCTAATTAAACCCCCATGATCATTTTTAGTTGTTTTATTCAAATTTAATTGGGTCGATTTTATTAGGGGTGTCAAAAGAGATTCCTTGAAATTTACTTATGTGAACTTCTCTCACTTTATGAATGTTGGTGACCATGAATTAAATGATCCATATGTCTTATCATTGCATGATAAAATGGTATATTATGTAGACTATGTTACAGATGAAGGGTGTAGTATTGTTTCTCACATAAAACAAAGTGACTTGTATGATATGGGTGATTAAGTGGAAGATTTTACCTCTGATATTGAATCCTATCAATAATAAGAAGAAAACTTATTTATCCATCATTATATTGAAAATATTAACCTTTCAAGGGTGGGTGAAGTAGATGAAGTAATGACGGAGCAGGAAAATGACATGATTGAAGGAGAAAATGATTGTATGTGTAGTTATCAATTCATTTATCAACTAATTATGTTATTAGTGAAGTCATTCATTATCACCGTTATGTACATTTTGTTTTTCAATATTGTTCATTTATTGAAATTTCTAATTTTTTTCTTCATGATTTTTTTGAAATATATTCTCTGAAGTTGATTTTATTTGATTAAATGATAGGAATTCCATTGAGGAAGCATTATATTAATTCTAGTTGACCCTCAACAGTGAGGAAGTAGGCCACTCCTGGTTCTTTGGGAGGATATTGAAGGGTGGATTTTATAGGTACAAATTTTAATATGAATAATGTTATTGAAGTTTTTTTATACTACTAACTATTTTTTCATAAAAGATAGAAAAAATTATACTACATAGAAATATATGAGAAGTTCATTTGTCTATAATTAGAACGGACTAAAGATATTTGTCCCATTTTACTACTATAGGATCCCTATGGATGACGCCACACTATTATTTAGCCATATTCTTGGAAAACTGGCAGTTGAGTTAGTTACCCTTATAATTACATATGATGAAGGAAGATGTATGCATTCATCTTGAAAAAATGATGTTTTTGATTCGCATATAAAAGTAATTTTAATATATTATAGTGTAATTGAATGTCATTATGTTATTAAATTATAATATTTCCAAAATGAATCCCTCTGAACAGATGTTTTTCCACTTTTCCATTATTGATGTTATAGAACGAAAGTGGAAATTGAAAGCATTGGTTGATTTATATTAGAAGATGAACAGATCTATCTCTGGTGATATTGCATCATTGAATGGTGGTGATCAGGAAAATCACACAACTTCAAAATCATTTAGTTCACAAAGTTTTATTGGTTTTATGTTTAAATATAAATATAAAACACTATTTAATTTTCAATATAATTGTCTTACAAGTACTAGTAGCTGGAATTAGAGATCGAGATAAAGATGGAGATGGAGAGGGTGATGAGAAAAGTTTATCTTGCAGTGATTAGTGGTCTTTTTGATGTTTTGGACTAATATGGAATGAGAGGGTTTGTTGATATATTATTTGTGACACATATATGAAACAATTTATATTTGGATGTGGACTAATATAGTTGTTTGTTGATGCCATATTTCTTATATATGTGGGATTTAATATTTTTCTAAAAAGGATTTGTTTGTGTTAGTGATAGCTGATACACTTGGTTTACATTTGTTTTTAGGGTAGTTCTAGGTCTTCAAAATCTATAGTTAGAAATTTTTTGTTAATTAACATTTAGCAGCAATTTAAACTGCTGTTATATAGGGCATATTTTTATTCAAAGTGGTTAAAACATCCCCTATATGTCATATTTTTCTTTTTTGCAGTGATCAAAACCACCACTAAATATGACACACTATTATTTATTGGCGGTTATAATCATTTTAATAGGGTTTTTATGGAGGTTTTTTTGAATTTTGCAGTGGTTTTAACCACCCATGAATCCTCATTTTTTAACCTACTGGAAAACCATAGTGAAAAAGTAAATAACCATCCTTGAATACTATTTCTACAATGATTACCAGAAACCACCACTAAATGGAAGAAACCTCATTTTATTAGATACCGATACATGTTTTATTAGTGGTTTTTTGAAACCATTGCAAAACCATGTATCAGTGGTTTAAAATACCACTAAATAAAAAAACCTCTGCTACTCAGCCCTTTTCTTTTAGTGATTCATGATATTACATGTAAAATGGGTATTATATATATCATATAAAACAAATAATGTGGAGAATAATTAAATATTCCACAATGAAATTAAATTGAGAAAAAATCCCATGCGACTTTGGTAATTTAGGGATCAAAACCCCCTGAAAGAGTGAACCTAATATGGATTTTTAAATAGAAATATTTTTTTATGAAAATAATAATAAAATACATTCAATAGAAATATATTTACACCAAAAAACACAAACAAGTGGTGAATATGGTATATGTCTCATAGAAATAAAAAGTGATATGAGAAAGATTTACCTATGGTCTAAATTTCATCGCACTTATTTAAAACACTAATATAGTAAACTTATATTAATTATTTTATTTCATAATACAATTTTCAAGTTTTAATAAATTATAATTAAATAATTTATGTTATTTATTTTTAATTACATATTTAAATAATTAATTAGTTAAGTCCTTGTCAAGTGTTTTTGATAACTTTTAGTTCATCGTTTCAAAATTTCTTTGGTTTGTTGATGGTGGTTAAAGATTAAATTATTTTAAAATATAGATAATAATAATAATTAAATATTTGTTGTATTTACACATCAATTATATGTTTAAAAGCAATCATAAAACATGGTTTTGAAAAATGAACTACATTACGACTACAGAGATGGTAGGCCATACATATGCATGAGTGACGTTTCCATTTTTTAATGATCATTCTAGAAAGAAGGAAAATATTATTTTATCTATATACAATTATAATTAGATAAAAAATATAATATTATTTAATTAAATACAATTATATATATCATCCATGTGATGTGGTGATGAAAAAAAGAATCACATCACTTCGTGGAGGCAATAGTCCACACGTATGCATGAACAACCGTAACATTTTTTAGTGTAAGAATGAAAATAGTATTTCATCTATTCATAATGATAAATATATAATGAATATAAAAATTATACCATTTATATCCCATATATTTATTATTTTTATCCTTATTACCTTCCATTAAAAGAGTTAGTGATAAATGATTCAGATCACTTTACGAGACAATAGTTCACCTTAAACACAAGCGACATTATCATATCCACCACAAAATTGACAGTAAGAAGGTATAAATGATATAATAACTCAAAAAGTATAAATATTTCACAAATATCATATATATAATTTAAACCTCTCATTATAATAATCCTTGAGAGTTTATGATGGAAAATGAACAACATCGGTTCATGAGGTGGTAGTCCGATGTACACACGAATGATGATTCAGTATCCCATTTGACGGAAATGGAGATTGATTTAGATTATTAAATTAAAATAATAACATATTAGTTTATTTTAGATATTTTTTATTATATTATAATAATTTAATAAAATTTAAATGTGGTTTAAGTGGAGATAAAATAAAAATTCATGGTTAAACAAGATACCACTTCTTTAGACAACGTCCTTAGGTAAGCACTAAAATAATTATTAGGATGAATTTATGATCACAATTAGGGATATAGTTCATATTTATATAATTTCAGAATATATTTTGGTAGTAATTTTCTTTGATAAATGTATTTTATGGTGTGGATATAATATTATATGTGGTGGGCTTTTATAATTGAGGTAAGTGGAAAACTTGTATTTTTTTGAAAGGAAAAAGTTGTACCCATCTTTTTTACATTAAAAGGGATAAAAAAGAATCATTATAGATACTTAGACATGATAATGATGAAATATTTACATAATATATATTTTTTACAAGTTTTTAGGCCATTTTAACCCTTAACTTCTTAGTTTAACCCTCGGTAAACCCATTTTTACCTTAACCATGATAATTATTTTTTATTGTTTTCACAATTCATTATGGTAAAAAATTAAGAATAACTAATTATATAATATAAATTATTCTTATTAAAATTTTGGAAACCATTTTTCCAAATTCATTTTATATAATTGAAAAAATTTAATTTAAAATTAAATCCCTAGACATGACAGAAAAGCGGGTTTTCAAGAAATGTGTTTATTGAGAAAAAGAGGATTTTATATTAAATTTATGACTAATAATAATCGTTTTATGAATCTAAATTAATATTTACTAATATATAATATATAATTTTCATTTAAAAAACCTTTATTTATGGATTACTCTAGTTAATTAAAATGTAGAAACATTATGCACTTTATAATAGTTTTCAGATAAACTCATTTTTAAACTCAAAAAATAAACTTATACTAAAATACAAAAAAATTTGATTAAATATTATTTAATTGAATAAAATGTAACTAAATATTACCTATTTTAATTTAAATTATATTAAAAACATAATCGGTATTTTTAAATTACTTAATTCTTGAAAATAAATGACTTTTTTTATAAAAATTGTTATTTTTAACTATTCATCAAAAAATCAATATTTTATGAAATATAAAATAATTCACCCTTATCAATTTTTTATATTATTACTTCAAAAATTATTTATATTTTACAAAATACATTTTCTAAAACTAAAAAAAATTAATTATAGTATTTTTTCATAAAAAAAATATAAATCATTTTTGGAAAAAAAGTATATTTGAAAAATAAAATTAGCTTACTAAAATTTAATTGATTATTTACTAAGAATTCATCAATGATTTATATTGAGTAATAAATAAATAAATATATATATATATTTCTAAATTTTTTAAGACTATTCATACCCATCAATTTAACTGCTTGGTTATAACAGTTATATATTTCATGGGTCATTTGAGCATAATGTTGCATGTTGAATATAATATCAAACTTAATGATATTTTGTTTAAAATTATTTGGGTATTAAATCCTATACCCTTTAATAAATTATTCCCTATAAAATTTAAATTGAACACAGTATTCAATGATTTTACATTTGAAAAAAATACTTTTTTTGGAAACCCACATCGAAAATAGGCTTAATAAAACCTCCTCTTAATAAGAGAGAAAATAAAGTATGAGGGTCATATATAATAACTTATAACTCGGTTCCCAATTAAGAAAAATTTGGTGAGATGTTAAGATATGGACATGGAATAAAATATTAAATAATTTTGGGAGGTGATAGAGATCATTGATAATAATATAGTGAATGATTATGAGAAAGTCAACGACCACAAAACCATAAACCAATGAGGTGTGAAGCAGATCATTGATTTCATAATAAATGATGGTAATAGGACATTTTTTTAAATATCCTTTTCATAGATTTAAGGAATTCCTATACCAAATAGAATAAGTGAATAAGGAAATATACTTACTTTATGAGTAACATTTCATCTTTTAATAAACTTCCAGCATAATATTATATTTTCCTCCAAACAAAGAGCATGGAAGATGATTTTTTTCATACCTTAACCACTAATATCAACTTTTAAAAGACCAAATAACTATAAAATAGATAATAAAGCTATTACATAATTATTTTTATGTTAACCAAAACTAAAATACTTACCATATAGTAATATGTTTCCCATAATAGACTAAACTTCTTAATATGGTGAAATAAGAAATTAATCTCCAAAATTCAATAGTAATACCAAACATTAAAACTAAATAATTCCAAAAATAAATTACCCTATATCCCAAATAATATCAATAACCAAAAAACTAAATATTTTTTTTACCAAAAATTATATCTATACCTTTCATCTTACAAGCCAAAAAATATAGTGATCTTATTATGAAATAACATTAGTCACTGAGTCACCAAATCAATTTTCAATCCCCTAGTTATCTATTTGTTAAAACTTGTGTTTCTATAATTACCTTAATACCCAAGATCATATAAAATATAATGGTTATAAATACCTTAACACATACGTCCAAAAAATTTAAAGGAAGAGTTCATGTGAATCTAAAACCTAAAAGAATGTCTCCTAAAATGTCATTAATCCCTTTAATATCGAAACTCATAAAACCTTAAAGGGGTGTTTAAGATTTTGAACTTATGATTGTCTTTAATATTATTAACCCATGATGGTATCCATAAATATTTATATATCCTCATATTAAAATATCCTAATCTCAAATGTTATCTAAAACCACATCTAATAGTAACTATAACAACCCTGAACCCACACTCCCAGATCTAGTACTAAAATCTTAAACAGTACATTTATATCTTTGATATTGATGAAGGTGAACTGAATTTCACCATAAAAAACTTACCAAAACAAAAGGAAATATTAGATCAATCAAACTCTCTTGGTCCATTTAGGTTTATAGTTTTATAGAATTAGAAAAAAATATTACATAAACAAAACCCATGCCTTTAAATGAGAATTTATCCCACTTAACATAGATTTTTTTATTTTATATTATGTCATCATCATAATGAGTATAAAACCCTTAAAGATACAATTAATTCAAAAACATTTTTGATAACATGGAGAAAAAAAAAGACAAGAGAGGACATATTAAAAACTCTGTAAGGGTAAACATAAGTTTTAACACCTAAATGCCATCAGTGTGTGTAAGAAGAGTATAAGGGTATACTGACATAATCAATGTTCATGAGTATAACATATGAATATTCATACCCATCAATGCATGGATAATCAAACCTGAAAACATGGAATAAGGATTTCACAAAGGTAAGATTCATGTGAATCAATAATCATGATCCATGTGATATCAATCTTGATAAAAGAAAACATTATAACTATAGTAACCATAATGAAAAATTTATTGGTATCTTGGGAAATTATCTTCATGTCACTTCTTACAAATTTAATAACCAATATGGTCGACTTCCATATTTAGAGAACCCAATGCATTGGAGGGCTATCCTAGACCCACTAGTCTTTGGTTTATTATAAAAACACCCATCCTTGGTTAATAACATAACTGCCTATCCTTGGTTTACAACAGAACCACCCATACTTGTTTAATAATAAAGCAACCCATCCTCCTAAAAAATGTCAAATAATTGTATCATGAAAAAATAAATTAATAATTCATTTCATAAAAAACACTGTAATTTTTTTTATATAACCTGATTAACCTATGGAGAACTAATGGGTTCCATAATAATATCTTTGAAATACTATTAATCCATGTAAGAGAAATGTGTTCTATAACATATACTTTAAAAAATGATTAACTCGTGGAAAAGAAACGAGTTCAATGTAAATCTCTTTGAAACAATATTAATCTATATAGAGAAAGAATGAGGATAATATCATTAAAAATATCCCCATTTTATAATAATTACCAACAAGTTTTTTTGGTGGTGATGAATTAAAATACCATTAAAAGATCATTAAAAACATTTTGAGTAAAATAAATGTTTCATTTGGAAAAACACTTTTTTTAATAAAATTCGTAAAATATTGTAAAAATAATTTTCATTGAAAACAACCTTGGAAACATTTAAAGGAAACCTCAAGGAAAATATTGGACATGAAAGAGGAAAAATCCATTTATGTCATAAATCATAAAAATAACCATTCTTTTCAAAACATTTTGAATATGGGAGTCAAAAGTGACCCATTTTGGAAAACGTTAAGAAATTTAGTTTTAAAAACTTTAAAAATAAGGTATAATATCATGTAAACTGGTTTTATGGAATAATTTATTTTTATAAAAGATCATTTTTGAAAACATCTTATAAAAAATGGATATGTAAGAGAGAGATACCCTAACTGAAATAAAATACAAGATTGTTATCACTTACAAATGACTTTTTTGATGTTTATTCCATAAATTGGGGAGTAAATAGAAATTAAACATGTTAACCAAATTCATGAAAAAAGTTTGAGATAGATATGTGTTTCCATAGAATAATATCATAGTATTCACTCTAAATTAACCTTTAACAAAATAAATTTAGTAAATATAGGATATTGTATTATAATGAATTTTCTACTTTGCTAACTTTTCATTCGTAATCCCCATGAAAGAATGATGTAAAATTAAACTTTAAATATCATTAGAATAATTAGATTCATGATATAACAATTAAAAGGAGTATTATACACACCTCATATTATAATATAGGTGTATAACATGCTATATGTCACAAAGAAGGCAAATTGAAAGGAACAACCCATATAATGACCATAACGTTGAAGTGAGAATTAATAAATGAATCAATTATGTGTATCAAATGTAAATCCACATAAAATTTATGGAAATAAAACGTAATATAATTAAAATTAATTAAACATATAATATTATAATATCAAAGGTAATGAATAATTAATATAACCCAACAAAATGAAATTGATTTATGAAATTCTTTTCCACTTTGTAACCTTGAAGTCAAATCCTAATAGATGAAATAATTAGAATTGTTTCTTTAAAATTACATAATGTATTAATTATTATTGATATTAAATATAAATTTTTTAGTATATAAATCATATAAAATAAATTAGGAGTATAGTAATAAAATATGCTTCAATGAAATTAAATTAAGATGAAATCCCTTATGGATTTAGTAATCTCTAGACCAAAACCCCATGAAAGATAGAATATCATATGGATTGGTAAATAAAAATAATTTTAACTAAAAGAACCATAAAAGTAATTAATGGTAATTATATACATCACATAATAATAAAGTGGTGAATATGTCATATGTCTCATATAAATAAAAAGCGAGACAAGACACCCTTACCTTCAGTTCGACTATCATCAAATGTGTTTGAACATCCTTTATAATAACCTTATATTAATTTTTTTATTTGTTAAAATACTTTAATAGTTTTAATAACTTATAATTTAATTATTTATTTTATTTATTTTTAAGGAAACATTTAAATTCTTATTCATTTACGTCTATATCGGGTGTTTTGAAGATGTTCGTTTCATTGTTTCAAAATGGATTTTTTTGTGTGTTAACCATGGTGAAAGAGGTAATTATTTAAAAATATAAAGAATAATAATAATGAAATATTTATCATATTTATATATTAATTATAAATTTTAAAAAAATCATAAAATATTGTTATGATGTATATTCTATGTTACAATCATGGAGATAGTAGGTCATACGTACGCTTGAGTAACATTTCTATTTTTCAACGATCATTATGGAGAGAAGGAAAGTATTATTTAGTCTTTAAAGAAAGATAATTATATCATAAATATCATTTTATTTCATCATATATATATATATATCATCCATGTGATGTGGTGATGAAAAAAACAACCACATCGCTTCATGGAGGCAGTAGTCCACACATACACATGGACGACGATGCATGTTTTAGGTGTGAGAAAGAAAATGATACATTATCTATTAATAATGATAAATAATTCATTAATATAATAATTATTTTATTTATACCATATATATTCATTATATATATCCTTTTTACCTTCTATTTAAAGAATTAGTGAAAAAAGAGTCACATCACTTCAAGAGGTGGTAGTCCGCCGTACACACGAGCGATGTTATCATACCCCCTATGAAATGGAATGTAAGAAGTTATATGTTATATAAAAAATATATAATTATAATTATATTAAAAATATTATATATATAATTTAAATTTATTAATATAAAAATCCTTTTGAGATGATTATAGAAAACGAATGACAACGGTTTGTGTGGCAGTAGTCCACCGTACACACGAATGATTATTCCATATCCCATTTCATAAAAGAGGAGATAGATTTAGGTTATAAAATTAACATTATATCATATTATTTCATGTGGGATAATGCTTTAATTATATAATAATAATTTAATAATAATTTAAGGATGGAGAAGATGAAATAAAATAAAAATGAACGGTTAAACA
This sequence comes from Viscum album, assembly GCA_963277665.1. Taxonomy (NCBI): domain Eukaryota; kingdom Viridiplantae; phylum Streptophyta; class Magnoliopsida; order Santalales; family Viscaceae; genus Viscum; species Viscum album. The sequence continues at coordinate 750,002,700 of OY728146.1, forward strand.
TGATGCCTCTTTTTCGAACAATCTCCTTAAGTATACACCAAAAGCCTTGATAGGATAAATTAATGACAAAAATATTGGATATAGGTAGTGGGTAGGGAATTAAGGAATATATTTGGGTAGTTCATGGATGATAAAAAAGTAATTTATGGTGTGAATAGGATATGAGGTGTGTGGACTTTTATAAGTGAGGTGAGTCACACACTTGTAATTATTGAAAAGAAAAAGGTGTACCCATGTTTTTCACACGAAAAAGGGTAAAATGGACATTATAAATTATTATAAATTATAAGGTTGAAATATAGTCATAAAATATATTTTATACAAGTTTTTAGGCTATTTTAACCCATGTAGTTTTAGTTTAACCCCTTAGTAAACACGTTTTCACCTTAACCGTAGTAATAAATTTTTACTATTTTCACTATTCATTATGGAATAAATTAAGTTTGTCTTATTATATAATATAAATTATTATGATTAAAAATATTTAATACATTTTACAAAATTAAATTCATATAGGTTTCAAAATTTATTTTAAATCTAAACCCAAAGACGCGATGAAAAAACAGGTTTTCAAGAAGTGTATTTTTTGGGAAAAAATGATTTTATATTAACTCGATGATAATTAATAATAATTATATAAATATAAATTAATATTTATCAATATATAATATATAAATTTAATTTTAAACAATCCTCATAAGTTATTATTCTAATAAATTTTAGTCAATAAATATTATGCACTTAAAGAAATTTTTAGAAAAAAACTCATTTTAAACCCAACAATAAACTTATAATAAAATCTGAAATAAAGTTGATGAAAAATTAATTAAGTGGATTTAATATGGATAAATAATGAATATGTTAATTTAAATTATATAAAAAATATAACGTGTCATTTAAATTACTTAATTTATTGAAAATAAGTTAATTCTTTTTAAAAAATCGGTATTTTCACTATTCATTGAAAAATCAATATTTAATTAAAAGTTTATAAATTTCACCCTAAGTTAATTTTTATATTATAATTCAAAAAATTAATTTTATTTTTCAAAATAAAATTTCTAAAATTTATAAAAATTAATTATAAAATTTTCTCATAAAAATAAATAAAAATCATTTTTGAAGAAAACATATTTTTGAAGAATATAGTTTATTTACTAAAAATTGATTGATTATTTACTAATTATTTATCAATAATTTATATTGAGTATTATATATATATATATATATATATATCATAAATTAGTTAATAGTATTCATATCCTTCAATTTAATGGCTAGGTTATAGTTGTTATATACTTCGGAGGTCGTTTAAGCTCGGTGTTGCATGTTGAATACACTATCTAAAGTAATGTTATTATTTTTTAAAATCTAGGGGTGTTATAATAAAATTAAACTATCACTTTAATAAAGTTTAATTTATGAATATATATTATCCATAGTCATATAAAGTTTGAATATATTCTCTTTTTCCATTTGGATGTGATTATAACATTTATAATATTTTATTTAAAGAAAAGTAAAAAAATGTTACACTCTTGTTTTTAATAACTATAACAATTTTAACATAGGGATAACTTGAGGATATGTTTGGTTATAAATTTTATTTTAAATCTAAATGATTCATATTCATCATGGGAATTTATTTTTAATTTTAGTGTAGAAGTAATTACAAAAAATGCTTACACAACGCTGACATAGTAATTATTCAATTAAAGAAAAAATAAAATAAAATATATTAAAATATTAAAATATTATAATTTAAAATAATTAAGTTGACCCAAGAATTTTATATATAATCATAACTTATTATTTAAGTATTAAAATATTTTATTTTTAATTTCATTTGTTTTCCTGGTGTTATAAAAATAAAACAAATTAACTTTTTCTAAAATTGGCATTATTGATATTTTCTAAAAATATTATTTTATTAAATGATATAAAATTACTAAAAATAATATATTTTGATAATTTATTATTATATGATTTAAATTATTTACCATAATCTATTTATGGGTTTTTCCATTTATAGTAACTATCTTGACCCTCAAAGAGTATAAAATAATATTTTCACGGTTAGTTTGAAAAGAATTAATGGGGGGCTAAAATTAAAAGATAAGGATAAAAAGGTGATATAAAATTGTCTAGAAAATTAATTTTATTATTATTTCTACTCATATTCAGCTTATAATCTAATATTATAAATTTGGATCTATTTTCACATCAAAATTATTTTATTTTAAATTAATAGTTTAAAAAATTCAATGAGTTCCCCTCCCCTATCTTATAAAAGGGAACCAATTATTCTCATTTATTCACACTTAAATACCCATTGGGTTCACCAATATCTACCCAAATACCATTCTAACATCCATACCCATGTAATAGATGACTTATTTTGGGAATAATACAAATTTTAAAGGTCTTTAGGAGTTAAGAAAATGATATTTTCTAGAGAAAAGGTATAATTTTAAGAATATATTTTAGGTTTATTTCTTCTTAGAAATCCATAAAATCTTCTTAAACTATGATAAAATAATAAAAAATAATCCTATATATACATAGATTTTATTATATTAATTTAATAACATATAACCATCTCCTCTTTGATCAAATTAGAAACCAAACCATTGTTCGTGTGTACGATAGACTGACGACTTGGGAACTGTTGTTATTTGTTTTCCATCACCATTTCTCACAGATAGATAATAATAATGGAATTAATGTTTATATATGATATTAAATAAATATTTATTATTATTAAAAGTTAATTTATCATTTACTTTCTTGCCCTGTCATTCAATAAAAAACGATAACATCATTCATGCGTTAGTGTGGAATACCACCTCCACGAAGCGATGTGATTCATTTTTCATCACTCCTTCATATAGATGATATATAAAATTATATATAAATAAATAATATAATATTTATGATATTATGATAATTATTTAAAGATAAAATAATACCTACATTCTTTCCATAATGTTCATTGAAAAATGGAAACATCACTCATGTGTATGTACGACATACCATCTCCATTATTATAACGTAGTTAATTTTTCATAACCATGTTTAATGTTTGGAATTGAAATTATAATTGAATTGTAAAAATTATAATTATTACCTTATTATTATTCTATATATGATGGAATAATGACCTTTTTGACCATAGTTAACCTATTAAATCCATTTTGGACATATAAACCGAATATCATCAAAACATTCAACCTCAACATAAATGATTAAGTAATTTTTATAAATTGGTAAAAAGTGATATTAAATTAATAATAAAAACAAGAAATTTTTTCAAGAAAGTAAATAATTAATATAATTTTATTATTCCTAAAGTTAAATAATGTATGCGACAAGTCAGGCTCAATGTAAAAGACTTTCTTTTAAAAAAAATCTTTTAAAGTTTCCACTAAAACTATAATTTTAATCAGTGTCCATATTTTATAATTATTTTATGGATCTAAAATAATTATAATGGTAATTTTATTTCTATTTTTTAATTTTTTTCAATGGTTTTTAAAAAGGAACATTTTAATGTAATTTATGGATGTTCTTTATAAAATGTCAAAAGGAATGTTTGAGTTTTTTATATACAGTGAAAACAACTTTTATCTCAATTGTGTCCATTATTTGATTTTGGGATCATTTATAACATTTCATGTTTTATTCAAAGAAAAACATTTTTCCCTATATTCTAGTTATTTTTTGAACTAGTTTTTAAAAAATGGATAGGATATTTCAATATCCATAATTTTTTTTATGGATGAAAAGAATATTTTTATGAGTATAATGTTGTAAATTGAAAGATTTCATTTGTTGTTATTATGTTTCTTGGGAATTGTTATTATTACAGGTGTTTTTTATAATCAAATGATGGGTGGTAACATTATTAAGCTATTATGGGTGGTTTTATAATAGACCAAGGATGGGTGGGTCCGTGATATCCCTCCAATGCATTGGGTATGGAAGTAAATCGTATGTTGATTCAATTTGTAAGAGTAATTATGAGAGTGATGTGAAAATGATGTACCATTTTAACTATGGATTTTATGTATTATTTATATGAGATTTATTTGAATATATTGTTTTCTCAAGGTAAGATAATGATCTAATGTTTAAAGGAGAGTATATGTTACTTTTTATGAGTGAAAAGTATATATTTTTCAAACATATTATTATGTTTTCTTCATGATTTCAAAGAAACATTATGAATTTCAATTTTAATTTAATATTTATTATGAAATATTTTATGAAAAAACTTGGATAGAGAAGGTGATTTCATGTATAAGAAAATTTTTATTTTGATCCTAAAGATTATTTTGAAAAAGGAAATTTCATATAAGTATTCATGGATGAAAAATTACTTTATTTTTTTATATATAACTTATGGAGATTTTTGTTCTCATCCCACATTTTAAAATGTTTTTTCATAGGGTTTAAAGGTGGGAATAGAAAATAATAATTCAAGTTAGAATTCATGATGTTTTTTCCTGAAAAGAACACATGTTTTAATTTAAATGTTTTATATTATAAAAAAATTGGATACTGATTAGAAGTGTTATCTCAATAATATATATGTTCTTTATGAAATAGTTATGACATAACACTCTATAAATCTAAATCTAAAGGAACTTTTGGAATATAAAAAATTTAATTCTGGTTTAAAGTCACTAGAATATGTAATGTTTAAGGTTGAGTCCTTACAGTTGGTATCAAAACAAGGCTTAGATAACCTAAGTGGTTATGAAAATGATAATAGAATTCCATTAAATGATTTTAATTTATATTTAAGTTTAAATGATATATCAATTGATGATTTCCATGTCAATTAATAAAAATTCTGTTTTTTTCGGAATGGTTTTCCATATAGTAAACATGGAAGCTGAAGTAGGAAGGTATGTATAAAATTTATCTGGGACCATTATAGTAAAATTTATTGATTTTACATAGGATTATAGGTAAGTTATACAAGGGAATTGGGTTCCTGTGAATTTAAATGTTTTGATAATATTGTTTGATGTGTTTAGAGGGTATAAATTAAGTTTTCATATGATCATATATTTCATAAAAACAAGAATAAGAAAATAAAAATACAGTAGGAAATGTTGAAGCATTCTTCAAAATATGTCTAGAAGTAAAATAATAAAGTCAATATCATGTGATAAATGTAGTAAAAAGAACACTGGGTAATGGATTAAAAAAATTGGGAAATGATTTTAATGATGAATGTTCTGGAATATGGATCATGAATACAAGGAAAATGATCAGATGAATAATTAAAATACATCAATAATATTTATTAATTGAAATGATTTGGAACATTATTCTAATTTTTTCCTGATTATACTATCTATGGTAGAAAATCATCACAATCAAAAGAAATAGGGTGTTTTAGAATATTTTTATACTATTATGGTTAATGTTGGGCTATCAAATGAAGTGGTGACATGTATGTTATTGGTTTATTCAAATTATAAAAATATACTATTTGTCTCTATTTGTTTTAATTAATTCATTTATATGAAATTGGAAAGTAAATTTATAATATTACCTCATGAAAGTAAGATATAAATTTTGATGAAATCTATTTGTGGAAATATTAAAGAAACCAATATTTATAAGAATATTATTACATTTTTTATGGAATGATATTTACTAAAAATCTTGTTGAAGTACCCATGGTAGAGTTTGATATTATTTTGGATAGGGATTGGCTTTTACTTTATAATTACTAGATATATTTTAGAGCCCTAAAATATTTTTTAAATGACTTAATACATTAAATAACCTACTAAGAAGTTGAGAAACTGATTATAAATGGAAATGAAAGTTACATAGCTCACGTTGTTGAAAATAAATAAACTTTTCAAATTATTGATGTCCTAATTGTGACTGAATATATGGATGTTTTTACTAAGGAATTATTGGGTGTTACTTCTGATTGAGAGGGTTATTTTACTATCGACTTAGTTCACGATGCTAAGCTTATTTAAAAACCCACTTATTTAATGGATCAAGTAGAACTTTTAGAATTTAAAAATAAATTTTATGATTTCCTAGATAAAGGTTTCATTCATCCAAGCACTTCACCATGAGGTGATCCAATCTTATTTGTTAAAAATAAAGATGGTTCAATGAGACTTCACATTTATTATAGATCCTTGAATAAAATCATTGTTATGAAAATTATCTTTTTCCTCATATTGACGATTTTTTTTAATGTTTCTTGGGAAAACCATACTTTATAAGGATTGATCTTATGTCTGATTACCATTAGTTGAAGTTGAAGGATGAAAAAATTCCCAATAATATATTTTGGACTAGATATGGGCACTATGAGTTTTTAGTTATGATCTTTGAGATATCTAATTCCATATATGTATTTATTAATAACAAATATGATTCTCCATGAATTATTATATACATTTGTGGTTGTGTTTATTTATTATATATAGGTATATTATAAAATTAAAGAGGTTCAATAGAGTCACCTAAGGATTGTTTTGAAAACATTAAAAGGAAAGAAGCTATATGGAAAATTTAGTAACGTTAATTTTGGATACAACATATTTAATTCATTTCTCATATTGTTTCTAAATATGGAATAACTATTGAACCTACTAAACTTATTTTTTTTAGAGTTTCCAAGAACAAAAAATCTCATATATATATATTCATAGTTTTCTTGGATTATCAGGCTACTACCAGCGATTTGTTGAAAATTATTCTCAGTTTTCTAGACAAATGAATAAGATAACTTGAAAAGGAGTTAAATTCACCTGGATGAAATAATGTGTTGATTTTTTTTGGAAGTAAAAAGAGTATCGGTGAATGATATATTTTTGGCCCCACTCTAAAACATGGTAATTATTTCATGTACAATGATGATTCTTTAAAGGGTATTGGTTGTTTCATGATATAGAATGATCATGTAATTGATCATACTTTATGAAAACTGAAAAATCATGAGATTAATTATCCTATACAAGATTTGGAATTATATATTGGTGTTTTTTGATTTAAAAATTTAGAGGCATCAATTATATGAAGTAATGTGTGAAATATATACTGATCAGAAAATTTTAAGTATATATTTACTTTTAAAGAGTTCATCATGAGGTAGAGAAGATGTATTGAACTAATAAAGGATCATGATTTTATAACACATTAACATACTAGAAAAAAAGTGTACAATTATTTATGTTATAAAAATAGTTCTTCATTAACCATGTTATGTTTAAACATGACCCTTTGGTTAATGATATTATGGATTTTGTCCAAGAATTTGCGGATGAACACACTTCGTCTATTATGTTTTAGGTGTTAGAACAATCAACTCTATTATAAGGAATCAATAAATCTTAGAAGGTGGATCATGCTTTACTAAAAAGGTAGAATTGGATAACAAGGGTAAGTTTCTTGAATGTAATGCTAATAAAGAAGGAGTTATCATATTTGGAAAGAGATTATATGTTCGTTATATTTACCAGTTGAAGAGATAATTTTTGATTAAAGATCATAGTTCTCTATTTTACATTCATCATGGTAGCACTAAAATATAATGATACCTTTAAGAGTATTACTGGTGGAATGGAATTAAAAGTGATATTTATGAATTTACCATGAATGTTTTTACTTATTAACAAGTTAAAGTAGAATAAAAATTACCATAGGGGATGATTTATCCTTTTTTGGTACCATAGTGGAAATGGGAAAATATATCCATGGATTTTATGGTGGAGTTAATAAATAATTCACGAGGTAATAATGTGATTTGGGTTATTATTGATCAATTAACTAAAGCTATGAATTTTCATCCCATTCAAGATAAAATGTATTTAGATCATATTCCTCATCTATATATATATAGAAGAAAGGTAGGTTACATGTAATTACTCTCTCCATTTTATCTGACTATGATCTTATAATCACTTAAAATTTTGGAAAGGACTTCATAAGTAATTGGGAAATGAATTTAATTTCATTACAACCTTCTATACTTAGTCTGATGGACAATAAAAATGAACAACTCAGATATTGAAAGACATTATTTGTGATCATCAAATGAATTACCATGGAATTCTGGATCCACATATTTCATAATTTTATTTTTCTTATAATAATAGTTTTCATTCCAGCATATAGATGTAACCTTTTGAGGTATTATATAGAATGTGATGTTAGACTCCATATTTTTGGAATAAAGGTGGTTAAAGGAAGTTTATGGAACCAAAATTGGTAGAGTAAATGGTCTATAAGGTGATTAAAATTCGGTAATAAAAAAGGGTGTCCCAAATAAGGTTGAATGGTTATGAGGATAACTAGAGGAAAGATATTTCTTTTGAGTTTGGTGATCATGTTTTTATTAAAGTATTTCATGGAAAAGTGTTATTAGTTTTGTTAAAAAGGGAAATCTAAATCTATGGTTTATTATACCATATGGAATTATAGAGATATTTGCACCAGTTTCTTACTGAGTATCCTTTAAAATGAGTTTATACTTTGTACACTTTTTTTTTCATGTTTCGATTTTATGGAAGTATTTTCCATATTGATCTCATGTTTTAAGACCTAAGGTAGTTAAATTATAATACTATCTTTCTTATGAGGAATATACTATTAATATTATTGATCTTAGAGATTTGGTATTTTAAAATAAGGTAATTCACCATGTTATGGTTTTGTAGAGAAACCATATGTTTGAAGAAGCAACATGGGTGTATGAAAATGCTTTGTGAAAAAAGTATCCCCACTCATCTAATAAGTGAATAAAATTGTGAGGATGCAATTTTACAGAAGGGGGGGATTATTTAAAAAATGAGGAAATTTTAGAATAAATCATTCATTAGTTAGATATTATAGAGTTATATTCATTTTAAAAGTATTAGGTACATTTTCAATCATAAGGAAAAGGCTTTATTTATAAGAAAATCATATTTTCAAGCATTATATGGTTTCAATTAAAATATTGGTACCAAATAATAGAATTTTAATTTTAAAAATGGAATTTAATTTTTTTATTGAGAATTTAAAAATTATCTTAGGATGATTTGTGGGGAATTTTTTGAAAATATTGATTTTTCAATAAGTAGTGAAAATATAGATCAATATTGAAAATTTTATTTTCTTTTCAAGTATTTAGAAAATAAAATTATATTTTTTATTAGTTTTAAAATTTAATTAATTATTTTTTATTAAAAAATGTAACTATATTATTTTTAATCAATTTTATATTTTAATTTATTATTAATTTATTTATAATTAAAAAGGAATGTTATGAAAAATTGTTTTTCATCACATTTTTTTTCAATTTAATTCTAAATTACAATTTTCCAATTTTATATTTTGAAACATAAAAAAATGGATTATATATTTTTAATTAGGAGTTACCATTTTTTTTTTGAATATGTCACTTTTATTTTTTTGTTATAATGATTAGTAACTTTAGTAATTTTGTTACCACAATAAATGGTAAATAAAGTTATTAAAGATAAAAATAAATTGATAAGGACTATAAAATAACCCCAATCCTTGTAATAATTTTTTTGGATGAATATATATCATCCATAGTCATCAAAATTTCTATTATATGGATTTTTTCCCCATTTGAATGTGATTATAAACGTTATAATTTTTTATTTAAAGAAAAGTAAAAAAAATGTCACACTCTTGTTTTTAATAAATATAATCCTTTTAAAATAGGAATAACTATAATAAATTTTCTATTATAAATAATATTCTAATATATAAAATAATTACATTCATCAAGTTAATTTATTTTTAATTTTTAGTAAATAAATAATTATATTAAATTCCTACATAGTACTCAAACAATAATTATTCAATCAATCGAAATATAAAATCAATGATACTAAAAATATTAAAATTAGTATAATTTGAAATTATTAATGTGAACCATGAATTTTAGAGATAAAAATAAAATTTTAGGGTTTTATTAAAACATTTTACCTTAATTTTATTTGTTTTATCAGTGCTATAAATGTTAATGTAAATGAATAGTTCTAAAATTGTCATTATTGATATTTTATGAAATTAATATTTTACTAAATGATATAAAATTCAGAAAAATCCTATATTTATATAATTTATTATTTTATGATTTAAAATATAAATCAAATTCCATTTATGTGCCATTTTTTATTTATAGTCACTATATTGAACGTCAATGTGTAAAACACCTCGTTGTTACGGTAAGCATAAAAAGGGTAAACGAGGGGTTAAAACCAAAATATAAGCCTAAAAATGTAATATAAACATATAAAAAATTATTTAATGATATTATTTAGACTAATATTTATATTATCTTAAAATATTATCATTTTTTATCCATTTGAAAATAATTTTTTTTATATTAAATTGATATTTTAATAAATTCTTAGCGTGCCCCTCCCCTCTCTTATAATAGAGAACTACTTATTCTCAATTCTTAACACATAAAAACCAATTTTTTTTGAAAAATATCTAGTAAAATACCTTATTAACATAATTCCACATGTTCTAGAGGAATTATCTTTGGAATAACACCAATCTTAGTGGTCTTAAGGTGTTAAGAAATAGTGATTTTCCAAAAAAGATGTATATTTTTAACCACATATTTTCGTTTTATGTATTATTCCACCACACTCAAATTTTATTAATATGTTATAAAATAATAACAATATTATAATAAATATTATGAGGTTTTATTATGTTAATTGAATAACCTATATCCATCTATTCCTCCATCAATTAGGTAACAAAACCATTATTCATCTGTATGGTGGACCACCACCTTACGAACTGATGTAATTCATTTTCCATCACCATATGTCATTGATGGATTATAATGATGGAATTAATGATTATATATAATATTAATAATATATATATATAATTATTAAAATATAATATATCATTTACCTTCTTATATTTACATTCCATGAAAAGTGATAACATCGTTCGTACATCCGTGTGGAATACCACTTTCATGAAGCGATGTGATTCGTTTTTCATAACCACATAAAATGAATGAAATATAAAAGTATGTTTAAAGAATTAATATGTTATTAATTATAATTTTATAATTTTTTAATGATAAAATAATGATTTCTTTCTTTCCATAAGGATCTCTGAAAAATGAAAACATCACTCATGTGTAAGCACAACCTACCAAAGTAATTTGTGAGTTATGACCCGAATGTCATCAAAACATTTGACATGAAATTAAATCATTAAGTAATTGTTATATCATTTTAATAACTGAGATAATAGGAATAATAAAATTAAAAATTGTTCTAAATAAAGTAAATAATTAACATATATTTATTATTCAGGAATATATAGAATGTACCAGACCAGTTGGACTCAAGGAAAGAGACTTTCTTTTAAAACACATCTTTTAAGGTTTCTCTTAATACTCCATTTTTCTTCCGTCTAAATATTTTTAAAACTATTTTATATATTTAAAATAATTATAAGGAAAAATATACGTATCTATGGACATTTATTAAAATTTATTCAAATGTATTCCTTTTACAATTTTTTTGAAATCCATTATTAAAAGACAAAATGAATGTTTTATTTTTATATATATGATGACAACGACTTTTCCCATAACTATAAATATCATTTTATTTTTGGATTCCTTTACATGGTATCATGTTTTCTTAAAAGAAAAAACATTTTTCCTATGTTTTGGTTATTTTCAAAAATAGTTTTTAAAATGGATCTAATATTTCTTTATCCCGAAATGTTTTCATATGGATGCAAAGAATATTTTTATGAGTTTAATGTTTAATATTGAAAGATTTTATGTTTTGTGATTGTGGTTATTTAGAATTGATAAGATGATTAGTGGTTCCATAATAAACCAAGTATTTTTGGTTATGTTATTAACTAATTATATGTGGTTCCATGATAAACTAAGGATGGGTGGGTCTGCGATAGCCATCCAACACATTGGGTTTCTAAGTCGATTGTATGGTTATTCCATTTGAAAGATTAATATAGAAATGATTTTTTAAAATACTTAAATATTTTATCTATGCGTTATATGGTATTTTAAAATAATATTATGATTTTTTAGGTTAGTATAATTATCTTTTATTCAATGGAAAGTATATGATTCATTTTGAGGTTGAAAATTACAACCTTATAAATAAATTAATTTTTTGTTTTTCAAGATTTCAAAGAAACCTTATGAGTTTTATTTTTTCTACTTTAAGATTTTTTATGAATTTTTTTTATGAAATTATTTGAGAATATAATTGATTTTGATGGGTAATAAAATAGTTATTTTTAGCCCAAATTTTATCATCAAAATGAAAAGTTTTATTAGCATTCATAAACTAATGGTTTATTTCTTTATTTTTATGTATCTTACTAATATTTTTATGATCATCCCACATTTTAACATGTTTTTAACTAGGTTTAAATATGGGTAATAGAATGTAGTAAATCAAGTTGAAATTCATGAATATTTTTCATGAAAAGAAAATGTGACTCATTTTAAAAGTTTTATATTATTAAAAAATGGATTATGATTTGAAGTTTCAACAAAGTAATATATGAGTTTTTATGATAAATTTATGACCTAACTCCAAAAAACTAGAAACCTAAAATATAATTGCGAATATAAGAAATTGATAAATGAGAAGAGAGCTTTAAAGAGTTGAAGAAGAGGCTAATCACTGCACCTGTATGCATATTACCCCCTAACAGGGAAGGATTTGTGATCTACAACGATGTATCCATAAAGGTATTGGGTTTTTTACTCATTAAAGATAAAAGATGATAGCCTATTCCTCTCAATAATTAAATATACATGATCATGACTACCCATCACATGATCTAGAATTGTATGTTGTGATCTTCACTTTGAAGATTTGGTTACATTATCTCTATAAGGCGAAGTGTGACATATATACAAATCATAAAAGACTCAAAGTATATATTCACATAAAAGGAACTCATAACGCACCAATAAAGGTGGTTAAAACTGGTCAATAATTATGATTTTAAATCCATTACCATCATGGGAAGACAAAAAAAGTGGCAGATGCTCTGAGTGGAAAAGATCCTGCAACCCTATCCATGATGAGGATTAAAAGGGATTCAATATTCTTGGAGATAAAATTATGGAAATAGGAATAATAAAAGCATCATAATCCTACCTTGATCAAATACCTAATCAAATATCTATTCTTGATAGGATCAAGGAGGACAAAAAATAAGATGTGGAGCTACAAAAAAAGGTACCTAATATTCCAAAGTACAACTTTTTTAAAGATGTATATATGTGGTTTGTAACCTGGATATTTTTCCCATAAAAAAATAAAGAGGTAAATTCTATATTATGTTAATAGATCATCCTTCTATATTCATCAAGGTAGAACTAATATGTATAGTGATTTTAGGAAAAACTTATAATGGGATTACATGAAGCCAATTATTGAAAAATTTGTATCACGATTCTTAGTATACCAATAAGTAAATGTAGAATGATTGAATTCTAAGCATATGATGAAACCATTTCCTATAAAATTATATAAATAGGAAACAATAACCATGAATTTCATCATAGGACATCCTAAGACCCTTAAAGGTAACATCACCATCTGGGTGGTAGTCAATAACCTCACCAAGTCACTATTTTTCATTGCTATCAAGGAAGATTTATGTCCTAAAAAATTCACCAAGAGATAAATACGGGATGTGGTAAGACTGCATGGAGTTCCACACTCTCTTATATATGATCAGGATCTGAGGATTACCTCAAGGTTTTTTTATAAGACTTTAACAAGAGTTGGATACAAAACTAAGACTTAACACTGCTTATCTCCATCAGATAGATGGTCAGTCTAAAAGAACTATTCAATATCTAGATTATATTCTGAAATCATGTTCAATAGATTTACAATGATGTTGGGATATAGATTCCCCTAGTGGAGTTATCATATAACAACAATTTCCACTATATCATTAATATAACACCTTATGAGGCTCTGTATGGGAAGAGGAATCAGACTCAAACATGTTAGAAATCATTTGGAGAGTTTAAGCTAATGAGACCTGATCATATACACACGATGACATAAAAGGTTCAAACCATTCAGTGTCATATGAAATCCGCAAAAAGTCTATAGAAAATATATGTAGAAAATCATCAATGAGAGTAATAATTTGAGGTTTGAGATAAATTGTTCCTTTATATATATACAAGGAATAAATTCAAGATTTTAGGAATAAGTGAAATCCTAGTGAAAGATACATCCACCCTTTCGAGATCTATGATCATATCAAATAGGTATCCTATCGACTAGCACTACCACATAACCTATCAAATGTACGTGATGTTTTCCTTAAAGCCCTCTTGAGGAAGTATATTCCAGGACCCTCATATGTACTTAATCTATAGGTGGTACCATTGGAGAGTGATATTTCATAAAAGGAGTAGTGAGTGAATTTCTAATATCATAGAGATAATTTTCTATGAAACAAGACAACTCACTTAGTCAAAGTGGTATTGGATAACCCAAATTTTGAGGAAGTGACTTGGGAACTAGAATAGGTAGAAAAACAGAAGTACCCTCATGAGCTTTAGTGTATGAGTGAAATTTTTAGGGTAAATTTTTTGAATGGGGGAATAATGTAAGGACACGAACATTTATACGTTAAATCCATGTTTTAAATTAGTAAATTATATATTAAGAAATGAAATTATAAAAAATATGCACTACCTTGGTTTTTTGGACCATTATAAGTTATATCCTATTAGAATTAAAATACCATTAAACATTATAATATTGATAGTTTATCCAGTATAAATTAATTATATTCTTAGTATATATATATAGGGTTATGGTGAATACAATTAACATAGAGAAAGTTAGTAATGAACATGACCAGTAGGATAATACCCAATGAATCCCATTTATCAAAACTTCTAAGGAAGATATTATCACTAGGATTTTTCCTTGACTAATCCGAAGACATGATTCAATAATTAAAGCATGGTAAAAAACATTTATGGGATAATTTAAATCTCATTGATATCAGAACCCAAACCATGTTCATCAAACCACCCTAAGAAAATCGCACCAGCACACACCTTACCCTTATGGAATTTACCGGTGTAATAAAGGGATATGTATATAGATCCCAATACTATGAGTTTTATTTATTTTATTTTTAATAAAATAATGATTTTATTTATCTTTTATTACTTTATAATGGTTAAATAATAAATTATGATAAAAATTATATTTTGATTCAATGAAACACAAATTATATTTTTGGGAAACATATAGTTTCAATCAAGACACTCTTTTTGATGAAAAAAATGAATTTTTGAAATAAATTATATTTTAATAAAATATTATTAGTAATAAATATTTATTAAATATAAATGATAATATAATTTTATGAAGTCAAATGTAATAGTTTTACGGGTGCGAAAACTATTATCGGAAAAAGTTGATTTTTCAATAAATGGCGATTTTGTTTTAAAAGTGTAATTCTAAAATTTAGGGAATTATTTTTATAAAAAAATTTATTTTTTGAATAGTCATTTTGAATTTATACAACAATTATTTTTTCATAATTTTCCGAGATAGTCAGATTTTTTGTTAAAAATTAAGTATGGAATGTATTATGACATCATAAAATACCCAAAGTGATATAATAAATACTATAAAGAGTATCCATGACCAAAATTTTGTTTCTAATTTTCAATAATCTGTTTTTGAAGTTATTTAATTAATTTTATAAACCCTTATTAATCCTCCAAAACCTATATTATATTTTAAGGTTTTAAAATCAATTCTTTATAAACATGACTCACTTCCACATCACCATGATAATTATTTTAAGGATTTTGGTTATTTGAACTATAAAATATTTAAATACACTTATCTTTGGTAGAAACCTTGAGAAGAAATTGTGGGATGGTTTTTGGTTTGGATTAATTTATCATATAGAGTCAAAAACCTATGTTTATGAATTTATATAGAATTATCCATTATTTGGCTAAAAAAACCCACCTAACCCCCCATTACTCTTCACTAAGAACCCATGGAGAAGTAATTTAGTCTACACATACCTCTCTATACCCATACCAATTTTACACAATCTCTTAAGAATCTCCTCCCATGATTTTAGAAGTTCCCTCTCAAGGCGAGGGATCCTCTTATTGTCCTCTTTATTCAAGCACCCTCTTTATATTACACCTTTTGATTTCCTGTTGTTAATGTTGGGATATGTTTTTACACATACCTCATACATTCATTATGATTTAAAATTAATGATATAACTATTTCACTCTCATTAAACCCTTCTATGAATCTTTATGTACCCCTTATATGCTGCCAAAAGTATCCTATGATTTATCCGTACCAAACATTTTTGTAGTAAATACCCATCCCAATTTCCACTCAATAGTATTCACCAATATATACCTATCATTCATTAACTTGTGAAATACATGTATATAACCCAAACTGCTAAATCATGGAATTAAAATGGATTAAATAAAACCTTATATTATATGATCTATATGGCACACTTATGATTTTACATGATATGAAGGTGATGAGGGGGTTTGGGATTATATAACCCTCCATTACATTGGGTAATGTTTTTTTTCATGTGAGATACCATGGTTGGTGCATGTAAGGTTATCCTAAGCACACTATGTTATGTTTTTCTTACCATTTATCCTTCATTTAGGTTTATGATGTCATGTTTTATGTTGTTTCAACATTCCCATGTTGCCTTTATGTTGTCATCTTATATCATGCTTAAATATTCATTTTTATTAATTTTACTCCTATTATGTTATCTTGATATGACTCTTGACTTAAGTATAATACTTTACTTTATTTTATGAATTTATTATAACCTTACTAGGATTTATATATCATCCCTTTCTTATGTACATCCCTAGGTTATCCCATGCAGTTTTATAAGAAAAAGGAAATTTGAATGGAATATTGTAGAGTTTTAGTTTATGTAATTGTATATTTGTTACAGGTTATAATTATATATACCTAATTACCCAAATAAACTAGACCTAATGATCTTATGGGGTTGTGTTAAATGTATCTCTACATAATAAATAACTAGTTAATGTGTAGCAAAGTATGAGTGGTCAAAAATGTTTTCATTTTCAGTTTATTAGGAAATATCGAAGTATTAATTCCCAAAGAATTACACCCACCATCATGACCACATATTCCAATTTCATTGGGAGAATAATTAACTCAATATATTATGATTTTTGATAACCAAAAGTAATATGAAATGTGGTAATTCCATTACAACTTTATACAGAACATGATGGAAGTAAGATATAGGTCATTGTTAGAATAATTACAATAATGAGGTCATAATTTCTAACAAAAAAAGAGATATCCACTCTCTAATATATAAATGTGAAACCCAAGAAAAAATGAGAATCAACACTGTAGAGACCCAAAACTTGGAGTACATGGACATTACATTACTTTTTAGGAATACTTAATATATAACAAAAAACAACACTCAAGGATCATAATAGTTTAGTGTCTTTGGAAACTCGGAACATAATCTTCTAATCAAGGTGAAAGATCTTCAACATCTCCCATAAAGATTTCCCCCTTTTTTTTCTTACCTAAAACCATTCTTTATATCTTGGGGAAAAGAAAACATATAAAGGGTGAGCTCAAATGATCAGTAAGGGTAAGCATGGAGTAAATAAAATAAACCATATACATTTGAACTTCAAAACATGAACATAAAGTTTAAACATCAAAATCTTGAGTTGTGAAATAAATCTTGGTAGTACGTAAGGAATATATCATAAAGGAACATATATCATGATAAAATATCATGGGAATAAAACATTTAATTGTGGAAAACCATTAAGCACATGATATGATTTCCATAGTATCCAAGACATTGCTGCCAAGACCGTCTTAGTTGACAAAGTCCCTTTCTGAATCGAGTTCACTCCTCATTCTGGTCCTGTATCACTGAACCAGATTAACTTACTATTCCAGCCATGTCTATCTCATGAGATATAAATCTTTATACAATTCATTGTATAGAGATATAGGTCCCACCCATCTCATAATGAAATCATTCTTATGTGTGCCACAACATTAAAATAAATCATTCATCATTACCTAAAGAATAAAATGGGTTTCATAAACATCATTCCATCATAACGTAATCCATATAAAACAAATGTATATCCTTTCATCATAATTAAAGTGAAACCATGTAAATCATAGAGAAATTATAATTGAAACATAATCATACTAAATAATGTCATCTTAGATGGAAAATAGATTTGACAAAACACTTGAAATGAATTCTTGAGGAAAATATCCTTTCTTCTTCAAAATCATTTTCTTTTCTCAACATACTGTGAAATTTTAGAAAAAAATAATTTTTTTTGAAAATGATCATAAAATATTATGGAGGAAGCCTTGTGAAATAAGGCTTTATGAAACCGTAAAAATCCGTTCTTGTCGTATAAGTTAAAAAAACATTCTCCTCATACTTTTGCCGCAAAATTCAAAAAGTACCTCGTAGGGTAAACAAAAGAAAGATTCCTTCCATACCATGAGGTAAAAGTCAAAATGGGTAAAAATGACTTTAAATATACAAGATTTTTTTTTATAAAACATGGACATGGATGATAAATATAACCCTAGTAAATACTTACGAATAAACAATATCGGATAAAAATGAGACTGGAAACGTTATCTCTTACCTTTTGTCCAATTTCTTCCATATGTGTCCGAGACTCCTGTATAGTGGGTTTAAACATATTATTAACTTTTAACAGAACCATAATAATATTTATTATATCATATATGATTCACTTACGACTTTATATTATCCGTTCATTGGTCAATTCCATGTTTAAGCAGCATTTTGGGTAAAATCATTTCATTTATCGTCCGTGTTTTGACTTGTAATTATTCATATGATTACTTAGATAATGATTAATTAATTCCATAACATAAAACATGATTTATATATAATATATATTCAGAATATAAATATATATAATAGATCTATAAATGGAAAGAAATACACCGTTCATGGAGACGGTAGGCCGTACGTACGCATGAACGCTGTTTTCGTTTCCTTTTTAAATTTAATAGATGTAAGTAAATAAAATATACATAAATATAGTATCATTAATATTTTATATATTTCATGATTATTTATTATATATACTTTATAATCATTCTAGAATTGTTAACATTGAAAATGAATCTCATCGCGTCGTGGAGACGGTAATCCGTACGTACGCACGAGCGATGATATCGTTCCCATATTTATTGAATGGAAATGGAGTGGATGATATAATATCTTATAATAAGTATGATTTTATAATAACTATATATAGTTATTCTTTACACCATTATACCCATCCAAGTAAGGTGGTGGTGGGAAAACTGATTACACCACGGCGTGGAGACGGTATTCCGTACGTACGCACGCACAATGATTTCATTTTCCATAGGATGGATAGAAGGTGAATCAGTTTTGTTTCATATTTATAATAACATATCAGTATATTAGTGATACTGATGTTATAACTTTATAATGAAACAACTAAATAAGAGGAAGTTGAAGAAGAAATAAACTTGAAAGAGTCGGTAGAAGAGATTACCCCTTCCTCGATGCACCTCCTTTAAACTTCTTCTTAGGGCACTAGAGTTGTTCTTTTTAGAAGACCAGAACCTCTATGATATAACTAGAGAGGTTGATAAGAGGAATTGGGAGGGGTTGTCCGAGATTTAAGGATCAAAAGGGTGTGAAGAGAAGAGGGAAGGGGTGCCATTTTTATAAGGGAGGAGAGGAGCACCTTTGGTAACATAAGAAATATTAATTTATAATAAATTCAACATCACTTAAAAACCTCCATAAATGACTCACATATGAATATTAGATGATATAGGGTTGTAATATTATCAGAAAATAAAATTTAGACATGTTAGGAATTTATTTTAAACATTATCAACTTGATTTATCCCTATTTAATCTATTTCATTTTATTTGTGGTAATAAGATTCTAATTTTTAAATTGTTATAAATAATTACTTATGTGTTGTGAAATATAAATAATTTCCTAATTTATGAAATTTTAGACCATATAAATTTTAATTTATAAATTTTAAATATTTTTGTGATTTGTAAATAATTTTATATTATGATATTTTTATAAAATAACAATTGGATCAATTTTGACACTATTATTTTATTTGAATTTAAATAAAATCCACACAAAATATATGTTCGAACTAAAAGATTTAATAGATTCATAACATGTCATATTTATCTATAAAATTAGTGGATCACATTAAATAGTTCATATAATATTAATTTTAATATCTTTAAAACCATTTATTTGATATTTCAATCAATAAAATAATTTCAACATCACTATTGTGTCACCTTTAGTGATAATTATTTAATCCCTAAATATTCTAAATAAATTTAAATGCTGTAGATAATTTTATTATCCTTCTGGAGACTATTCAGGTTCGAAGTTTCATGAAGTTTATCACTAAAGTAAAATTATTATACTTATAAGATTTAAGAGAGTGACATGTTGTCACTTTCTTTGGTTTTAATAATAATTAAATTATTTTCATGGTCAAAAGTGCCTAAAATGAATCTATTATGATCCTTAGGTGGTATGGGTCGACTTTTAGTTATCCAATAGAATTTTTTCAGGTGTTAGGGTAAATTTATAGTGTAATTTTTACCCTTAATTACCTGATTTACCTTTAACTGCAGTAAATAAAAATTACCGTATTTACTATTCATAATATCAAAAAAATAAAAGTAACCTATTAAAATAATTTGGACCCACTTAATTCAAATATTTAATCCATATTTAAATATTCAAAACACAGAAGTTTCATTAATTAATTTAATATTAATACCGTTTTTCAGAAAACAGGTTTTTTAAAAGTTAAAACATTGCCAAAGTTTGAGATGTTTTTTCCTATGAATTCAATGTAAAATTAATGATAATGACATAAATTATATTAAATGGTAAAAATATATTATATTTATACTATAAAACCATTCAATAATATAATTTAACCATATAAATTATTTTGATGAAAAAAGTTGTTTTTAATTAAAATATAGCGTGTTTTAACTATTCATTAAAATATGAAAGTTATCAGAATAATATGAAACATTTATCCATAGAAAATTTTTATATCTTAATTCCAAATAAGAATTTTATTTTTTCAAATTGAACTTATAAACATGTCAAAAACTAGATTAAAGTGGGTGCTCCATTAAAAGGAGGCAAAAATGCATTTTTTTGAAAAAAACTTATTTTACCCGAAAAATTTATTTTGTTCACATACCATGTTATAGAAAATGTGTAAGATGAATAATAATTTTATAAAATTCAAAATGTATTTAATAGTATTCATAACAGCTAGTCCATAATAATATTATAACAATATATTGTTGTTTAGGGAAATCTAGTATTGTGTACTACACACGCTATCGAGGAAGGTCGCAATTGCGTGTAACACAAGCCAAGTTAGGGTTGCGTGTAGTTCAAGACGCATTTGTTGTTGCGTATAAGAAAATCCAACCATATTTCATTTATACATTGAATATATATATATATATATACACTCAATGTTGCGTAGAATAACTATTATCAAACAAACTTGAAATTGTGTGTAACACGATCCAAGATTAGTGTTGCATATACTACAAGAAAATACGGTGTTGCGTATAGCGCAAGATAATTTTGGTGTAGCGTACAACACAAGACATCAATGAAATTAAAAAGAGTAATTCTCATAAAATCTGGGGTTGTTACATTCTACCCCCCTTAAAATGAATTTCACCCTCGAAATTTGTCGGGGTTATAAATGGTTTACTACTTGAAAGTTTCTTTCATAGAAACCCACATTGTAAAAAGGAATACTAAAACTTAATTTTTTAAAAAATGAACGTTATAAATAAAAAGGATACCCAAATTAACTCATCACTTGGGTTCTCACATAGGAGAAAAAAGGTGAAAATATGGATATGGAATAGAAATCTAATCATCAAGTTTTGATGGACAGTGGTAGAGAACATGGCTATGAAAAATCCAAAAATCACAAAGTCATAAATTTGTGATGATTTAAGGTACCATCTGATTCATCGTATATGAGGACACTAGGACAACATTTTTGGTTTTAAAGACCATTTCCATAAAGTTGAATAATTTGAATTAGAATAAATACCTACTTTATTTCGGTACAATCTCGCCGTTGTTCGTGCCTTGAACAATTTCCACTTCATCTCTTAAAGAAATTCAGTTGAATATGTCATTCTTGAAGTGTTAGCAGATCATGTGATTGAATGATGGGTCATTCCATATGTCTCAAACAAAAGGGTATAAAAAGTTATCAAATATATATAAGTCCATCTATGGTGAGGTTAATCATATAAGATTCCAAAAATAGACTTATACTTCATCTATCATACTGCTTAATAAAATAAAACTGGTTTCTACTAACCAGAGACTTCCTGTAGGCCAGTGGTAGGAGATAAAGGCCTGTCTCACTTCGGTTGTGGGTTCGATTCCCACAGCCTTGTCTGACGTGACGAGTTGTCGCCCGTCCTGTAGGTTGTCCTTTTTCTAAAACTAAACTTTTATAACATTCCAGAAACAATATCAAAAAAAAGTTCTATCCTTAAACAATGTTATCTTATGTCCAACATAATCTATTTCAAATCTTTAGGCTTATCCAAAATAAATCTATCCAAGCTCATAGTATAAAGAAAAATATTACTAGAAATTTCATCAACCAAGCATGTGAATACCATAATTTATCTCCCATATATCATAGGATATATATTTTTGGTCACATTACAAATTTTTGAATACCTTAATCATGTATTCTCTTGAAAAAGTGAATACCCATTGAACATTAGTGAAAACATGAATGCTGTCAAAAGTTAACTCTTTCCACATACCAAAATCCCAAAATTTCTATATACTCAAATCATGATATAACTTTGTCCTTATATCAGTCATGATCTCATTAATACTATCAAACATTTCATTATCTCTTTATCCCATCATTAAGCGCATATCATCTTCTTTCAAAAAATATCTTAATGACCTTTCATGGTTATCAGTAACATTCAACATATACTTTCAAATAATTTAGAAAAAACAATAGTGTAACATACTTAGATGTTTCTTTATTCCATAGTACCATTAAATTACCTATACAACATAACTCTTGATAAATATACAATCATTCCACTGCCTTCTTAAACTATTGACCAAGCTTACTCATTTTATTCTTCAACACTTCTTTCATCTCATATATCATTTGTAGTCTCTTTGTCATCAACAACATAAATTCTACCCATACGACCATGATGATTCTCTTCATCAGACTTTCCCTTAGGGAATTAGTTTTCATAATGCCCATACATTCCACATTTAAAACATTTAACTGTTGTTGATGTGTTAGAAATACCATTATCCTTATCCATGGAGTTTACTGAACCTTTTCCTTTGCATTTACTGGATTTGTGTCCTTATTTTCCATACCCAAAGTATCTTCCAGTTCCTTTGAAACATTCTCCTTGATGCCTTTTCCCATATGATTTACATGAGGGAAATTGCACTTTCTTTCCTCTATGATCATCATGAAACTCCATTTTCTCTTATTAGATGATCTATAAAACTTACCAAAGTTGAGATTATTGATCATATTATGATATTGATGATTCGTCATAATAATTATGTTTGGACATCAAAATCCCGTTTCATTTGGTTTCTCATGAAGAATATCATTCCATTGTCCATTATATTCTCCATTAACATGAATCCTCCAGTTTCCTGCCATTTCTAAAAACCCAAAAAGAATAGTATGAGAGGAAAAAAAACATAATTAAGGGGGAGTACTTTCAATCTCTAATATCTTAGGGTTAATTATATTATTTTTACCGTAATTCTTGGACTATAACCTATACTTTTACTTAACCTTAGGGACATCCCTAGACATACCTTAGAAATTTCTCTAGGGATCTCACTAAAGTTTTCGCATCCTAGTTTCCAAAGGTTGACTAAACCTTTCCTCTGATACGAAATATAGAGACCTAAATCATGGTGTACATGGACATTATATTACTTTTTCGGAATACTTAATACATAACAAAAACCAACACTCAAGGATCGTAATAGTTTTGTGTCTTTGGAAACTCAGAACATAATCTTCTAATCATGGTGAAAGATCTTCAACATCCCCAATAAAGATCTTCCCCTTTTGTTTTCTTACCTAAAACCTTTCTTTACATTCTAGGGAAAATAAAACATATAAAGGGTGAGCTCAAATTCTCATAAGGGTAAGCATGGAGAAAATAAAACAAACAATATACATTTGAACTTCAAAACATGAACATAGAGTTTAAACATAAAAATCATGTGTTGTGAAATAAATCTTGGCAGTACGTAAGGCATAGATCATAAAGGAACATAAATCATGATAAAATATCATGAGAATAAAACATTTAATTATGGAAAACCATTAATCACATGATAGTATTTCCATAGTATCCAAGGCATTACTTCCAAGACCATCTTAGTGGACAAAGTCCCTTTCTGAATCGAGTTCACTCCTCGTTCCAGTCCTATATCACTGAACCAGATTAACTTACCATTTCATCCATGTCTATCTCATGAGATATAAATATTTACCCAATTAATTGGGGGGAGATATAGGTCCTACCCATCTCATAATTAAATCATTCTTACGTGTGCCACAACATGAACATAAATCATTCATCATTACCCAAAGAATAAAATGGGTTTAATAAACATCATCCCATCATAAAGTAATCCATATAAAAAATGGATATCATTTCATCATAATAAAAGTGAAACCATGTAAATCATAGAGACATTATACTTGAAACATAATCATACTAAATAATTTCATCTTATATGGAAAATAGTTTTGACAAAACACTTAAAATGAATTCTTGAGGAAAATATCCTTTCTTCTTCAAAATAATTTTACTTTTGTCAACATGCTGTTCAATTTTAAAAGAAAATAATTTTTTTTGAAAATGATCATGAAATCTTGTTGAGGAATCCTTGTGAAAATAAGGCTTTATGAAACCGTAAAAATCCGTTCATGCAGTATAAGTTAAAAAAACATTCTCCTCGTACTTTTGATGGAAAAGTCAAAATATACCTCATAGGGTAAACAAAGGAAAGATTAATTTCATACCCTGGGGTAAAATTAAAAATGGGTAAAAATGAATTTAAACATACATGAAACCATTTTTAGAAAACATGGACATGGATGATAAATATAACCCCAGTAAATACTTACGAATAAACAATCTCGGATAAAAACGAGATTGGAAAAGTTATCCCTTACCTTTTGTCCAATTTCTTCTGTATGTGTCTGATAATTCTGTATAGTGGGTTTAAACATATTATTAAATTGTCATTGAACCATAATAATATTTATGATATCATATATGATTCACTTATGACTTTATATTATCCGTTCATTTGTCAATTCCATGTTAAAGAAGCGTTTTGGGTAAAATCGTTTCATTTATCGTCCCTGTTTTGACTTGTAATTATTCATATGATTACTTAAATCGTGATTAATTAATTACAGAATATAAAACATTATTTATATATAATATATATTCAGAATATACATATATATAATTGATCGATAAATGGAAAGAAATACACCGTTCATGGAGACGGTAGGTCGTACGTACGCATGAACACTGTTTTCGTTTCCTTTTTAAATTTAATTGGTGTTAGTAAATAACATATACATAAACATAGTATCATTAATATTTCATATATTTCATGATTACTTATTATATATACTTTATTAGGATTCTTGAATTGTTGACATGGAAAATGAATCTCATCTTGTCGTGGAGACGGTAATCCGTACGTACGCACGAGTGATGATATCATTCCCATATTTATTGAATTGAAGTGGAGTGGATGATATAATATCTTAGAATAAGTATGATGTTATAATAACCATATATAGTTATTATTTACACCATTATACCCATCCAAGTATGGTGGTGGTGGGAAAACTGATTACACCATGGCATGGAGACGGTATTCCGTACGTACGCACGCGCGGTGATTTCGTTTTCTGTTGGATGGATAGAAGGTGAAACAGGGTTGTTTCAAATTTATAATAAAATACCAGTATATTATTGATACTAATGTTATTAATTTATAATGAAACAACTAAAGAAGAAGAATTTGAAGAAGAAAGAAACTTGAAAGAGTCGGTAGAAGAGATTACCTCTTCCTCGACGCACCTCCTTTAAACTTCGTCTTAGGGCACTAGAGTTGGTCTTTTGAGAAGACCAGAACCTCTATGATATAACTAGAGAGGTTTAGAAGAGAAATTTTCAGGGTTTGGAGGAGCTTAAAGGCTCAAAAGGGTGTTAATAAAAGAGGTAAGTGGTGCCCTCTTTATAAAGGAGGAGAGGGGCACCTTTGGTAACATAAGAAATATTAATTTATAATAAATTCAACCTCACTTAAAAACCTACAAAAATGACTCAAATCTGAATATTAGATGATATAGGGTTGTAATATTGTCAACAAATAAAATTTATACATGTTATGAATTTATCTTAAAAATTATCATCTTGATTTATCCTTACTTAATCTATTTAATTTTATTTGTGGTAATAAGATTCTAATTTTTAAATTGTTATAAATAATTACTTATGTGTTGTTAATTGTCTATAATTTCATAATTTATGACATTTTAGACCATATAAATTTTAATTTATAATTTTTTAAATATTTGTGTGATTTTTAAACAATTTTATATTATGATATTTTTGTAAAATAACAATTGTGTCAATTTTGACACTATTATATTATTTGAATTTAAATAAAATCCACACTGAAGATATGTTATAATTAAAATCATTAATAGATTCATAACATGTAATATTTATCTATAAAATTAGTGGATCACATGAAATAGTTTATATAATTTTTATTTTAATATCTTTAAAACCATTTATTTGATATTTCAATCAATAAAATAATTTCAACATCACAATTGTGTCACCTTTAATGATACTTATTTAGTCCCTAAAAATTATAAATAAATTTACATGATGTAGATAATTTTATTATGTTTTTTTATACTATTCATGTTCTAAGTTTCATGAAGTTTATCACTAAATTAAAATTATTATACTTATAAGATTTAAGAGAGTGACATGATGTCACTTTCTTTGGTTTTAATAATAATTAAATTATTTTCATGGTCAAAAGTCCCTAAAATTAATCTCTTATAACCCTTATGTGATATGGGTAGACTTTTAGTCATACAATAGAAGTTTTTCAGGTGTTAGGGTAATTTTATAATCTTATTTTTACCCTTAATTACCCGATGTACCTTTAACTGTAGTAAATAAAAATTACCATAGTTACTATTCATAATATCAAAAAAATAAAAGTAACCTATTAAAATAATTTGGACCCAATTAATTAAAATATGGAATCAATTTTTCAAAATTCAAAACACAGAAGTTGCAGCAATTAATTTAAAATTAATCATGTTGTTTAGAAAACAGGTTTTTAAAAGTTAAAACATTGCCAAATATTGAGATGTTTTTACCTATGAATTAAATGTAAAATTAATGATAATTACATAAATTATATTAAATGGTAAAAATATATTCTATTTATATTTTAAAACCATTCAATATTATAATTCAACCATATAAATTGTTGCGATGAAAAAAGCTGTTTTTATTTAAAATATAGCTTGTTTTTACGATTCATTAAAATATGAAAGTTATCAGAATAATATGAAAAATTTATCCGCAGTAAATTTTTATATCTTGATTCCAGAGAAGAATTTTATTTTGTAATATTGAACTTATAAAAATTCCAAAAACTAGATTTGAAGTGGGTGCGCCATTAAAAGGCGGAAAAACTGCATTTTTTGAAAAATACTTATTTTACCCGAAAAATTTATTTTGTTCACATACCATGTTCTAGAAAATGTGGAAGATGAATAATAATGTTATCAAATTCAAAATTTAGTTAATACTATTCATAATGTCTATTCCATAACAATATTATAACAATTATCGTTGTTTAGTGAAACCTGGTATTGCGTACTACACACGCTATCGAAGAAGGTCGTGATTGCGTGTAACGCAAGCCAAGTCAGGGTTGCGTGTAGTAAAAGACTTCTTTGTTGTTGCGTATAACAAAATACAACCATATTTAATTTATACATTGAATATATATATATATATATATACACTCAATGCTATGTAGAATAACTACTATCAAACAAACTTGAAATTGTGTGTAACACGATCTAAGATTAGTGTTGCATATACTGCCAGAATATACAGTGTTGCATATAGCGCTAGATAATTTTAGTGTAGTGTAAAACACAAGATATCAATGAAATTAAAAAAATAATTCTCATAAAATCTCGGGTTGTAACAAACACAATAATCCTTAGATATAACTCCCTCCTATGGAGAATAAATAACATGTTCACTAATAATATTCTCCTTCAAATACTCGAATGAATCTTGACACTGGATAGTTCATAAAGAAGAGTCATCCTTTATGATTAAAGTTTTTATATGAGTTACAATATGAAAAAATTTGGGTACAAACCTGCAGTAACAGATTTTAAGATGAGGGAATCTCTGCACCACCACTACATTTGTATAGGTTACCCAAGAAACAAGGGCCTCAACCTTTGAAATATCTATGGATAATACACAATGAGATATGAAATACCTGAAGAAATGAACCTCATAGTTCTAATACATACACTTTTATAGCTTCCAAAATAACAACTGATGTAGAAGGACTCCTATAATGGCATGTTGATTCTCTTCACGATCCTCCTAAGACTCAAAATTCACAAGGATGTCATTAATAATCACCATAATAAATTGGTCCAAAAATTCATGGAACATTGAGTTCATATATCACATCAAAATGACTAGAGAGTTTATGAATCCAAATAAAATTACAATGAAGCCATAATTCCCATAATTACATCTGATATAAATCTTCAAAGTATCACCATATTTTAACCACATATAATGATATCCCAAAAACAAGATTAAATTTGAGAAAAATGTATACCTCTTAAGCTAATTGAGAATATTTTTAATCCATGGGATGTGACAATAGTTACCTTCACCTGATTATATAGATGATAATCAATATATAATACCATATTTCCAACAACCTTCATTAAAAAAGGCTAGTCCACACTAAGGTAACACATTAGACTAAATAAAACCTCACTATAGAAGACTATAAATATGAATCTATAGATCCCAAAACATAGAAGACACTATCCTATATAGGTACATCAATTTCAAAGTGACTCATAGTTGAAACTCTATATAGAAATCAATCTCACATCAAGGGGGTAGGGTATCAACCTCTTTATGAATGACATCGGGGTATTATTTTTCAACAATGGGAAACACCATCGATTAAACCACCATGGATCTCAACATTAGCCTGACTATTAAGGAAGGTAGTGAATCATCATTCCTTCGACTTATCTGAGTATCTATCCCACTAAAAAACACAATATAATCCCTAGAAACATCATATAATATAATCTTCCTCATGATTTAATCTAAAATATACTATATTGAATAAATGTAGTCCATGTTATGGATGAAGTTTTATGTTTTTATCTAGAAAAAAATAAATGTCCCTAAGATCGATGTTACCCTAACATAAACTCTAAATCTTTATATCCATCAAAAAAGCTAAACTAACCTCTAACTAGTGTTTTTAATGAAATAGGAATTGTAAGTCTCTCCACTTCATATCTTAAACCATAGACAAGGGTGGGTGAAATTAAGGTGTGTGTAAATTATATATCAAATAAATCATAAACTAAGGTTAAATATTATTAGATAATACCTTTTATGGCATTTTGATTTTTAGGAACTAGAAAATCTAAAGCATGCATCTTACTATTCCCAACTCAATGGACTTTGGAGCCTTGATAGATACCACCTATATATATGACTCACCTCTCTATCCTTGAGGAAGAGAGGCATCACTGGGAGGTCCTGTACCTAATCCATATTCTATTGATGATAAAAGCATGAATAAACCAAATTCTACCACCTCAAAGTGTATTTATATAATGAATAATCCTGAGGAGGGCCTATAACCCCACACTAACTATAGAGAAAGGTTGGTTACTCATGCTTCTATTGTACATGAACTTTGTATAAGAAACAACTACCCTTGATCTACTAATATGGGTTTGAGAACTTCTATACCAAATGAAATGGGATGAATAAAGATGGAACTGACTCCCTTATATCTGAGATGTCATATGACCAAGAAATTGAGAAATTATATCCATATATCTACTTCACCAAGATTCTTGATGACTCCCCTACCAAGAAGGTATAGTTCTAGATAATATCATATTTATATGATTTACCTTCATATATGCATCAATATACTTTATAAACATAAATTATATTACTTTATATTGCATCTCTAGATAAAAAGACTCCCCCAAATTCCACACCCAAGCCTCATCATTAAATTGATGGTCCAAATCATAACATAATAGATTCCTATATAAAATAATAAATTCTCACACAGTCTAATTTTCTTGGAGGATATTAAGAACCTCTAATCGATAATCCACATTCATGTTTGACGAAAGAAACTCATATTTAAACTAATCACAAAACTTATCCCATTAAATTATCAACTCCTCATGATCCTTGAGAAGAAAAAAGCACCACTTTCAAGTAGCTCCATGTAGCATGCTAATAAAAAACTAAACCCAAAACTACCCCTGAGCATGGAGAAAGTTAAAGGAAATATCAAAATAATTTAACCAATCCTCGGTCTTTTGATCTTAAATATATCCCTTATACTTATTTTGGTTCTAACTCTGAAACTCTCAATGAATTATCCTCTATACTTCATTATCCTTTTCTATGATCAAATCTCTATAGTTATCTACTAGTGCATCCTACTGAAAATCATGGAACAAACCTAATGAGGACTTTTAACTAGAGCTATAACTAAAAAATATAAAACATTATCATCTACTAAGCCAAAAATATAGAATACATAATATTATTTAATTAAATTTTATCCTAATTATAATTTTTTATCATACTCGATCACATGAATGGAAAATCATGATACATGATCCTCACCAAGGTCTCAACCCCATAAGACACATCATGTAAATTAGTATGTTATGAAAACATAAGGTCCTTAAATCATATCATGAGGGGACCTAAAATCCCATTTCTTAGTTTTCATACCTTTCTTAAATCACATGATAAGTTATTTTAAATTAATTTCCCTTCCAAATCATATAATCCTTGTAAGTTTCTATCCCCATGATCTATCCTATATCAAAAATAAAATCTCTTGATAAAAATTTATCATCACCCCTCCATTGGTTCCCCTCCTTTACTAAAAATTAAGAGAGGCTGTGACCTTATAATCCCACACCTACTAGGCTATGGGTTTGAAATAACACCGAGGGTATACACATATCTAAAATAAAAGGCATTACCCTAAATATATCCCATAAATGATAAACATCCACCAATAAGATCTATATCATAAAAAAATAACCAATACCAATATAATTAATTTTACAAAATATTGAAACAAAATAAAATTACAAGAATAATGCCTATGTAGTAACAAGAAACACTAAAAACTCCTGAATAACCACTTAAAACAAGTAAATATTAGATCAATCTCCAAAAATCTAATGTGAAAATTAAAATATTTTATATATATAGGGGTGATCATACAAGTATAATCAATAGGACTCTAACTGAATCCTATCATAAAAATATGAAAGAATCCTGCTAAATCCCAGTGAATAAACAGTGGAAATCAACTTATTACACAATTTAGGTGAACTAAATGCAGGCCTCTCCATGGCCTACTCACAAAGTAATTGATGGAAATAGGTATCAAAATAAAAAAATCATGTATATATGAAAGGTACCACACATATGATTCCTCAATGAACTAGTCATCCCCAT
This sequence comes from Viscum album, assembly GCA_963277665.1. Classification (NCBI taxonomy): domain Eukaryota; kingdom Viridiplantae; phylum Streptophyta; class Magnoliopsida; order Santalales; family Viscaceae; genus Viscum; species Viscum album. The sequence continues at coordinate 750,034,824 of OY728146.1, forward strand.
AAAAACATTTTTTCCCCTAGTGCTTCCATCCCCTCCATAAGTCATCCTTCCCATCTAAGAAACCATATCGTGGTTACATCATCATCTCATTTAGTATCCCTTACATATCATCACATCCTTATCATTATATTTTCTGATAATTATGTAGTATGTTTGGAAGCCATCATAGGCCATGAATATTGTAATATAACTAAATAAATTATATTCCATTCATGTCAAACAATAGTAACTATATGAACTATAGTTGTAATAAATGTATATTATATAATATCAAGCCATTATATCCTATACAAACATGTAAGGTAAAACCAAGATCCATCGTAGCCCATATGAGTATATACCCTATAACTTAATCCATTATAACCTATATATGAATACATACTATTCTATATCCAGAAGAGTGTGTGGGGTAGGAGAGTAGTCATCCATTTGTATCAATGAAACAGTAGATGTTAGGAAAAAACCATAGAACCGAAAGAAAAATTTGGCATTGATCACCTTATTGACTTAAGAGGTGGATCCTATAAAATAACATAATATAATGATAATATAGAACACTAATTTCCTTAGGGAAACTATCCCTACCCTAGAGTTAAATTTAGTTAACGTCCATAATGAAAAACCATGTGAAATATCTAGGGCTCAGAAGTTAATGATCATTAGGAAAAGTGAACGAATATTTTACATCATTAATCATCTAGTAATATAATCAATCACCCTTTACTTTATTAATTCAATCTTAAATTGTAGTTTAATCATGAACAATAATTTCTAAGCTAATAGAATGTTATATTCATCAATTTAAATTCTATGTTTCCATCACATGCCCTTAGAATATTATTTCAACTATCCAATTATTATTATTTAATGTTTCATTACACCCATAATCATAAAAACCCAAAAAACCAATTAAAATTATTTAAAACCACATTAATTTGGGTATTTTCAGACTCAACCTAAGATACCACAAAGAAGATTTACTATTAGTGCATTAGGCCAACGTGAAACAGGAAGTTGGAAATAACATAAACTAAAAGGATAAGAAAATATCCACTAATAGAAAGAAATATGGAAAAGTATAGCTATAAAGTCATAACATCTATACCAACATCGACTTCATCCCAATGAATATGAAACTAGTAAGACCATCTCTCAACTTGTTCCATATATCCCTCATATAAAATCAAAACCATACAAAATTTAACAATAATTCACATCAAGGGAAATATTCTCCAATTTCATACATAACGAAATAAAAGATATTTTCAATAATATAAATTTAGAGGGTAAATAATGATATCACATCATGCAAAAAATATTAGCAAAAAAGGTTGGGCTATATAGACATCCAAAAATGTTGAATTTCTAAAATCATCATTACCCACTAACATCTTAAAATAAACTATTTGTTATGAAATGGTTCGAAATAAAATATTAAAAATACTACATCTAACAATATCTATAATATACTAGTGATATTACCTAACGAAACACTATTATATAATGTAGTTTCCAAGGATGAATGAGAATTAAATTCATATGACTCATTTATCCTTCACTTCTTCTTATCATTTTTACATTGTTTAAAAAATTTAAAGCATATCGATCCTACAAACAAATAATAATTATCACAGTAACAAATTTCCGATTAACTAGAAAATATCAATAGGTATCCACTATCAGAGCATAAACATAAGAACTTGCATATTGATTAAATATATTTGATTTACTTAATTTTGATTAATTATATTTATTATGGACGATCTCAACCATTACCCATAAAATATAAATCATGTTAATACTTCATTAACCCATGAATAAGTAGAGTTATGTATCTCCAACGTTAACATTAATATTTCAATGTTCTATTAATAAGAATGAAATAATAGACACAAATATCCAATCAATTCTCCCAATAGGATCCCAAGATCTCTATGTATATCATTAAATTAATAATACATCGAAAATCATTGATATAAGAAAAATGAATAAAATAGAGTGAAAATAAAACAACATGAGTGAGTGAGAGAGAGACGAACTAACATGGAAGAAGTAAAATCCCTTTATATCACCCAGATATCAACCTCTTGAAGCCGAGGGTAACGTCAGGAAAAGGAAAATTAAAGTTCTCTGAATAGATACTCTAATTATATCAGTTTAAATAAAAAAGTGAGGAAATAAGGGGATTTAAAGAGTAATTCTAAATTTATACAGGTTTAATTATAAATACACTATGATTAAGCTCAATTATCTACACCATAAAAATTAAGTTTTCCACCAAAATCATTGTACAACAATAGTGGTCACACTATAATTGGTTTGAGCCAAACCCTACTCCAAAAATAATGCAACAAATCCTACACGTATCTCTATATTCAATTTTTCAAACTTTTCCCTTCAATAAACATGAGGGAACATTGTGGTACAACCAATACACCACACTAAAATAGTCATTAAAAGGATAGATAAAGGGACTTAATCTTCGAGGATCTACAATATAACCAACCCAATATATTTTAGGCACCCATATATTGAAAAGACCAAAAAACTATATATATAGGAATCCATCAAACAACCTAGAAACAAAAATAAAACTACCCTAAGGAAAATATAGACAATTATATAAACCCCTTGAGCTCTATGAATAAATCAAGGCACCATTTTTTAATAACCCCCTAAAAAGAAGGACACCAAAACCAACTAGCTTTAAACTTCACACCACAAGGGAATGAAAATTTCATAAAGGCCATATTTGAAACCACACTATTACTCAATCCAAAGGAACCATAATTCTAGTTGAAAATTTAGTTTTAGTTGAGCTTCCACTCTTATATCTTTTCCATGATAATTCCAATCACCCAAAAACACAAAGGAAGGGCTCTAGGAGAACTGTCCCCTTATAATCCTCTTAAGTACCTGATGTTTCCCACGAGATATTACCAAAATAAAGGGATTTAATATTTCCAAAAATAATTATGGGACCATGATTTTATAAAAATCCATCATTTCTCTAAAAATAAAATCATATAAAAATAATTTATAATTAATATGGGAAAATTTATATAATTAAGAGACTTACAATAATAATTTTCATTAATCCAAAAAACAATTTCACCTTTGAAACCATCCATATGTTTATTTCAATAATTATTTATAAACTATAATCATGCATTACATGAATGAATTTCCATATAAATTATAAATAAATCATTTTTAAATTTCTAAAAACACCTTATGTGAATTATTTTATAAAAGAAGAATATTTTACCAATAAAATCAATCCCGCACTAAATCAAGTGTTGGAATAGATATCATAATAAATATTTTATCACCCCATGATCAAATAAATGATTTAAAAATCCTATTTCATTAAAAAATTTATTTAAAACAATCAAGTCTACTATAATTATAAAAATAAATGAAGATACATAGATCCACCAACCTTTAGAGCTCATTTTATTATTTATTTAAGTGTTGTATACGCAATACCCTTATCATAACCCTAAAGATAATTATAGATAAATTGTACAAAAAAATATATTTATAGATTTATTTCAAAACCATGAAATTTTAAACACTTACTAAGAAGCATTGAGTATAAAATAGAGCCACCATCCTGATGATAATGATTCATAGATGGAAAAAAACCTTTTAAAATAGAAAAAGAAACATGGTGTTCTTGCATTTGACCTTCATATGAAGAAAGTCCATCACCCCTAAACCATAAATAACGAGAAAAAATAATATAAATATGTTGATAGAGAAGATGAATATATGAAGAGATATATAAGGGATAAAAATTGGAACATACTTGGAATTTTAATTTTGGAAGGAGGTGGGGACCCATAGTTGTAAATGGGAGAGTTTCTCACCTCTCCTTTTGTGATGGCCTCAAAATTTTATTGTAAAGGATATATAATTTTTTAGTTTAAGAGACTTATTTAAAAATTATTTTCATCTTATTTCATTATTCTTTTATTTGTACCATGGTGTTTCATATTATGGGATGGAGAGTGATAAAGCCTTTAGATTTATCATATGGAGAAGGTATTTAATTGTAATGGTGGGAACTGCATCATGAGAATTGTCTTTCCCTTTTTGTTTAATTTGAAATAAGAGATATTTATTCATGACACCATTGTAATGCTATAAGGGGGGTTAATATATATGGAGTTATGAATATTGATTAAGTTTTTTAGGCAGTTAAGAAGGGCGTTGATCACCGAAGTGACCCCAGATAAACATAACATAAATACTATATTAATTTCATTATTTAGAATACACATATCACAAATAGTTCGAGAACCCAAATAATGAAAGGTTTAATGTCCTATAAATTAGCTATATAGACATATTATTTTACAAAACTTGAAAATATTACTCTAAAATCATGCTCTTATAGATCCTTTTATATACATCTCACATGATATTAACATCTTCCTAATTAGGGGGATGGAAAGAGAGAAAATGGGTGGGATCAGATTCCCAATAAGAGGAAACCATATTATAATGAACTCGATCTTACACATGATGGTGGACTTGATAAAGAGGATAAATATATTATTAAAATATAATAAGATGATAAATGATAGTTATATAACATTATATATAAAAATAAGATCCTAAAAAAATCATTAAGGAAGAATAAATATTTTTATATTGAAAAATATACATATAAATAATCATAATACATGTGAGCCTGACATAAGAGTGCATAATTCTTTAAAAATAACGTGTAACATGAAAACATGGAATATAATGAAAATGAAATGCATTTATAAAATGTGGAATAAATTGATAAAGAAAATATAAATCTGGTAAAATGATAATCATAGGAAAATATTTGTGATAAAACTCATTATGCCCATGCTCATGTGAATAAACTAATTATGTCCATGCATGAAAATATAAGAAAGCACATAATGCAAAATTTGTAAAACAACTCATTATATATCTTTGATGTACATGGATTTTACATGTATTTTTATAATATTCTAACATAGTTTTAATTAATTAGTTTAACCAATTTTTATATTTTTAGTTTATTTTTGTAGTTTTGTAGTAATTTAGATATTTTGATAATTTTTAGTTAACTTATATACTTATATTAGTAATTTCGTTTTTCTATTAGTTATATTAATTTTATATATCGTATTTAACACTATATTATTATTATTAGTTTCTCTAATTTTAGTTTAGTTTATTTTATTAATTTTTATTAGTATGTATATTTTAATTTGTATTTTATTTTATTTCATTATTTTGTTGCATTAATAAAATAATATTTATTATTAGTTTATTATTATATTTAATAGTAATATTATATTTTCATAGTTTTTTTTAATTCGAAATTAACATTTTTCTTTTGTTTTATTTTTTTTCCCTCTCCACTATCTAACCAATCCCTCCCCCTTTGACCATTTCCCCTCTTCCACGTCATCCCCTCCCCATTCCCTTTTATTTTCTCTCACCAATCAACCACCTCCTCCTTTTTCTACCCGCCTCCCCTTTTCTTTCCATCCCTCTCTCCAATCTTTCCATCCCTCTCTCCAATCCCACATAAACCCATTCTAACCCCTCGGCCGCCCCTCGATTTTTCCAGCACCCCACATACCCCCGACGGTCCTCCCTTCTCTCGCCTTCCCTTTCTCTCCCGCTGGACCCGCCACCCCCCTATCCCCCTTTCTCTCCGGCTGGCCCCCGTCGCTCCCCCCTCTCCATTCCGAACCCGCCTCCTTTTTCTCCCCCACTGGACCCCGTCGCTCCCCCCTCTCCATTCCGAACCCGTCGCCTCTTCCCTCCCATATACCCGTCGCCTATTCCTTCCCTGTCCGTCCACTACGGCTGCGTCGACTGGTCACCAACGCTGTTGCTGCCATTAACGATCTAGTTTTTAGGCTCTTCTAGGTTCTCACCAGCAAACCCCAAGGCGGACCACGACGGCCGGTCTCCCCTCCGCTGACCAGATCAACATTCGACGACCAGCCTCCTTCATTCCGTGTGAGCAGTGGTGGTTCGAGTGCTTCATCGACATTCGGTTCACTTTCGAAAATCGGCGGTGTGCACCAAGAACAAATACAAATCCAATCATTTTTGTAGTTTCGCGATGATGTGGTTCGACGTTGCGACGATCAGCGGATTAAAGATTATTATTTTGCGATCGTCCAAGGCGGCTTGTAGTGACAACTGCGACGACATGAGCACGGTGATTTCTGTTTATTATTTTATGTGCTGCGTCGTCGTCATGATGGAGGGGTAATTCATTTGTGTCAGAGTTGTGATAAATGTGATGGTGAATTCATGTCTTTAATTTATTTCTATGTTTGATTGCCTTTTAAATTAATTTTAATTGGATGTTTATTTAATTAATTATACCTGCGTTGAAATTAATTGTCATTTGAGCCCTGCACACATGCTTTGGTGTCCGTTCGTGTGATACCTAATAAGTAATCACGAACGAGAGTTCATCAGATAATTTATTTATTCGGAATTCGATCAAGCGCGCGAGTGAATTCTGAAAAAATAAATATATTAATTGAAAAATTAATATTTTGTGTGAGAGCTTCTTCAAACTTGTGTGAGTGATACTGAATAAGTGATCTCATGTGAGCGAACCCGACGCAGGTAGATACTTTGACTTTGTGAGAAACGGGTCGTTGTATTTCACCAAGTGATTCAGTGCTATAATGACGCGCAAATTATTCGTCAGGACAGAGAACGAAATGACGGATAATTTGTGTAAACAATAGAATACTTTCTAACATCAGAGAACGAGACCAGATAATATTTTGATTAAATTTGGAATCGGTGATAAATAATTAAATAAATATTCAAATGTGGGAATTAAATAATTGACATTGCATGCACTTGAACGGACGTCACGACTCTGACACTTCCATCTCTGCCAGTTTCTTTCATAGCTAAGTTCACTTAGATAGTTTTAGTTAATTTAATTAGTCATTTTTAAAATAGTCATTTATTTTTTAGAACTTAGTTGTTAATCACACAATTAAAGCTCATCCGCCTGAACATTCCTCCAAAAGGACATTTCTAGTGTCTACTCACATTCTATCTGTGGTTCGACCCTACTCGCCACTTCTACAGTAGTTAGTAGGTAAATAAATATCGCAAATTTGCACGCGTTGCGACGCGCGTGCCAAATTTCTGGCGCCGTTGCCGGGAGAATAGTAGCATTAGGAGTTCCTTTAAAAGAGTAATTTAGGTCAAAAATTAAAAAAAAAAAATTAAAAAAAAACAACAAAAAAAAGTTTACTACTCTGGGAATTTTTCATTGCAGGGATTTTCAATACACCCAGAAGTTCAAAATGACGTGGGCCGCACCACACAATTACAACCAGTATCCGCCCTATGTAGCCCCGACTCAAGGTATGACATATAATGCTTCACCGCAAATGATCTATCCAGGTAATCCCGTTTATTTCAATGATCTTTATTCAAGTTCATGCTATGATCCATATGAGAATATTTCACCATGCTCTGAAACACGACCTTATACATCTGTTGATCATTTTCAATGTCAATGCATTCCTGAAAATTTAGAACTTGACAATTCATGTCAAACAAATGATTCAATAATTGAACACATGTTGCATTGTGCTATCACTGAGACCAATCGGAGGTTTGAACTTCAAGATGAATGTAATGCAAAGTTGCTTTCCTCAACAAAAGATCTAGAAAATCAATTGAATAATTTAGTAAATCAAATGAATCATATTTCCGAACTACCTGCTTCATTACCCCTTGATGATCTAATTCAAAACAATTCTTTTGAGGAGAGTGCAATAGAGGGTCCATTTGAACAACATCTATGTCCCGAGTCTGATAATGGGATTGATCTGCCTTCTTATCATACAATTGATGACTCCCCTCCATCACAAAATAATTCTTCTAATCTAATCACATTTCAAGAATATGAGAGCTTGGTCTTCCGCCCTGTTGAACATAATGGTCCCTCAGAAAATGTGATTTCATGTCCTTCTGTGAATTCACAACCTAGTCATCCCAAAGTGAAAAAGGACACATTCAATGTATATCAAACTGCACCTTTTCAGGATGAAGAGGACATTGAACTAGGATCATTATTTACCATGATAGATTCAGAATTGAACCAAGAGACTGTGGATTTCCACACTGAAGAGGACATCACTTCAAATGACATCAAATCACCTCTTTCTAAAAATCCATGTGAGTCTGAAACTTTTTCTAAAATGGAGATATCTGAAACATTTCTGGAGTCGAAGAATCAATCAGCATTGGTGGTAGAGAACACTCATAATTTTCTAGAAACAATGGAAGAATGGAATTGCTTGGAGGATCTTGATTTCGTGGTGACACATGCACCAACAGAGAAAAATGATGAGGGTGATATAGAAGAAAATATTGAAAAAGATTTCATTCTTGACACAATGGAGTCATCTGCTCCAATTGATCCTGCACCACTTGCTCCATGCGTCGAGGTTAAAAACACTTCACTTGAAATACCCACATATGCTAATAATATTTTTGACCTTGGCACAATCAATGAAACCATCGAGCATGAATTGAGTTGGAAACTAGTATATTTCCCCGTGCTAGTGGTTGGGTGTGAAAACGAATTGGGATACATCATCAACCCAGATACTACATTCAAGGATATGATGGATATAAGCCGACCACTGAAGGATTCTAGTAATGGCACTTTTTCACCTGTGTATGTTCAAGGAGGTAATCTTCTTGATCTTTCCATTGACAACCTTTTCCCAAAATTCAACAATTCGATGAGTCTTTCTTCAGGTGAGGTATATTCATTCCCTTGTGAGTTGGCATATTTTCATTTCATTCCACACATCCATTATTATAACAAGATTCCATTGAGATTTTGTGCAGCTTGAAGGATAAACTCTTCTTCAACGAATGGATTTCGTGCTCCTACTGAAAAAGAAGCAGATGCATGGTTTACATTTCTGTTCGATCCTGGTGGAGTTTCAATAACGTCTGGCTGAAGACGAAGTAAACTTAGCACTCAATGGGAGGCAACCCATCATTTGTTTGTTTTCTTTTCACTGAATTTCATTTCATTTCATTTAGTTTTATTTTAAATAAAATGACATTCATTTACAACAATCTGTTTTCTCCCGGCACAGTAGTGGATTTAAATTCATCATAAATATTTTTATCATCCACATTTTTTTTATTATGGTGTGAATTCTTTGATATGATGCGAGTATGTGCTGTCAATGTGTAGGTTTTACAGGTATACCATTTCTGGAGCTTCATCAGATACAAATAGCCTCTTCGCGTCAATCTGCACTTACACAGGGAAGTGTTTTATTTTTGTCATATTTTATGCTTACAACAACACCATGTAAAAAAATTTTTTTTTGAAAAAAAAACTAACATTCTTGTCATTGATGAACCCACATAAAAGCCATTGTATTCTTGTCGCAACATAGTTGGGAACATACCACTTGTGTCCCTAGGCAGTTTGAGCACCTGATTCTTGTTTTGGAATTATCTGATCCTTTCTCTCATGACTTAGATGATTGCTGATATTATTTCATGCTTCGAAAATGTTTTTCAAAAACTTGTATATTTTTTACACTTATTCGCACTCATGATCATCTGTGCTGTCCAAATTTATATTTCCATACCCGTGAGGACTCTGAGCTATTTTACAATCATCTCTTATTTCTCTTATTTCTTGAGGGAATCTCAACCATGTTTTGTCTTCTAGAACTTGCCATGTTTTTCCATCAAAGTGATAGGAATTTTTGAAAGTTGTACTAAAATGATCGAGGCATCTGTTTGATATTTTAGCCCCGTTGCCCACTGAGCCACCCAAACATTTTCTCCTTCGTATAGCCCTTAGAATCCATGCAGGAGCCTTTTAGGATGAGCCCAAGCCGATACCCTTCCCTACCAATTTCTTGGATTTTTGCATGATGATTACAATCTAAGTGTGGGGGAGAGAGACTTACTCATGGAGAGGGTTCTTCGAGGGGCAGTGAGTCATTTGATGTACATGGATTGACATTATCCCATCCTGATCATATGAGTTATTTTTCACAGTAGCCACATTCATTATAGATATTTTGATATAGGAATATAGAATCCTTTTGGTTCCAACAATGAGTACATTGGTGGTCATTACGCGGTAACCCTCCCTTTTGGGGATACCTATCAAAGTGATGATCCATTACTCCAGGAACTAGAAAGTTTTCTATGTAACGCCCCGACCCCAGCTACTCAGAGTCGGTGCATTAATTACATAACATTGGCATGATCACAAGAAGATCAAATCTCGAAAGACCGATTGGTTTAGTAGCCTTGGAAACACTAGATATAATCATAAAGTTTTACATTACATTTCAAAGTGAAAAATTACTACAACTACAAAGTCTTCATATCCACACTATTAACCCCTCATAATATCCCTGCAAGTCATTCATAATTTACTTCTTCACTACCTGGGAAAAATAAAACATAGAAAAGGGGTGAGCTCAAATGCCCAGTAAGGATAACAATATAGCGGAACATTCAAAATAAGCATAAACATTTAAGGCAATGAATTACTAAAACAAAAGCCTTTTAAAATTGAACTTCAACATAGTATGGCAAAAGTAAAATGAAATAACGCCATTTACTTGTTCACATGGATATTCTACTAATCGAATAATCACATGCAAAAATCAATAACCACTTTCATAATGTTGGAATGCATAATGCCAGACTATCATAACCACATAGCCAAGGCCTCGTGCCAAGACTACAAATAAGATTTTGTCAAGGCCTTGTGCCAAGACACTAGTTTGTCTCATGAGACCTACCGATGCATCGAGGAGCTATAGCGGGCTCCACCCGTCACTTATTAAGTCCAATGCATTCCCATATGAAAAGGTTTAAACATAACATAAACATTCGTATTAAAACTAGCATACGAAATGTCAATAATTTCACCATAAACTATGAATGGTATAAAAATAGCACATCCACAGTCAAACATATCACAAAACCTTCAATACAATATAGAAGTTTTGTATCATAATAAATCAACTTCAAATAATCTTAAAATCCATCAAAGGATGTTGACCTAGATGAAATCAAAATTCTTTTTAAAGAAGTATCTCCTTTTATTTTGAAATCATTTAAGATCCATATAAAATAAAACATTTTCTTTGAAAATATTCTTATAAGCTTGTATGGAAAGCTTCGACGATTTTATAACGGCGGAAAATAACCGCACCCGCCGTATAAGTTAAAAAAAACATTCTTACCTCAATTCTGTCGAAAAGGTTAAAAAGGACATTGTTTTGAAAACGACGGAAAGATTCCTTTATAAACCTCTTATAAAAAGTAAAACAAGGGTATAAATGACTTTAACCCATATTCTTGTAAATAGTAAAAATGTTTTGAAATACATTTTTAAGAAAACATGGATGTGGATGATAAAGAGATCCCAGTAGATTATTACGTATATACAACCTCGGATAATGAAGAGATTGTGAAATAACCCTTACCTTGTACTTTTCCTTTGTTGGGGTAGGTTAACCTCCTGTATAATGGTGAAATAATTGTTATTAAATTATACAAGAATCATATACATTAATATGATATCATATATGATCTTTTAACATTGCTTTATTAATAATATCTTAGTATTATCGTCGTTTCGGGTGATAATCGATTCGTTCTTCTTAAATGTTTGGTTACGTAAGACATGTTTTTAATGGATAGATTATATCTTATTCATAATCAGAATGATATTAACATTATTTTTAACCCTAAAATGAGAATAATACTTGAATGGATATGATGGAGAATGAATCTTATCGCGTTCGTGGAGACGGTAGTCCGTACGTACGCACGAACGCTACTTCCATTTGATTTTCATTTTAAAAGAATCAAATCCAAATGATACATAGGTATATTACTATTCCAGTATAATATAATATTTTATATATGTTACTTAAGTTCATTAACACCATCCTTTATACGTTCCATGTGTGGTATGAACGAGTCATATCATTTTAAGGGGGCGGTAGTCCGCACTTCCTCAAATGAAATTATCGTATGTATATACATCATGAAACGAATAATGGTATGAAATAAAATGGAATTACAGAAGCTTATATATAAAATATATATCATTAATATCATATTTAATTACAGTGCCATCATAATGGCCACCATGAGAGGTGGTAAGATGTATTTGAACAATCATCGTTTCGTGAGGCGTTAGTTTGCCATCCACAGAAACATTATGTTCATCATCCATTAGATGGAGTTGTGTGTATGTGTAGTTTTAATCCTTCTTATAACAACATCCTAGTATATTGTGGATACTGGTGTTGTTTCAAAAGAAAGGAAATAAAAAGAGTTTGGGGGTTGGAGAAGCAAAATAAATGAAAATAATTTAAGAGAAATCGTTACCTTTAATCTAGGTAACTCACTTTGGTTGGAACCAAAGGACTTCTTGAAATGCTTTCTGCCTAAGGGGAAGCTTCAAGGAGGAGGAGAGGGATGTGGGGAGCTTAGTTGGGAAGAGTTTGGACGAGCCAAGTGGCTTGAGAGGTGTGAAGAAATGAGAAGGAGGAGTACCCTTTTATAAGAGGGGTGAGGGGCACCTTTGGAAAAGCTAGAAATATTAATTTATAATAAATTCATATTCGGTTTCTAAAGGCTCCAAAGTTGACTATTCAAAGGATGAGGTGGGGATAGGTCGAAAACAACTCATCCGATAGAATTTATACAGGTTTGGGTACTTATATTAACCTTATCTTTAAGTATTAACTCTAAGTTAATTAGTTTCACTTTTACAATGTCTCTTTGTATTTTTATATAATATGGTTAATAAACTTACTATATACATCTAAGAGACCCCCAAGTGGCCCATTAATGATTAACCTATCATAATATAAGTCTCTTGGCCGAACATTAGATTTTTAGGAATTTAATATCAATTAATAATATAATATTTGTTTTAAGAACTCTTTTATGTCAATTTTGACACTATTCAATAGTTGATTTTTGTGAAACTCATAACAGATTGATTACTTCGAAAAAGTCAATTAAATCAATCCTAATATATCATATTATCCTAGAAAATTAGTTTAATTCATTAAAAGTTTCATATTATATTTATTTGGGTATTTATAATATCAATTATTTTAATTTTTCACTATTATAGTAATTACTGCATCATCATTGTGTCATAAATAAAATAAATTATTTAATGTCTAAAAATTATAAATAAAATATCATTATGTAGGAAATCTTTTTAGTTTTCTAATGAATATTTATAATCGAAAATCCAACATGTATAACCCTTTGTAAAAATTGTTCTTCTAAAAGATGTAAGCTTATGCCATTTTTATTTTTATTTTAGCTTTATTAATATAATGTGTCATTATCACTTACAAGTGGATCCATGGGGTCCCAAAATAGACCCAAAGATGCCCATGGTCGACCATGTATCAACCAATAGGGTTAAGACACGTTTTAGGGTAATTTAGTATTATTATAATATTATTTTTTAACCCTTATTTACCGGATTTACCCTTAACCATGGTAAATAAAATATTTACCGCAGTAATTATTCAAATTGTCTAAAAATAAAAGTTACCTATTTACACAATTTAAACATCCTGATTCCAAATATGGAATCCATTTTCCTAAATTCAAAACACAGAAGTGGCAGAAATTAATTTAAAATTAATTCCCGCTGTCAAAACAAAAAGCGTGTTTTTAAGAGATAATAACTATCAAAAGATTGACACTTGTTTATGTTCGGTTTAATTGTAAAATTATGTCCAATGACCAACATTATATTAAAATGTAAAAATATATTCTAAATATACTTTAAAACCACTCAAATTCACAATTTATCACTATTAATTATTTTGATTAAAAAAGTTGTTTTTAATTAAAATTTAGTAATTTTCACTATTCATCAAAATATGAAAGTTATCCGAAATGTACCAAAATTTCACCCTAGGCTAACTTTGATATTCCGAATCTAAAAATGAAGTCCATTTTGAAATATTGAATATATATGTTTTCAAAAAGTAGGTATTACTATTCACAATGGCTAGTTTAATTAGTTGTGGTGTGTGTTAGAACTCGAGGTTGCGTACAACACACGCTATCACATTATTCAAAGAGAAGCGTACCGTAGAAGCTTGAGATGTTTTATTTTAAATTTTTTTGATGTCCCCATTTAGTCAAAAGTTTAAAATATTTTATTTAAAAAGGGTTCACTATTAAAAGTTGGTAAAACTACAATTATGTCTAAGAAACTCATAATATGGATTCTAAAATTATAAGGATTATATAAAGTTTAAAATTTAGTTAATACTATTCATAACCTCTTTTGAATGGCTTGTTTGGTATGTCATGGTGCGCTTGAACTCGGTGTTGTGTGTATTGCAAGTTATTGAATTATTTTGAAGAAATAACACACTATGAAATCTTGGGGTGTTACATTCTCCCCTCCTTCAATAAATTGCGTCCTCGCAATTTGAAATTGTTCTTCGAAAATAAAAGGTTGAAAATAGAAAATATATTTGTGGGAAAACCCACATCGGAAATTGGGTTACTAAGATTTAGTCTTAATATGAGGAAAAGAGAAATCAAAGGGTCACCACCAAATTATGATCTCGATTAGGAGAACATTGGTGGAAATTAGAGACATATAATTGGGGGAAAAACGTAAATATTTATAGGTGGTGATTGAGGTCGTCAATCACAAACAAGTGTAAAATTGAGGTCCTTAAATTCATCAATCTATGATGATTTGAAATACCATCGGTTCAACAAAACATAGGGTATTAGGATAACACATTTTTGACGTTTCAAAATATCTTAGTTGAAATCCCACATCGAAAAATGAATTAATGAGGCCTCTATTTAAAATAAAGAGTGGAAAGTATAAAGATTACCGAAAATAACACATACTAGGGTTCCATGTAGGAAAATATGGATCTGGAAGAGAAATCTAACCATCAATTATATGATGGAGAGTGGTAGAGAACATGGCTATGAAAAGGCCAACAATCCCAAAGCCATAAATTAGTGATGATTTAAGGTACCATCTAGGACAAAATTTTTGTTCTAAGTTCCTTTTATTAATGTTGAGGAATTTATTTATGAGATTGGCTAAGATCATAAGGAGATATACTTACATTATAATTAGAGTTTTATCCATTAATAAATTTCTACCACAAACTCATCATTCACTCTAAAAGATAATAGAACGTAAAAAAATTTCTATTTATACTATTCATACAGGGTTCCAAAATAAATGAATTTATAATTCATCTACCAGATCTTTTAAAAAAACTACATTATTTAATCCAAGACATCTCGTGGGCCAGTGGTAGGTGATACACCTTTGTCGCCCTTCAGTTGCGGGTTCAAGTCTCGCAGCCTTGCCGGACGCGACGGGTTGCCGCCCGACCTCCGGGTTGTCCTTTTATGGAAATCCAAAATAATCCAAACTAGAACTATCCAAAATACTTCTGTCCAAACTCACAGTCCAACATTTATAAGGAAGGTAAACATAATGTAGATCCTTTTTACCCCGTAATAGCATATGAATACCTTCATCTTGTATTCTTTTAATAAACTGAAACATCTTGAATTACCATATTCCTTATTGATTACATTCATGCTCCCCTATTCCATATTGAATGCTGGATATACTTCATCAATCCAAAAATGTTTTAAACCCCAAAAAAATGATGGAATATACAAATCATTAATCAGTTTCAAGGTATTCAATAATATCCAACATAATTTATCCAAAACAATCACATATTATTCCAAAATCACTACCTCAGTATCAGAACTATATTCTCTCAACCACATATCTTCCAAAAGTTTATCCTGATATTGAGTCACTTTTCTTTGTTCCACACAATCTCAAGTCCTTAATGAAATAGTACTGCAGTACAATCCTTATATACTCCATAATCATTATAACAAGTACATTGTTGATACAACACTCAATTGACATAATCAACATAAGAACTCTAATCATTCCTCTTCATCTGTGGTAGTATCATAACTTGATTATTATCCAATAGCATCATTTGCGGCATAGTCTGATGACTGGGACATAGGTTCGCGTAGTGTCCAAACTCCTTGCAAATGAAGCATTATACATTTGAAACCATTTTCTTACCCTTGCAGTCACGTACTTTGTGCCCTTTTCCTCCACACTTATAACAAACTCCCATTCCTTTCAGGCAAGTTCCAGGGTGTTTCTTTCCACAGTTACCACATATGGGAAAATTCTTCTTTTCCCTCTTCCCTTTATCCATCTTTCTCTCTTCCATCCTTTTCTTCTCTTGCTTCCCTTCAAAGCCATAGGACTCAGTAAACTCTTTACTTATCTTATCAACACATGATATTATTTCTTCATATGTTGATAATACATGGGAGACTATTTCTCATATAAATTCTAGCTTAAGACCATGAAAGATATGATCCTTCCTTCTCTTTGGATCATGTGCATTTCTGGAGTTCTCATTCCTTCTACTGGGCGCCATTTCTAAACAAATGCATAAACTAGATCAGTTTATGAATCGAAATACATAATCCCATACTCATAAAACACTTAACATAAATTGAACTATTTATGGATATAATCCATAATCATAAAAATGTTTTCTTTGAGGAAGTATATACTCATAAACCCTTCATAATGATTTGTAAAGAAAATGAGAGTTATCCTAAGCATATCCCCCGGGAGTGTCGTAACCAAGAGTGCAGCAAGGCCCGTTGTCGTGCACCAGTTCCCGTTCGAGTCTAGCTCAAAGCGGTGTTTTCGGGTTTTACCCCTAGGTACATCTGTGCCAGAGCCGCCTCTACCTGCTCGTATCCAGACAGGGATGTATTGCTCGGAAAACTCACAAAATCTCTACAATACCAAAATTCTAGGAAGTTCTTCTATACTAATCCTCAAAGTTCATCTTAAGTCTTCATGCTCTAATCAGAGTTTATCTAAATCTAGCTTCCAAGGTTTGTACTAAACTTCCTCTGATACCAACTGTAACGCCCCGACCCCAGCTACCCAGAGTCGGTGCATTACTTCGTAACATTGGCATGATCACAAGAAGATCAAATCTCGAAAGACCGATTGGTTTAGTAGCCTTGGAAACACTAGATATAATCATAAAGTTTTACATTACATTTCAAAGTGAAAAATTACTACAACTACAAAGTCTTCATATCCACACTATTAACCCCTCATAATATCCCTGCAAGTCATTCATAATTTACTTCTTCACTACCTGGGAAAAATAAAACATAGAAAAGGGGTGAGCTCAAATGCCCAGTAAGGATAACAATATAGCGGAACATTCAAAATAAGCATAAACATTTAAGGCAATGAATTACTAAAACAAAAGCCTTTTAAAATTGAACTTCAACATAGTATGGCAAAAGTAAAATGAAATAACGTCATTTACTTGTTCACATGGATATTCTACTAATCGAATAATCACATGCAAAAATCAATAACCACTTTCATAATGTTGGAATGCATAATGCCAGACTATCATAACCACATAGCCAAGGCCTCGTGCCAAGACTACAAATAAGATTTTGTCAAGGCCTTGTGCCAAGACACTAGTTTGTCTCATGAGACCTACCGATGCATCGAGGAGCTATAGCGGGCTCCACCCGTCACTTATTAAGTCCAATGCATTCCCATATGAAAAGGTTTAAACATAACATAAACATTCGTATTAAAACTAGCATACGAAATGTCAATAATTTCACCATAAACTATGAATGGTATAAAAATAGCACATCCACAGTCAAACATATCACAAAACCTTCAATACAATATAGAAGTTTTGTATCATAATAAATCAACTTCAAATAATCTTAAAATCCATCAAAGGATGTTGACCTAGATGAAATCAAAATTCTTTTTAAAGAAGTATCTCCTTTTATTTTGAAATCATTTAAGATCCATATAAAATAAAACATTTTCTTTGAAAATATTCTTATAAGCTTGTATGGAAAGCTTCGACGATTTTATAACGGCGGAAAATAACCGCACCCGCCGTATAAGTTAAAAAAAACATTCTTACCTCAATTCTGTCGAAAAGGTTAAAAAGGACATTGTTTTGAAAACGACGGAAAGATTCCTTTATAAACCTCTTATAAAAAGTAAAACAAGGGTATAAATGACTTTAACCCATATTCTTGTAAATAGTAAAAATGTTTTGAAATACATTTTTAAGAAAACATGGATGTGGATGATAAAGAGATCCCAGTAGATTATTACGTATATACAACCTCGGATAATGAAGAGATTGTGAAATAACCCTTACCTTGTACTTTTCCTTTGTTGGGGTAGGTTAACCTACTGTATAATGGTGAAATAATTGTTATTAAATTATACAAGAATCATATACATTAATATGATATCATATATGATCTTTTAACATTGCTTTATTAATAATATCTTAGTATTATCGTCGTTTCGGGTGATAATCGATTCGTTCTTCTTAAATGTTTGGTTACGTAAGACATGTTTTTAATGGATAGATTATATCTTATTCATAATCAGAATGATATTAACATTATTTTTAACCCTAAAATGAGAATAATACTTGAATGGATATGATGGAGAATGAATCTTATCGCGTTCGTGGAGACGGTAGTCCGTACGTACGCACGAACGCTACTTCCATTTGATTTTCATTTTAAAAGAATCAAATCCAAATGATACATAGGTATATTACTATTCCAGTATAATATAATATTTTATATATGTTACTTAAGTTCATTAACACCATCCTTTATACGTTCCATGTGTGGTATGAACGAGTCATATCATTTTAAGGGGGCGGTAGTCCGCACTTCCTCAAATGAAATTATCGTATGTATATACATCATGAAACGAATAATGGTATGAAATAAAATGGAATTAAAGAAGATTATATATAAAATATATATCATTAATATCATATTTAATTACAGTGCCATCATAATGGCCACCATGAGAGGTGGTAAGATGTATTTGAACAATCATCGTTTCGTGAGGCGTTAGTTTGCCATCCACAGAAACATTATGTTCATCATCCATTAGATGGAGTTGTGTGTATGTGTAGTTTTAATCCTTCTTATAACAACATCCTAGTATATTGTGGATACTGGTGTTGTTTCAAAAGAAAGGAAATAAAAAGAGTTTGGGGGTTGGAGAAGCAAAATAAATGAAAATAATTTAAGAGAAATCGTTACCTTTAATCTAGGTAACTCACTTTGGTTGGAACCAAAGGACTTATTGAAATGCTTTCTGCCTAAGGGGAAGCTTCAAGGAGGAGGAGAGGGATGTGGGGAGCTTAGTTGGGCAGAGTTTGGACGAGCCAAGTGGCTTGATAGGTGTGAAGAAATGAGAAGGAGGAGTGCCCTTTTATAAGAGGGGTGAGGGGCACCTTTGGAAAAGCTAGAAATATTAATTTATAATAAATTCATATTCGGTTTCTAAAGGCTCCAAAGTTGACTATTCAAAGGATGAGGTGAGGATAGGTCGAAAACAACTCATCCAATAGAATTTAGACAGGTTTGGGTACTTATATTAACCTTATCTTTAAGTATTAACTCTAAGTTAATTAGTTTCACTTTTACAATGTCTCTTTGTATTTTTATATAATATGGTTAATAAACTTACTATATACATCTAAGAGACCCCCAAGTGGCCCATTAATGATTAACCTATCATAACATAAGTCTCTTGGCCGAACCTTAGATTTTTAAGAATTTAATATCAATTAATAATATAATATTTGTTTTAAGAACTCTTTTATGTCAATTTTGACACTATTCAATAGTTGATTTTTGTGAAACTCATAACAGATTGATTACTTAGAAAAAGTCAATTAAATCAATCCTAATATATCATATTATCCTAGAAAATTAGTTTAATTCATTAAAAGTTTCATATTATATTTATTTGGGTATTTATAATATCAATTATTTTAATTTTTCACTATTATAGTAATTACTGCATCATCATTGTGTCATAAATAAAATAAATTATTTAATGTCTAAAAATTATAAATAAAATATCATTATGTATGAAATCTTTTTAGTTTTCGAATGAATATTTATAATCGAAAATCCAACATGTATAACCCTTTGTAAAAATTGTTCTTCTAAAAGATGTAAGCTTATGCCATTTTTATTTTTATTTTAGCTTTATTAATATAATGTGTCATTATCACTTACAAGTGGATCCATGGGGTCCCAAAATAGACCCAAAGATGCCCATGGTCGACCATGTATCAACCAATAGGGTTAAGACACGTTTTAGGGTAATTTAGTATTATTATAATATTATTTTTTAACCCTTATTTACCGGATTTACCCTTAACCATGGTAAATAGAATATTTACCGCAATAATTATTCAAATTGTCTAAAAATAAAAGTTACCTATTTACACAATTTAAACATCCTGATTCCAAATATGGAATCCATTTTCCTAAATTCAAAACACAGAAGTGGCAAAAATTAATTTAAAATTAATTCCCGCTGTCAAAACAAAAAGCGTGTTTTTAAGAGATAATAACTATCAAAAGATTGACACTTGTTTATGTTCGGTTTAATTGTAAAATTATGTCCAATGACCAACATTATATTAAAATGTAAAAATATATTCTAAATATAATTTAAAACCACTCAAATTCACAATTTATCACTATTAATTATTTTTATTAAAAAAGTTGTTTTTAATTAAAATTTAGTAATTTTCACTATTCATCAAAATATGAAAGTTATCCGAAATGTACCAAAATTTCACCCTAGGCTAATTTTGATATTCCGAATCTAAAAATGAAGTCCATTTTGAAATATTGAATATATATGTTTTCAAAAAGTAGGTATTACTATTCACAACGGCTAGTTTAATTAGTTGTGGTGTGTGTTAGAACTCGAGGTTGCGTACAACACACGCTATCACATTATTCAAAGAGAAGCGTACCGTAAAAGCTTGAGATGTTTTATTTTAAATTTTTTTGATGTCCCCATTTAGTCAAAAGTTTAAAATATTTTATTTAAAAAGGGTTCACTATTAAAAGTTGGTAAAACTACAATTATGTCTAAGAAACTCATAATATGGATTCTAAAATTATAAGGATTATATAAAGTTTAAAATTTAGTTAATACTATTCATAACCTCTTTTGAATGGCTTGTTTGGTATGTCATGGTGCGCTTGAACTCGGTGTTGTGTGTATTGCAAGTTATTGAATTATTTTGAAGAAATAACACACTATGAAATCTTGGGGTGTTACATTCTATATGACCTACCTTCATTGAGATGTTACATCATATACACTACTTGTGTACCTTTCTTTGGGATTATTGTCTTACATTTATTTCATGGGGTTTTGGAACTGATACTCACTTTTTTTTCCTACCCATCTTATTTGAGTGAGTTGTGTAAAAAAAAAAGAGCGAAACATTGGATTATCAAATGCTTGGGGACAAGCAGTGTTTTAAGTGTGGGGGAGCGAGATTTTGAGGGAGACATTTAGATTGACTAATCATGCATTTATTTCAAGATTCAACCCTCCTTTTTACCAAAAAGATGTCAATATTTTTTTAACCCACCGTCCCACAGCTTCAAAAACATTTGAACCTCATGTAAAGTCCTTGAGATTGGTACATTCTTTTGATTTCCACTAGTGGAGATGTGAAATTCATGGCAAGCCTATGGTAAGCATGCATGTGCATGAGAACTTAGAAAAACATTGATCAAATCTTTTCGAGCGATGAGTGTAATGGCAAGGTAGGTCACATGATTGATGAGTGCACATACTTGTTTTAAAAAAATGCAAGTGAAAGAAAAATTGTTTTTGAAACTAAAGTTTTAAATGAAGCATGATATATTATGAGGAAAGAGATTGGAAAATTTTGAACATGTAATTTTGATGTTTTGATTTGTCTATGGGTCCACTTGTGTTCTCTTTCTGATTGTTTTTCCCAGGAGTGCAAAAGTTTAAGTGTGGGGGATTGAGAGTTTGAGGGAGACATTTAGATTGAATAATCATGCATTTATTTAAAGATTCAACCCTCCTTTTTACCAAAAAGATGTCAATATTTTTTTAACCCACCATCCCACAGCTTCAGAAACATTTGAACCTCATGTAAAGTCCTTGATATTGGTACATTCTTTTGATTTCCACTAGTGGAGATGTGAAATTCATGGCAAGCCTATGGTAAGCATGCATGTGCATGAGAACTTAGAAAAACTTTGATCAAATCTTTTCGAGCGATGAGTGTAATGGAAAGGTAGGTCACATGATTGATGAGTGCACATACTTGTTTTAAAAAAATGCAAGTGAAAGAAAAATTGTTTTTGAAACTAAAGTTTTAAATGAAGCATGATATATTATGAGGAAAGAGATTGGAAAATTTTGAACATGTAATTTTGATGTTTTGATTTGTCTATGGGTCCACTTGTGTTCTCTTTCTGATTGTTTTTCCCAGGAGTGAAAAAGTTTAAGTGTTGGGGATTTGATGTACATGGATTTTACATGTATTTTTATAATATTCTAACATAGTTTTAATTAATTAGTTTAACCAATTTTTATATTTTTAGTTTATTTTTTTAGTTTTGTAGTAATTTAGATATTTTGATAATTTTTAGTTAACTTATATACTTATATTAGTAATTTCGTTTTTCTATTAGTTATATTAATTTTATATATCATATTTAACACGATATTATTATTATTAGTTTCTCTAATTTTAGTTTAGTTTATTTTATTAATTTTTATTAGTATGTATATTTTAATTTGTATTTTATTTTATTTCATTATTTTGTTGCATTAATAAAATAATATTTATTATTAGTTTATTATTATATTTAATAGTAATATTATATTTTCATAGTTTTTTTTAATTCGAAATTAACATTTTTCTTTTGTTTTATTTTTTTCCCTCTCCACTATCTAACCAACCCCTCCCCCTTTGACCATTTCCCCTCTTCCACGTCATCCCCTCCCCATTCCCTTTTATTTTCTCTCACCAATCAACCACCTCCTCCTTTTTCTACCCACCTCCCCTTTTCTTTCCATCCCTCTCTCCAATATTTCCATCCCTCTCTCCAATCCCACATAAACCCATTCTAACCCCTCGGACGCCCCTCGATTTTTCCAGTACCCCACATACCCCCGACGGTCCTCCCTTCTCTCGCCTTCCCTTTCTCTCCCGCTGGACCCGCCACCCCCCTCTCCCCCTTTCTCTCCGGCTGGCCCTCGTCGCTCCCCCCTCTCCATTCCGAACCCGCCTCCTTTTTCTCCCCCGCTGGACCCCGTCGCTCCCCCCTCTCCATTCCGAACCCGTTGCCTCTTCCCTCCCATATACCCGTCACCTATTCCTTCCCTGTCCGTCCACTGCGGCTGCGTCGACTGGTCACCAACGCTGTTGCTGCCGTTAACGATCTAGTTTTCAGGCTCTTCGAGGTTCTCACCAGAAAACCCCAAGGAGGACCACGACGGCCGGTCTCCCCTCTGCTGACCAGATCAACATTCGACGACCAGACTCCTTCATTCCATGTGAGCAGTGGTGGTTCGAGTGCTTCATCGACGTTCGGTTCACTTTCGAAGATCGGAGGTGTGCACCAAGAACAAATACAAATCCAATCATTTTTGTAGTTGCGCGATGATGTGGTTCAACGTTGCGACGATCAGCGGATTAAAGATTATTATTTTGCGATCGTCCAAGGAGGCTTGTAGTGACAACTGCGACGACATGAGCACGGTGATTTCTGTTTATTATTTTATGTGCTGCGTCGTCGTCGTGATGGCGGGGTAATTCATTTGTGTCAGAGTTGTGATAAATGTGATGGTGAATGCATGTCTTTAATTTATTTCTATGTTTGATTGCCTTTTAAATTAATTTTAATTGGATGTTTATTTAATTAATTATATCTGCATTGAAATTAATTGTCATTTGAGCCCTGCACACATGCTTTGGTGTCCGTTCGTGTGATACCTAATAAGTAATCACGAACGAGAGTTCATCAGATAATTTATTTATTCGGAATTCGATCAAGCGCG
The DNA here is from genome assembly GCA_963277665.1 of Viscum album. Lineage (NCBI taxonomy): Eukaryota > Viridiplantae > Streptophyta > Magnoliopsida > Santalales > Viscaceae > Viscum > Viscum album. Next base: position 750,058,900 of record OY728146.1, read on the forward strand.
CGAGTGAATTCTGAATAAATAAATATATTAATTAAAAAATTAATATTTTGTGTGAGCGCTTCTTCAAACTTGTGTGAGTGATACTGAATAAGTGATCTCATGTGAGCGAACCCGACGCAGGTAGATACTTCGACTTTGTGAGAAACGGGTCGTCGTATTTCACCAAGTGATTCAGTGCTATAATGACGCGCAAATTATTCGTCAGGACAGAGAACGAAATGACGGATAATTTGTGTAAACAATAGAATACTGTCTAACATCAGAGAACGAGACCAGATAATATTTTGATTAAATTTGGAATCAGTGATAAATAATTAAATAAATATTCAAATGTGGGAATTAAATAATTGACATTGCATGCACTTGAACAGACGTCACGACTCTGACACTTCCATCTCTGCCAGTTTCTTTCATAGCTAAGTTCACTTAGATAGTTTTAGTTAATTTAATTAGTCATTTTTAAAATAGTCATTTAGTTTTTAGAACTTAGTTGTTAATCACACAATTAAAGCTCATCCACCTGAAAATTCCTCCAAAAGGACATTTCTAGTGTCTACTCACATTCTCTCTGTGGTTCGACCCTGCTCTCCACTTCTACAGTAGTTAGTAGGTAAATAAATATCGCAAATTTGCACGCGTTGCGACGCGCGTTCCAATATTCCTGACTATATCATGAAATATAAAATTAAACTAGACAACTTTATGATGATATAGGACCGCACCCATCCTCATATATATATACGCGTGTGTGTGTGTTCCACTTATCCATCATCATATCTAAAATGAACCATTGAAAAAAGAATTGGTTTCATAAAATTTATAAAAACTTCACATAGAATGAACCTAATAATTCATAGGATATCAAAAATTTTATTTTAAAATAGGAATTATATAATAGTAAAATATACAGGGTGATCAAAACATTACTTCAAGAGGGATAAAACTAGAGAGTAAAAATTTAAGTGAAAATACAACTATTTTTAGAAAACCTTTTAAATATTTTTATAAAAGATGAAGTGAAAATTAATTCAAAAAATTATTAATAATGGAAATAAAAGTTTTTTGAAAATTAATTATAAATATTTATAAATAAAACACCCTTGAAAAGAAGTAAAAATATTATTAATAAATCTAAAGTGGTAAATAATGAAATAAAATGGCTTTATTAAGATTTCTAGTCTATAAACAAGACCTTAAATAAATATTAAAAGAAATGAATTTCATAAAAGATTTAACGGAAAATTTGAAAAATTTAAATTCAAGATATACTTTTATTTTATTAAATAAATCAATTTATAAAGGAGAAACATGAAGATGGAAGAGAATACTCATTGGTAGGAATGAGAGTTATTACTACCAATGTTATACTTTTATTCTGGATTTTTTTTTCAAATAAGTGGTTATTGACGATGATAAGTAATTTTTAGAGAGAAATGGAGTAAATAAAATATTTAATATGGGAATTATCATATTAAATAATTCTTTAAATTTATATTTAAGTAATAATAACTATGACACAACGAATCATAAATTGAGTGGATGAAACCCTTATAGGTTTTTGTAACCTTTGAATCAAAACTAAATAAGAAAAATATCATGGAATAATGAATTGAATATTATGAAAAATAATTAAATCATGACAAAAAAATTAAATGTACAAAAGATAAACCCTTCCATATAAAACATGTCATATAGTTATATTTATACCTCAAGGGATTGAAAATTGAGACAAGATAACCTAAATGTTGTCCTGATTTATTTAATTCACACGTTAAACATACTAAATAATAAAATTAAGTTTATTAGATACCTTCTTATAAGACTTATTCATTTATATTTAATTTAATAAAGACCGTTTATTATAATATTCTATTTATATGTTATATAGTGATTTCTTATGTTTTCTTGAAAATTGAATCGATGTTGGATTATTTTGGTAATTTTAACTATCAAAGTTGATATTTTAATACTAAGTAAAATATTTAATAAAAAATATAAAGAATCATAAAAAAATATTTTCTTTTTAAATTATAATAATGTTAGTATTTATGTTCCAATAGTAATCTATGGTAGAGTTTTATAACATTGTTCAAGTAGGTTGTTAGACAAACTCAAACATGAACATGTTACAATTCTATGAGTGAATATGGTTATAAAAATATTTATTTGTATATTATATACTTATAAGATAATAATTGTGATATTATTTATATATTTTTTATGGTTTTAATCATATTTTATGTTCTGTGGATGAAGAATGAAAATCCAGAAGAAAAATGAAAAAATGTTATTTCGTGGAGACTATAGTCCGTACAACACATGAAAAAAAATATTTTGTTTATCTATATTGATGGGAAGAAATAAATAATAGTTTTTATAATAATATAATAACAAATAATTATACTAATTATACATATTTCATTATATAAATATATTTATGATAGGTATGGAAGGAAAAGAATAAGAAAAAAAATAAGGATTAAGTAATACACACATTGGGACCCTAAAATTTCTCTTGAAATTATCATTGGAAAGAAAGGGATTTGTATAGCTAATTGAGACTAGAGGATTATGAAAATTAAAGAGGTTTCTATAAGGATAAAAATACAGTCTTTATTTAAGAAGTTTAAAATAATGGGTGTGGTATTAAGTGTTGGAATTTCCCCTTTTATAAGTTTTAAAAAATGCCACTTTTGTTAATACCCTTTATATTTCAATGAAATCATTAAACTATTCAAACATAAAATACTCCAATTTTTTTTGAATAATTGAGTATTAGGTGATATTAGGTTGATAAATTCTTATCCAAGTTATTCCATAATTTTTTTTAATAATGTTGGTTTCCATTTACCCTTATATTGTTACTTTGAACATTTTTTTTTACCTGGGTAACTAGTTTTTACCCAAATAAATTATGTTTTACTAAAAATATAAAATAAAATCTCAAAAAAATTTAATGTGTGATAGAACTAAATTAAATATCCATTTAATATAATTAAATTTATAAATAACATATAATTAACATTTAGATGAAAATATTTTATATTTATAAAAATATTTTGTAGAAAAGGGATGTTTTAAATATTATGTTTTATTAATATTATTTATAATTGGTTCCCAATTAAATGTGTTTTAATATAATTTTTTATATATTTAAGAGACATATTATAGATTTTATTTAAAATATATTAATTTAATTTATTTGATAAAAGCTAAAAAATATTAATAAAAAAAATTCTTAAAAAATAACGGTTTCACCCTTATTAATGTAATTATCTTTATTATTTGTAATATTATTTTTATGAATAAAAATAAAATGATATTTTTTATAAAATTTTTACCTATATATTTCAGATTTAGAATCCATTTTACCAAATAATTTTTCTAAAGGTGATAAAAATTTAATTTTCATATTAGCACACTTACTGTGTAAAAAGTGTTTTTAGAAAACAAATGCATCTCCAAGAATAAAATTATAATTGTTTTATTATACCTTTTTATATAGTTTTTATGAAGTGTTTAATTAATTTTACAAATTCCAAAATAATGGTTATAAAATAATATTAATATTTAATAATTTTATTAGGGTAATGGGGTTTTTATTTCTGTTAAGTGTTACATGTAGAACAAGTTAATAAGAGGGTATTTATTTAAGAAAAACTTATTTACTGAAATCATTGGTCATTAAATTATAATTCTTAAAAATAATTTCATCCTCCAAAATTTTATTATATAGAGAAGAAAATGCAAGGGTACTTTTCTCCAATCACACACTCAAGTTCCAATATAGTTTCCTCAAAATTATGATTTATCCATGGAACTTTGACTAGATTGGTGGTCTTATTTGTAATGAACTAAAGTTTTATAAATGGAAGTTCTTTTCTTATAATTATTTCATAAGGTTTAATCACATAAAATCACATATAGAACACAATAAAAACTTTATAAATGTTGAATTAATGAAATAATAGGTATTTCTAAAAGTTAAGGAACCTATACTGATGAAATAGTATCTTGACCTTCTGAATAGTAATATAACCTTATGTATAGAAAACTAGATAGTGGAATAGTAACCTTACCTATGAAAGTATAAATAAAATTCAATCATCTTATAAATGATAATATGATATAATTATATCATAGTATAATTAATTAGTTATTTTTAATATTTTTAATTAAGTGTCGGTATTTTTATAGGTTATAAATATTTAATTACAATTTTGTGATTAATTTAATAATTTAATAGAAAATTTATTTTTATAAAATTTATTCATAAATTAATATTTTTTTTATAATTTTAATATAATTTTATCATATATTAATTAAATTTTCAAAGTGTTATAAAAGAAATTGTAATTTTAAAATCTATATTTTCCAATTAAATGATGATTTTAATTAAAATTAAAATTTATCATATATAGAAAATTATATCTATAAAATGGATTTAATTTTCTAATTATACATGTCAAAAAATTGTTTGGATTAATTTTTGGTATTTTCCTAAAATACTTGATTTTTTTTTGTGAATAGTAAAATACAATAATTTATGATAAATGATAAAAACATGAATTATGGAGTCATAGATGATGTATAGCTGATGTAAACCCAAAATATCTAACCATAATTCATTGTGTTATTATATTTTATGATAAATCTAAAACTATTCATAGTATTGAGCCAAAATAATTGACTATTGTATTAAATAATGGGAAAATACCACTCTCCTCCACTATAAATACCACCCCTCACCACCACTTCTACTCACACCTCTCAAGCCTTGAGCCCTATAAATATTCTACCCAATACTCCTACTAAACCTATACATACATACAATATATATTTTTCTTAACAAAATACCAAAACAAATCCTCCTAAGAAGGTTCTCAAGAAGAAGGAATCAAGAGGTAAAACCCTCTTCTATTTTCTTTCAATTTCTTTTCAAGTTATTTTATTTTATTATATTATCTTCACTTCCCCTTATAAAGGTGACATGGAAACTCTAGTATCTTACATATATTTAAATTTTATTATTTTTATGGAATAATTCTTCAACAAATATATTCTCTACTCTCTTTTATTTTAAGACTGAAAACATTGTATGTGAGGTGCTGATTTACAACCTTCGTGGAGGAAGTGCTTTCATATTTAAATTACACCTTCAAGGCTCATCATGAAACCATTTTTATGGTTGAAAAATATTATATTATATGTATTAAAACCTATTTAATGTTATCAAACTAGTAAATATAAATGATATTTAATAATATAACAAAACTATTTGGTGATGATAAAAAATGTTAAATTAATTTAAACGATTATCATTAATGATTTATCAAATAAATCATCATAAATTTTGAAAAATGGTATTTTAATATTTTATAAGTTCATTAGTAACATATAATTTCAGTTTTGGACAACTATCCTCATTCTACATGATTTTCCATACACATATACAAGTAATCCGATCATGAAAACCAAGGAAACTAATGCCCTCGAATGATGAAATTGAATATCACAACCCATCAAAAAGGGAAATAAATGAGCCTAATAAAATTATATTAAATAAAATACATGTATTAGAAGATTTTAATTAATTAATTAATGTATTTAATTTGATTATTCAGGACATTGAGATCAAGTGAATAACTATTTCAGACAAAGGTAATAGATTCTGTCCAATCCCTCATTATTCCCTTGGGATACTCTTCCTCTCCTTTTAACCAAAATAAATTCTATTTTATTTTTATTTACATATTATAAATTCTTTTTATATGCTAAAAAATCATATATCAAGATATATTAATCATTTTTTGGGGATATACAAGTTTTTAAATGGTTCGCTACTCAATTCTTCCTGATAAGCAAGCCCGATTTTAGGGAACTTCCCGAATTATTACCCATTTTCAAGTGTGATCCATAATCTATTTTAATCCACCATTATTTTTCTAAAATAACTCATTTTATTATGAAATCCTTCATTTTTCACTTATGGTTTTATATAAAATATTATCCCCTTTTCTTCTTTAAATGCTATTTAATATTTTCCTTAAACCACAATAAAATGTTTTATTTTTAAAGTTTCTTAAATGCCATTTTTACATGTATTCACTTCATTTTGACATCACTTATCATGAAATATTCCAATTTTACCTTATTAATGTCCATGTATTATTTAAATCCTTTCCTTCCTGGGAACCATTATTATATTCTCTTATGTTATTCCTTTTTGAAAAGATTATGATACCCAATTCTTACCATGGGAAACCATTATGTTTATGTTTTATTGCTTATGTATTATTAATTATGTGGAAAAAATATTCATGAAAATTTTATGATGGGGGAACCTAGATAATTATCTAATTCACTAGGTAATGTTACTCTCATGAGAAATCATATTCAACAGTCTTGGTGGTTAGCCTTAACTCGCGCTCAAGGTGCAACAGTGTTGGTGGTTATTCATGACTCATACTCCTATATGTGAAATAAGTCTTGAATCATGATAAAGTCATGTTTTATGTTTCTTCTACATTAATATGATTCTATTATTATATGATCCCAGCTTATATATGTTTTTATTCAATATATTTAATCACGTTCTATGCCTTTTTATATCATTATTTTATGCTTTCTAACCCATGTGCTAAGATTTATTTTATTGATTATTTATTAATTGGTAATTTTAGATCGTCTATTCATTCATGTATTTTCCCTTATGTTATCCTATATATATTTAATATCTATAAGGAAGTTAGGATCTCCTTATTATGTATAAATAAAACCTTTTATTATTTTGGAATCATGATGTTTAATTATATACCTAATATCCAAGTCACTAGAATTTAAGATCCCTGGCTTGTAATTTTATAGTTAATAATTCTTAAAATCCATTAGTGATATGATAAAAAGGATTGGGTCTCTATAGTTTGTATCATAGGAAAATTTTAGCTATTTTTGGAGACTAAGATGAGACAACTTTAGTACGAACCATAGCAATAAGACTAAGTCCAAGATAACATCACTAAATTTTGGTAGATACTGAGTAAGTGGTTTATCAATAAAATAGATTCTAGATAGTATAAGTGAATTTCGTTTTGGAATAGATTTACCTAAGAGTAAAAAATCCTACAAGGTGTTCTGGGCCTGACTTGGGGTAACCTTGTACATGACAACGGGTCTTACTGTGCAGCTGTTTTGACACTCTCAGGGTATATGGTTTGGTAAATTCATAAGATAATTATGAACCATTATTAAGGGAACAAAAATTCTCATAAGAATATATGTTAGGAAATAGATCATGGATAACCTAGATTGAAATCTAACGGATCACAAGTTATGATATACTTTTCTTTTACAAGTTTATTCTTTTATGTTTGAAGTCTCATTTTTATGAAAAGTATTCAATCCCTCTAATTTCACCTTCTTTTTATTATCTTATAGCGGGAAATAGAAAAACACATGCCAATAATCAATGTGATTGGGAATTTGATTATTTCCTTAATGAAATTCCAAATATAATGGGACGGGTTCTTAAAACATCATGATAATATTTTCTTAACTGGATCAAGTTATGAATAATAACTTGAATCATGTGGAATGTCCTCCTTCTCCTAAGAGAGATTAAGTTGTGATCGAATAATTCACGCAGAAAAGGTCTCCCATATTTAGTGTATCTTCTTATCCCCTCTTTGAGGAGCATTGAATTAACTCCATTAATGGTATATTCTCTGGCCTCTAGTTCTTAGAAGAAGAAAAATTTGTGATGATGGTCTATCATTTTGATGGGGAAGCTGATTAGTGATGGACACTAATAAAAAACACAAAGTCCAATGATGAAATTAATTCCATGGATTGGGAGGAATTCAAGATTTTTTTTCAATAATTATTTTCCTCGAACCCTACATCTTAATATGGAAAGAGAGTTACTCAGACTTAATTATAAGAAATATTAGTCTATCGGAGAATATGAAGAAAAAATTACAATTCTTGAAATATATGCCTTAGGCTTTGTTATGAACATCGAAAGCAAGATGGATTGATTATTTAGTGTACTAAAACAGAGTATATGAAAATCATTGGTGATTTGAGACTTTGATAGTTATGAAGATATTTTCCATTGTTCCCTTAAGGTTGAAGTGGATATCAGAGAATCTTAGTGGTCTTTAGGGATAAGTGACAAAAAGCAGAAAATAGAGTCTAATATGGGTGGATCAACAAATAAATCCCATTATGAAAAGAAGAACTAATATCCCACGTGTCAAAATTTTGGGAAGAAGTATCCTAAGAACTATCTAAAGGTAACCAGGAAATAAATAAGATTTGGAATAATGGGACATATGGATTAGAACTACTAAAGGGATGTGAAGAATTCCACTAATGTGGAAGAAGAAAGGAAGGTTCATATCAACAATCAGCCTATAGTGTTGTGTTACAACTATAAGGAACATGGTAATTATACAAACCATTTCCCCAACCCAAGGTTTGTCAATGAAAATCAACAATAGCCTCCAAGGAAACAAGGAATCACTTATGCTATAACTACAACTATGCTGGAGATGGAGAATGATGTGATGATAGGTATGCTATTTATTCATTCAAGAACAAAAAATGTAGTATTTGATTATAGTTCTACTCATTATTTCATTTATTTCAAGTTTATAAGAACTATTCAATTTCCACCACAAAATTTGGAGGTTGAGTTATATGTGATAATAGAAAATGGGGAAATGTTTGCATCCAATGTATATAACTCCTCGTTGGTTAATGTTTGTGGACTGGACCACCCAAAAAATATTATCATACTCTCTTTGGTGGATTTTGATGCTATATGGATTGTTTTGGATAGTCTTACCATGAAAAATTAGTTTATCTCAATTATAATTGAATTCTCACTAGATCAATTTGCACAGATATACATCAAAGAAGTGATAAGGATACATGGAGTACCACTATCTATTGTATCTGATTGAGATCTAAGATTCAACTCCATGTTCTAGAAAATTATCCAACAAGATATAAGAATTGAGATAAACTTCATTATGGCCTATCATCCTCAAACTGATGTCCAATATGAGTGTAATATTAAAACATTGGAATACATGTTGAGATCATGTTCTATAGACTTAAATGAAGGATGATAACAACATTTTCCTATGGTTGAGTTCTCTTAAAATAATAATTTACACTCGATAATGAAAATGGATCAATATAAATCCCTTTATGGTAAAATATGTAGAACATAGGCATATTGTGATGTGGTCGGTGAACAAAAGCTGCTAGGACCTAAAATGGTTGAAGAAATGGCGGAGAAGGTGAGAACCGTTCAGCAACACATCAAGCCAGCCTAAATTAAAAAAAGTTCTATATAGAAAATCGTAGATGATACCTTGAGTTAAATTTGGAGACATGGTATTCCTCTACATATCTCCATTGAATATGATCATTATATTTGGGAAGAAAGGGAAGTTAATCCCAGGTACATCGACCCCTTTGAGATCCTTGACCATACAGGAGTTGTGACCTATCGACTAGTATTTCCACCAACCATGTCTCAAGTACACAATGTAGTCCATGTATCCCTATTAAGGAAATACATACCAAATCTATCACATGTACTAAATTTCAAGGTGGTATAGTTAGAGAATGATCTCTCTTATGAGGAACAACTAGTGGAGGTCTTGGATCATAGAGATAAGGTTCTATGCAACAAGACCAGTCACATGGTCAAAGTACTTTGGTGGAACCATAAGTAAGAAGTGGAAACATGGGAACAATAGAAATATATGAAGGAGAAGTACCTGCACCTATGTTCACCTTAGTACGTAAAATGAAATTTAAATGTTGAAATTTCTCGGAGGGGGGGGGGGAATGTAATGACCCAAATTTTTATCAATGAAATTTACTTCTTATAATTATGTCATAATTTTTAAAAACATAAAATTACATAGAGAACATAATACAAACATTATAAATGATGAATGAATGAAATAAGAGTTATTTTTAGAAGTTAAGGAACCTATACCAATGAAATAATAATTTGACATTAGGAATAGTAATGTGACCCCTATGAATAGTAGGACAGAAAATGGAATAGTAACCTCACATATGAAAGTATAAATAACATTTAATAATCTTACAAATGGAAAAATGATATAATTATATCATAGTATAAGTAAATAAGTGTTTTTAAAAATTATTAATTAAGTGTTGGTATTTTTATAGGTCATAAACATTTAATTTAAATTTTATGATTAATTTAATAATTTAATATAAAATTTATTTTTATAAAATGTATTCATAAATTAATATTCTGTTGTCTTATGATTTTAAGATTATTTTATGAGACATTAATTAATTTTTCAAAGTGTTATAAAAGCAATTATAATTTTAAAATATGTATTTTCCAAGTAAATGATGATTTTAATTAAAATTAAATTGTTCTTATTTAGAAAATTATTTTCAGAAAATAAATTTCATTTTTGACATGTTGAAAAATGGGTAGGGAGAATTTTGGAGATTTTTCTAAAATACTTTAATTTTTAGTGGATAGTAAAATATGATAATTTAAGATAAATGCTAAATACGTGAATTATGGAATCATTGATTATGTATGGATGATATAATCCCAAAATATCAAACCATACATAATTTATTTATTATATTTGATGATAATTCTCATACTCTTAATAGTCTTGATCCAGAATAATAAACGAATGAATTCAATAATGAGAAGACACCCCTCTCCCCCACTATGAATACCACCCCATAACCACCTCTTATACTCACACCTATAAATCCTTTATCCATATAAAAATTATCCCCAATAATCCTTCCAAACCTATACACCATGTTCAGGATCTTATTGTCTTAATAAAACACCAAAACCAACCCTCCTAAGGAGGTTCTCAAGAAGAAGGAATCAGAAGGTAAAACCCTCTTCTATTTTCTTTCAATTTCTTTTCAAGTTATTTTCTTTTCTTATATTCTCCTAATATAACCTTGTAAATGTGGAATGATAACTATATTATCATAAATATACTAACATTTTTTATTTTTATGGAATAATTATTCATCAAATATCTTCTACTCTATCTTTCATTTTAAGGTTGAAAACATTGTCTGTGAGGTGTTGATTTCCCACCTTCATGGAAGACATGCTTTCATATTTAAATTACAACTTAAAGGATGGTCATGAAACAATTGTTAGGGATGAAACATATTGTATTATATGTTTAAAAACCTATTTAATGTTCTTTAAGTAGTATATATACATGATATTTAATAATCTAACAAAACTAGTTTGTGATGATAAAAAAATGATAAATTAATATAAATGATTATCATTAATGATTTATCTAATGAATAATATTAAATTATGGAAAAAATGGTTTCTAAATATTATAAAAGTTAATTAATAACATATAATTTCATTTATGTACAACTATCCTCATTATATATGATTTTCTATACATATATACAAGTAAAATGATCAAGAAAACCAAGGAAACTAACGCTCCCGAATGATGAAATTGAATCTCATAACCCATAAAAAAGAGACATAAATGAACCTAATAAAATTATAATAAATAGAAAAACATGTGAAAAGGTTCTTAATTAATTAATAAATGGATTTAATTTTGTTATTCAGGACATTAAGATCAAGCGTAGAACCGTTTCAGACAATGGTAAAGGATTCTACCCAAACTTCCATTATTCCTTTAGTTTACTCTTAATCCCTTTTTAATCAAATGAAATTATCTTTTATTTTTTATTTACATCTTATAAATGATTTTTTTATGTTTTAAAATCATGTATAAATATCCATTCATCCTTTTTTTGGGATATACATATTTTTAAAAGGTTCCCTACCCAATTCTTCTTGATAAGCACGTCCGGTTTAAGGGAACTTCTCAAATTATTACCCATTTTCTAGTGCTCTCAATAATCTATTTTAAGCCAAAATTATTTTTATAAAATCATTAATTTTATTAGGAAAAATTTCTTGGATCACTTATGTTTTTATATAAAATATTATTCCATTTTATGCTTTAAATTCTCTTTAATATTTTCCTTAAACTGCACTAAAATGTTTTTTTATAAAGTTTCTCAAACATCATTTTAACATATATTCACTTAAGTTGTACATTAATTTTCATTATATATGTCTATCTTCCATAATTAATGTCCATGAATGATTTAAATCATTTCTTTCATGGAAACCATTGTGATAATCCCTTATGTTATTCCTTTTTGATAAGATTATGATACCAAATTCTTACCATGGGTAACCCTTATGTGTATGTTTGATTTCTTATGTATGATTATTTATGTCGAAAAAATATTATTGAAAATTTTATGATAGGTGATACTAGATAGGGCTCCAATTAATTGGTTAATGTTTATTCTCATCAGACGTTATGTGCAATGGTCTTAGTGGTTATCCTTGACTCATGTTCCATGTGAAACAATCTTGGTGGTTTGCCTTGACTCATGCTCCTCTATATGAAATGATACACGAATCTTTATAAAGTCATGTTTTATGTTTCTTAAACATTAATATTCTTCCATGATTATATTAACTTCAATTCCTTTTTATATCATTATGTTACTCTTTCTAACCCATGTGCTAATATTTATTTTAATGATTATTTCCTTACTGGGGTTTTCTCGCTCATCCATTTGTTCATTTATTTCCCCCAGGTAATCCTATATAGATGTAAGGGATCAAAGAAATCTATAATATGTTTAGGAAGTTTAAATAAAATATGTTATTATTTTTAAATCATGATGTTTAATTATGTACCTAATCTTCAAGACACTAGACTTTAGGATCCTTAGTTGGTAAATTGTTAGATAATTATGTTTCAAATCATGTAATGATATGTGAAAAAGGATTCTATTTCTATATTTTTCCTCAATTTCTTGTCTCTTAGATCCATGATTTCCACATGTTGTTATACATATGAAAGACCATCACTTCACCACACCGAGCGTTTAGCGGTGGTTTACTAAACCACCGCTATTTGTTTTAAATAATTACACAGATATTTTTTATAAACTGCCGCTAAATTTATTTTTTTTCACAAACTCGACACTTTCCTCAGCCCCCGACACTGCCGACCCCCACCCCGCTGAATCCCCCCCTCAAATCCCTAGCCATAGCAACCATCACCATCAGCCGCCTTTGCCGCCCATCACCATCACTCACCATGCCTCACCTCGTCGTGCCTCGTTTCGCTGTGCCTCTCCTCACCGTGTCTCGCCTCGCTGGCCCTCACCTCTAATTTCTCCTGACGTGATCCCTAGGAGTGATTCTATCTTATTCCCCAGCCATAGAGACCCATCCTCAAGTATATTGTTTCATCCAATTTTTCTTCCGTATAAAATCGGCGAGTTCTAGATATATCTATGTGTATATTGGCGATGACAAAGTATTTTTACAATATTTGTTATGAAAGGATATTAATCCCCCTTCCATAATAAGGGATTATACTAATAGAGTCAAATATTTTTTTTGTGAAACTAATTAGCCTTGTAAATTATAGTTTTAATTGTTATTTTATACTCATAATCTTAACATTTATGTGTAAACTACCCAATATTAAGAAAAAATCTTTATATAATCTACCAAATATTATAAATTGTACATAATATTTCTTCTTATATATAGTATTCAAATTAAAACTACCTTCATATATAAAATATTCATTCCATATGCATTAACTATTTTTCTTATATGCTATAGTTTTAATAAGATACCTACATATGTGTAGTATACACCATTATAATGAAATTTATATTTTATCACCATTCATTTACAGTTCAAGTGGAGTGTCCTATATATTAATATTTCATCTTTGATATTTATTAACATATAAATTCTTTATGATTCTATTATCAGATATAATAATGAAACATCATCAAGAGTAAATTCTTTCTTTACTATATATAGATAAATCCTTTTAGACTAATGGATTCTCATATCACCTTAAAATGTGGACATACTATAGTGTGGTCCTCCAGTCTCATTTTGGACTTGTATTTTAGATTACTTATGATTTTTAATTGATTCTTACAATGTTTTCATCCACACAATGTAACTATATTTTTACAATGTGAACATTTTTTAATCTTCTCTATGTATCACATAAAATTTGGGTGTCATTCTTAATGTGGAGTGATCTAATCCACTATAACATTCCAAAACCACACAAATTTATCATGGGATGATCATTGGAACACAATATAAATTCACATAGAAGATAATTCTTGAACCAACATCTCAATCGTAAAAACAAAAATAACTTAACATTAATACTACCCTTGGTTATATTGGAATTTTATCATATTAGTATTAACTATACCCAAGCATTAGGTTTTTCCTAATCTACAAAAGAAAATCCTACCTCAAAATGACAAAACCAAATAGTAAATTAACCAGAAAAATAGTTTTATACCACTTTTTAATGTCCATACCCGAATCATTAAAATGACACCCAATTGGGGGATTCCAAAAGACTTCAGGCATGCCACCCTATATGCCTAATGCTTCCAACTAGCAGTGAGAGTATAAAAAAACATGGAGAGACTATACTCTTTGAACTATGACACACTATTAGAGGTAATTAACAACAATATCATTTAGCATTAGCATAGGTGAAAGGAACTATATTTAAGATCCAACCACTAAATAATGAAAAATAATAACATGCTATACAAAAAACGACACTACTTATTAACATACAATAAGACATCATTGGTCACATACTAGGATTATGAATATAAAAAAATAGAAAAAAATAGGAGAGACACAACTATAAAACTCAGGTCCATTATCAGACTGGTCTCCTGACATCTATCCAGATACTCTAGTTGAATTACATTTAAAACCTATCACCTGAAAGTGAAACATAATTTTTGTATATGAACTGGGCTTTCCATGTGGGGTATGAGAATAAAAATTGACAGGGTCTCACTAAGTTCCCTTTATATACCCCATCATATAGAGTGTATTCATGTATGATAAAATAAATTGTCAAGTGATATAAAATATACAAGAATCAATGTTGGGTCATCAAGTGCTAACCTGGTTACCCCAACACTTAACCTCACATGTTTCGATCAATTACAGTGATATATCTATTGTATCCAAAAGTCCTTAGAGTTACATTAGAGAATAAAATTTCAATATCAAGTACTAATCATAATAAAAAACATATGGGAAGGTCATCACAATATCTAGTGCAAATCATATAGAAAATCCATTACATATAACATGATTTTTAAGGATATAATCTCAATATAAAAACTCTATCACAAGTTGAATCATTACCTTTGGGTGGGGTCCCATGGACACATCTCGTATCCACCAGTCAAAATCGGAAGTAGTCTAAGGAGGATATCTAAATTTCCAACCTACCACACAAGCCAAACCATATGAGTATAAGGTATTCCCAATAGATAGTTATACACAGATCGAGAATTATTAGAAGTGGTGTGAGGAATGAATCTTACTATTTGACATACCATATGAGCTAAACCACACTAACATGACGTATATACCATAGATAAACACACACATATATATATAACTCAAGTAAAGATGAGAACCTAGGAGATGTAACTCTACACTCTGATCCTTATGTCTCTAGTCCTTAGCCTCATCTCAAACATAAACATCTACTATATAGAATTCATAATGATCTCATTCCCTTATACCACACTTACATCATAACTTGACCCTATGATCATACCACTCATTATGACCCTCATCAGTTTTTCACTATCCTGATGTCACCAAATTCTTATTCCCCTTCCCATCACTTCCCAAGAACCAAGTACATATATTAACTAACAAAAATACAATCAGTTCCCCAAGGCATTCCACTATCAACACTATCTATGTCTTACATGACATTTCACTAGGAATTATTACTTATATAAGGATTTATCCTCACTCCCTCAGGATCCTAAAACTCAAGAGATACTATTACCCCAGCTAAAATCACATAGTTACACTAAACACACCCAAGGAGAGTGAATATTCTCTTCTATGATCCACCAACTTGGATACCCCAATACTAATGACCTATCATGGTCCATTATACCCATTATCACATCCCAATCTTCTCTCTCAAAGAGTTTCAAGATTCTAAGTCTATTTCCATATCTCATATTATATAATTCCTATGACCCTACACTAATTATTATTTTCTCAGGGATAACCCCTTATAATATCATCATGTAACTTACTATGGTTCATACTACTTAAAAAACAACTCATTCCACAATCCAAGACAACTTTGGTCTCTTTTAAGAAATTATAGATATAACTTTCCTTGTGTAATAGACACTGAGAGACTCTCAAACCCCCAACCCAAGCATGAAACACTCACACCACTACGTATACACTATACAACCCAGTCATCTGTTAGGCCTTCTAAGTTCCTCACACCATGGAAATAGTCCTTTTATATTTCACTATTTTTATATGATACTCCACCTATCAACCATTTCATCATTTACCATTGGTGACATGTCTTTTTATAGTCTTTTCAACTATATATCAACATGTTGAACAAAAACTTCTTTGATGCTTCATTTTAGACCTAGAAAACATTTTATGTCATTTGTGGATATTTTATAAATACAAAAACTATTTGGATGACATCCTTAAGAGAATTATATACAACTGGTTTTAGTAATATGGAAATATAAAACCGTATTTAAAATGCTTTATTATTTATCATTGTTATGTATATTTTTTTGTTAGTGCTATGCATCTGTTATCATTTCTATTTTTTATGCATAATTTTTTGAAATATATGTTATGAATATAATTTTATTTTATTTAATGATAGGAATTCCAAGGAAGAAGCATTATATTATACATGCACCATCTCTCACACCCTCTATGAGCATTGAATTAGTAGCTCAGTTGAAACCTTCACATTCAAAAAACTCAATAGGGAGGGAGCAAGGTGCCACTCCAAGTTCTTCATGGGGATATTGGAGGGTTACTGTTATAGGTAAAAGTTCTATTATGAATAAATTTATTTCACTTTTTTATACTAACTGTTTGTTCAAAAAAATGGAAACAATGAAACTATGTAGAAAAATATGAAAAGTTTAGATGTATGAAATCTGAAAAAATTAAAGATAGTTGTCCCATTTGATTCCCATGGGTTCCCAATGGATGATGTCGTAGTATTACTTGGCCAGATTCTAGGTCAATTGGTTGTATAGTCGGTTTACATTCCAATTACGTATGATGATTGGAGGCATATGCCTTCATCTTTTACAAATGAAGTTTTTGATTCACAAATAAAGGTAATTTTAATATATTATGGTGTAATTTAATGTTAGTATGTTATTAAATTGTAATATTTTTTAAATGAATTTTTTTGTGTAGATGTTTTCCATTTTACGGCTATTGATGTGCTAGCATGAAAGCAGACATTTAAAAATCTGGGCAAGAAATGGAAATAATTTAAATGAAGATTATGGGGTGATGTCAATGATACTTCGTTGAGCACACAATAGATGTATGATAGGGTACCCAATAGGGTACCTATAGAGCAATGAAAAGTTTTTGTTGACAAGCATTAGGATGAGAATCACATGGTATTTAAATATATGTTATTATGTTAACCTTATTTTACATTTATACATGTATATGAAAAGGATATGACATTGCATAAATTAATATTAAATTAAATTTATATTTTTTCAAGATATTTCAAGAAAGAATGCATCTAGACGGGCTAAGAAAATCACCCCTCACATTGTGGGTTCGAAGAGTTTTTCAAGAAGCTGATTGACTCTGGTAATATTTTTATTAGTTTAAATATTTAGAAGACAATATTATCTATTTAATATATTAAATTGTTGATATATCTTTGTTTAATACAGTCATAGAATTTAGGGAACCATGCATCCCAAATAGAAGTGTGGATAAATGTTCATAAAAAATATGATGGGAGTTTTATTAATGAGATAACTAAAGATGTTGGGGTATGAATTCATTTTTCACTATAATAACTTATTATCAGTTTTCAATATGTTAATATATATTTCCTCCAATATGACTGATATTTTATTTATATGTAAAAATTAAAGAACTATGGGATTTTGATCCCGTACAGTCCTACTCAGTATACCAGGATGACCTAGTTGGTAAATTGCTTGGGAAGGAGCATCCTGGTTGAGTGTTTAGGATGGATTTGGGACCCTTAACATCAGAGGTCTTTATCAGGCCATCAGGGATTGAAGCTTCATCTACTCCTGGTTGTAGTAAATATGCTTAGAGAGATTATGTTTCTATAAAAAACATAATTTAGGAACATGAGGCTCAAATATCTTCTTTGCAGAATGTGTTGAATGATTTATATTATAAGAAAAATAGATCTGTCTCTGGTGATATCACATCGATGACAGGTGGTGAACCAGTAAATCCCACAACTTCAAAATCATTTAGTTTGAAAACATTTATTGGTTTTTTTAAATATAAATATAAAAAATTATTTAATTTTCAATATAATTGTCTTATAGGTGCCGATAGTAGGAAATAGATATGGAGGTAGAGAGGGAGGCAAGAAGTGTTCATTATTAGATAGTGATTAGTGGATTTTTGGTATATTGGAAAAATATGGAAACATTGGTTTTGTTCATGTATAATGTATAATGTATCATGTATCTTGTATCATGTATCATGTATCATGTGTCAAGTCCGTCATAGAGTAGTCACCTAACATTTTCATGACCTAACATTTTCATGATTCCCTATGTTTGATAAAGGCATTGTAATTTGATATGGATTGTTGATTTAGTAAGGTATTGAGTCTATAATTGGTGAATTATGAAGTTGGAGAAGTATGAAGTAATCTATGTTCTATATAGAAGATGGAGATATTTAATAGTTTCATTTGAGTTATATTAGGATGTGTATATTAGTATTTTGGTCTAACTATTATTTTGTTTATTTGATTCATTTTATTAATGTGGGAGGCACAATCCCCACAACCATATCATCCATGTATAGGCCCCAAAAAATGTTGGGTTGACCATTGACCACATTCGAAACATGGGAATGATCACTTCTCACAAGAGATCCTTTGAGGTGTGTTCCCTAGATAGTAGGTGAGCCTATTTTGTTCACATGCCATCACTATAGGGGATAATAATACTTGGAAGATGATGGGGATCCAAATTGAGGGAGATCTAAAGTGTGGAGGTGAAAATTAAGTGATTTTGGGGAATATTTCAATTCTTGGGGATCTATACTAATATGTCCTTCAGTACATTGAGTGATCCTATATATAAGAGAGATTCATCCCCATTATAAATGGTAAGGCCCTGATGTTGGTTATTTTTTGGGATGAGACTAATATATGAAATTTGGAATCTCTTTTTATCCCATGAAACTTAGAATCCAGCCATATGTAGTTTTTAAAATCAGTGTGGTGGTTGACAATCATTAGAAAATAAATTCCTATTAGGAAAGGGATATAATTTCATGTTCGTTACATAACGGTACAAGATTTTTAATGTTAAGCTAGGTAGTTTAAATTCTTATAGATCATTAATTAATCACATGTAGTTTTAAGGCTTACAACTCAGACGTTGGTTCTATACAATTTAAAGTCTTATATTTAGATCTATGAAACATTGTTAGATGGTTGAGATGATATGGTTTAGATTATTCTGTTATATGTTCTCTGTACATGGTTTTCTATGAAACATTTTCATATTTTTGAATAATGAACATTGTTATATGGTTTATAATATTCTATTATATGTTCTCTTCACATGGTTTTTTTCTAGGGTACTGGAACTCGGGCTGGGGAATTTGCTTCATTTTTTTATTTGTAAATTTATTTTTAGCTGTGGTTTAAACCACTTCTATATTTTGATATTACCTTATTAGAGGTAGTTAAAAATGAATGTAAATAAATGCATTTTATTTTTTAGCGGCAGTAATGGTGGTTTTTACAGCAGTTTTAGTATAAAAAATGGAAAAAATTTAACTGTAGTTTTAACCTCCACTAAATACACCATTTTTCACATGAAACCATCGCTAAAACCACTAAAACCGATTCTTCATATCTTTAATATGAAACTTTATAGAACCACCAATAAATTGAATAAACTTCTGCATGTTGGATGCTGACACACAATTTAGTGGCGATTTAATGAAACCATTACAGAATCATATGGCGGCGGTTTAAACCGCTGCTTTGAGGCACGTTTCTTTTAGTGCAAGTTCAAAGTAAATAACTCTTGAGATTGATAAATTTGAAATAGATAATATGGACTTCCTTAATAGTTATATGTGGAATACATCATTCACTTAAGAGATGTGTAGAGGGATTTCTATGTGATAGGCTATAATCCTAACAAAATCAATGATCTTGAAAGGACTGATGTATCTAGGGAACATATTCCATTTATTAAAAAATATCATTACTCAATTTTATGGATATATTCAATAGAAAACCTATATCTTACTTCAAACATTATATTCCATTGACAATTAGTTTCAAAAATCTTATGTCAAATTTTTTCCACTTATATATGCCACTGAATGGTTTGAGCCTTCTTTACCATTTATTAGACATGGTATGGACCAATAAGCTTCCTCTTTTCAACTTCATCCCAAAATTTTGGATTCCTATATCTCTACCCATAAATATCCTCATATGGTTCCATTTGAATACTGGAAAGGAAACTGTTGTTATATGAGAAGTATACTAGGGGTATGTTTCAATCCAAATATCCTTAGAAATCCATCAAACAAGATCTTAGAATATCCACTAATGTTTAAACAGTCATCTCAAAATGATCGTTCATATAAGGATGTTAATAAGTGTTAGAAAATGAAATTTGTCTCCAATTATTTCTAAATACTTCTCTAGATCCATGAGGTAATCCTTGGATCCTAATTGGATACATTAAAGGGAAGTGCTAAAGGAATCCTTACCAGTTACATTATTAATATCATGTATTTTTTTTCAATAGAGAAATATTTCTTAATGGAAATAAAATGTGCTACAATTATGAGGATTTCAACTATAACCTAGAAAAAGTTATGTTGTTTGCATGTATTGGGGAGTCCCATAATGAAATCTAAGGTGATGTTTTCCCATTTCCATACTGGTATGGGTAATGGTTGCAACATACCCATAAAAGTTTTCCTTTAGCCTTAAATTATTGACATACCGAGAATCGAGATACATATTCAAAAATTTCACTCTTCATACCATACCATCATAAGTTTTGTTTTAGATATTTTTACATATTTATACTTCCTGGATAAATAAAGAAGGATGATCTATATGAATCATACAAAATTTCCTTCTTCAATTTCATTTTTATAGAATAAATATATGGTTTGAAAACCTTATACGTATATCATTAACAAAGTCAAACTCTAGAATATTTTATAACTTTATCAATATCTCTAAACCATATTTTTGGGTTTCATTAATCATTATGAGGATGGATGGTTGATAAGTTAATTGGATAAGATAATATTTCTCACCTCCCATTATGACTTCAGGATTTTTCCTCTAAAAATCAATGAGTATTAGGTTTTTTTCAATTCTCATCATCGATAGAGTATCATGGTACTTCTTGCTTAAGGAATAAACCACCCTATTTTCAAATTTTAGGTGGTAATGTATTGAGTATTCATAATATTTTATCAATTTCAACCATATATTATGAAATATATTCAATTAATTCAACACAAATAAGTCTATTTTAAACACTTGTGATTAGTATAAGTATAAAAATGTTCCCAATAGTGATAATATCAGCAAATCTATAATCAAAAGATTACTACCTCCTGCTCCAAATCATACATTGTGTAGTTTTTTCATGACCCTTTAATTATAGTGATGCATAAGAAATTACTTTAACATTATGAATGAGGATTAAACCTAAGACATTTTTTGAATCATCAATGTATATTATAAACCCTTACCCACTGTAGGTAAATGAATGTATAATATCGTTGAACAACCTACTTTTTAGTTCCTCAAAAATTCAATCACATTACTATATCTAAAGAAACATTACCCCTTTCCCTGTAAACTTGGTGAGTGGAATTGATATCTATGATAACTTTCTCACACTAAGTCTATTATATTATATTAT
This sequence comes from Viscum album, assembly GCA_963277665.1. Taxonomy (NCBI): domain Eukaryota; kingdom Viridiplantae; phylum Streptophyta; class Magnoliopsida; order Santalales; family Viscaceae; genus Viscum; species Viscum album. Next base: position 750,081,052 of record OY728146.1, read on the forward strand.
CCCAAGAAAATAATTCATCTCTATTAATGAGTTTGGTTTTTACCATTACTCAATGAATTTCATCTTTGGTGGATCTGCCAATACCCCCTTTTTATGATTACATAACCTAAGAATAATTTATTTTGTCGGTAAGCGAGAAGGATCATGGTTGTGAGAGTACCTGTGAAAACCTGCCACCAAAATTGTCATATTTTTGGGGGAACATTGAGCGTCCAAATCGATTTCTATGGTCCCTCATCCCGGCCAACTGAGTGGCTTCCATGAGCCATTTTGTAGCCGAATCTCACCATGTACTCTCCCGATATGTCATTGATCCAGAAAATATGGTCGGGACCTACGTAAGATACCTTGGGAATTCTTAGGACAATTATTTGATCCCTTTAGTTAAACTAATCAATGATATTTTCCAAACACCACCCCTGTCCCTGGTCGGAAAGAAGGCAGCTGACAGTGGTGTCTTCATGACCTGGTTGGATGGGGGATGTAGCCCGCATACCTTCTTTATCGATCAGCCAGGGATCAGTCTAGATATTGACAGAGGAGCCAAACCCAATCCTCCAGCCGAGTCCTTTTTTCAAGAGCTTTTTAGCCCCCCAAATGATTCTCCAGAGGAAACTAGGACGGGGACCAAGAGAGGAAGCATGGAAGTCCGTGTGGGGAACGTACATAGCTCGGAGAACCTGCGTACAAAGAGATGATGGATGGTTAAAAATGCACCATCCTTTCTTGGCCAACAGTGCATCATTGAAGAGAATAATATTTCAGAATCCCATACCTCTCTCTGATTTGGGTCTGCAGATTTTATCCCAGGCCATCCAGTAGGGTCGATTCCTTCCATCATTCTTCCCCCCACTAGAAATTGGCATTGCCTGTGTGGATCTAGTCAATGATGATTGTCGAGAGCTTAAACAGGGACATAAAGTAGTTGGGGATGGACTGGATGATAGCTTTGATGAGGGTCTCTTTGCCATTATTAGAAATTATTTTTGGGGACCAGCCTAGAATTTTTTTCTAGATCTTGTCCACTAGAGATGTGAAGATTTATTTTTTGGATCGGCCAATCACGTGGGTATCCTGAGGTACTTCTGATGTTTTAAAACCATATGGATGCCAGCTGATGCACATAGTTCATCCCTCTTGGTAAGAGGCACCCCTAAACTGAATGATATTTCAGATTTTCCATGATTGATTGACTGGCCAGAAACCCGATCATACTGATGGATCGCTTGGCTGATCATCCAAAATTCATTAATTGTTGATATGGAAAAAAGGAGGTAGTCATTGGCAAAGAAAAGATGAGACACTGGTGGGCTAACATGGCATACCTTTTCCCCATAATTATATTTAGAGGATGCATCCCTGGAAATAAGATTAGAAAACACATCAGCCACCAGTATGAAGAGAAAAGGGGAGAGGGGATCTCCCTAGGGAAGGCCTCAAGATGGGGAGAATACTTTGGTGAGCTCCCCATTGACCTTTATTTTGAAGGAGACAGTCGAGATGCAGTCCATGAACATATTTGTCCATTTAGCACAAAAACCCATTTTCAGAATAACAACTTGAAGGAAGTTCCATTCCACTCTATCATAGGCCTTGGTCATATCCAATTTCTAGGCCATGGTTCATCTTTTTGTGGTGGAGCAGGATTTCATAGAATGGAACACTTCATGGTCCACAATCGCATTATCAGTGATCAGTCTCTTTGCCATGAAAGCGCTCTGATTTTCAGAGATAATACCAGGTAGCCAAGGCCGCAACTGATTGACAAGGATCTTTGAGAAGATATTGTAAGAGACATTACAAAGGCTGATAGGTCTAAAATCAGGGATCACCAGAGGTTTATCTTCTTCAGATACTCTTCTTACTGAAACATCACCCCTCTGATAAAAATCCTTCAATAGGTGATACTTCTAATGTATGTTCTTTGTCCACTGGTGTAACCATGGATCTTTTGAAATAGACACTATTATAGTATTATCATAATACAATGTGATAGGGTCTTTGATTCTAGGTATCACATCAAGATCCTAGAAAAAAGTTCCATATATAAACTACTTCTTTGGATACATTAGAAGATGCTATATACTTGGACTCTACTATAGAATCAAGAAAACTAGCTAATTTTAAGTCTTCTAGATAACAATACCTCTATTGAGATAGGAAAAATATCCATATTATGACTTTAGATCACTCTAATCTATTGGAAAACGTTCATCAGTATAACCTCCAATGACCAACTCCTCATCTCATCTATATACCAAGAACATATCCATAGTTCTTCTTAGATACTTAAGGGTAACCCTAACAGCAGACCAATGATGTTCTCGGAGGTTTTCTTCATATATTCCTACCATTCTTAGTGCATATGAAAAATTAATTCTAGTATATAACATTCCATACATGATTGATCATATCAGTGAAGAATATGGGGTATTACTCATTCTCTCTTTCTCCTTTTGTTTTCGAGGAAACATTTTCTTAGAAATATGTAAACCTTATGACACTGGAGCCAATCCATTCTTGTATTTTTCTATACTAAATATCTTTAGTATTTGGTCAATATATGTACTTTGAATTAGTCAAATTAGCCTCTTGGATCTCTCATGAATGATCTTTATCCCTCAAATATGGGCTACTTCACCTTTTTACTTTATGGAGAAACACTTTTTTAACCTATCCTTAATAGTCTATAGGACTATTATGTCATTAATAGTAAGTAATATGTCATCATAATATACTACTAGAATAATGACTATATTTCCACTAAAGCTATTGTAAACATATGGTTCACATTAATTCATAATGAAACCGAATTCTTTTATAGCTTCACCGGATCGAATGTTCCGTGACCTGGATGCTTGATTCAATACATAAATGGATATATGAAACTTTAAAATTATTTTAGAATCACCTTGAGTCACAAAACCATCAGGTCATGTCTTATAGAAATTTTCCTGAAGGTTCCCATTAAGGAACATATTTTTGACATCCATCTTTCAAATATCATAGGCATGGTAAGATTCTATAGTAAATATAATTCTGATGATTTTAAACATAGAAAATGGTGAAAATGTTTCATAATTTTCAATTCCTTGATATAGTTTAATCCCTTTAGCCACTAGAATTTTTTATAGGTATATACTTTACCTTCCTTGTCTAATTTTCTCTTTCATACCCATTTTCACCCAACATGATTTACATAAATGGACACATTGTCTAGAACCCAAATTTGGTTCTGAAACATAGAAAATATTTCATAATTCATGTGTTCTTTCCATCTTTAATATTCTATGTTATCTACTTCATCTTTTTAGGATATAGGTTCATCATTTTCAATCAATAATGATTCACCATATTCGGTGACTAGAAACCCATATCTATATGATTCTCTTACATCTCTTACTCTCATATATTTTACTTGTGTTTCGGGAACTAATTATTCAATGGGGACTTATGGAATATATTCTTGTACCAACTATTGTGTATCTTGAGCATCAAATTCATCAAAGTTAATATTTCTCCCGTGATCCATTTTTTGGATGTTCATCCTCTCACGAAAGACGAATTGTATAGTAATAATAAATTTCTTGTCTGAGGGGTTATATAGGCGGTATCCCTTTGTTTCCATGGGATAACATATAAAGATACACTTCATTCCTTGTGGTTCTAGTTTGTTTCCTAATAAGGCCTTAGCAAATTCCTCACAACCTTTTACATGTGTATTTGACAAAAAGAGTTTATTTACACTCCATGAATCAAATATAATTCCATTTTATCTTTTTATTTGGTACATGATTTAATGTGTATGCCTCATTTTGTAATGTACATCCCCAAAAGGATAATTGATGATCTATACGACTCATCATCTACCTTACCATGTCTAAAATGGCACGGTTCATCCTTTCACTAACACTATTCTAATGTTTTGTGTAATAAGGAGTGAGTTGAGATATAATCCAAAACTCCAATAGAATGTAAATAAACTATTGGTTAATATATTCACCCCCTCAATCTGATCAAAGATTTTGTATCTTCTTTCCTGGTTGTTTCCCTACTATATTCTTGAATTATTTTAATTTCTCAAAGGTCTTCGACTTTTACCATTTCAATTAGACATAACCATATCTTCACAAGTCATTAGTAAAAGTTATACAGTAAGAATACCCACCTCCATCTTCAACAATAAATATTCAACACACATCAGTGTGTGAAAATACTAGAATCCTTGTGGACTTTTCAACCTGCCCACTGAATGGTAGTTTAATAATTTTACCTTGTAAATAATCATGACATATTTAAAACGGGTTTAGTTCCGATGAGTATAGGTAACCATCTTGACAGAGCATTGTCAAATGATTCTCTTTTACATGATTAAGAAGGTGATTCCATAGCTTGGTTTTATATAATTTTTTTGAACATGATTACATTTCAATTTATAGTACATGGTTTTCATAATTTAATACATAAATAAATTTATTGAAATATGACATACAAATATATATATTGTCCTTATAAAATAAACAACCTTTATTTACAAACATGAAAATAAAACCATCTTCATATTGGAATGATATGTAAATTATGTTCTTGGTGACCATCGAAACATAATAAAAATCTTTTAGAAACGAAATAATTCTCATTGGCAATGAAATTTGGTAGTCACCAATGGTCTGCGAAGCCAACCTCACACCCTTAGCATCTCTCAAATCCACCTGTCCTCTTGAAATATTTTAGAATCTACTTGGTTATTATATTTAGATACGTATGTAAGAACAAAAATCTGTACATAAATCATAATGTGTAGATGTTTAAAGATTAAACTTGATAACAAATACACCTATAACTTCCCCTTTCTTCTAGGTGTAGTTCCTCATCCAATTGTCTAGCTTGCCACATGGAAAACATACTACCTCTATTTCTTTACCATTACTATCAGTCTCCATCTTCTTGAAAATATGGTGATCATGACCTTTATACTTTTTAGGAGTCTTGGGACCATTTTCCTTGTTCTTCTCTATCCTATTCACCATAAAGACCATGGGTTTATCATGCACCATGTCCTTATCCACTTTACCAATCAAAGTAAGATGTTCTGAAGGGATCTTCTCATTATTTCTCATATTGTAATTAATAATAAATATAAAGAAGGTATTATGAAGGTGATGAAAGTACTATATCTTTATGTAACTCATCCAATAATTTAATCCCTAAGATGTTTAAGAATTCAATGTATCTAATAAGATTGAAGACATGATGCCCTGCTGGAGAATACTCTCCAAGATTAGCTGTAAAAGGAGCATTGGTGATCTCATACCTCTCTTGTCTCACCTTTTATTGATGTAGATATTGTATATGAGACATCATGATAAACTCATTCATGTCCTCATGTTGCTTCTAAATCTCATTAATTATGGATGATAGCATGAAACATTGAATATTTATAACATCATCCAAATATTTCTCACAAAGAGATAACTCTTCATCAATAGCATCCTTACCAAGTTCTTTAGGAATTTGTTTTTCCAGCACATAAAACTTCATTTCATGGTGAAGGATAACCTTCTCACTGACAAAAAATAATATGAGTATAATTTTAGTACTTTATCGGATAAATTTTAGACAAATAATTAAATATTATATTTATTAGTCTCTAACTATTTTATCAATAGCCCTCACCACTGGATTTAGAATGTCATGTGTCTAGGGCATTCTAGTGGAAAGGATCCATATTGTCTTTCTCATTACCCAAAATTTGGCTGTTCAATTAACTTGTATGGTTTTAGGTAGGCATTTCAAATTCCAACTGCATTAACTTAGAGTTCCTTGATCTGTTAAGTGGACTCCCCAATCTTGATATCCTTAAATCGGGTTTCCTCAACCTTTTCCTCTTAGTTACACCACGTGTTTATTTGGTAGTCAACCCTTGATGTAAAAAAGTTAACTCAACCAAAATCTTCAAGTTATAATTCTCCTATAATTGAAAACACGCCAACTTTAGCTGGTTAAGTACCTTGAACTATGGTTTGATTTTAACTGAAGTAGTCAAAGGTTATACCAGTATATAATTGAAAGATTTTATCCTTTATGTGTAAATTTTATATTATTATATATATCGCATTCTTTTTAACATTAATTGAATTTAATTAAGTGATTAACCATATCTTAGATAATATTTAAGCATAAGAAATTTTATTTTAGTTATATCATTCATAATCATTAATTTCATTAATTTATGTGATCACGAAAAAACATCCATAATGAAATAACCATGAAAATCGATAGATATAAAATAATTTATTGGTAAGATCATGATATTTTACTAATGGTTAGTTTATCTAGCGGTTGATAAAATAACTGCTGAACTAGGGAAAAAACACCATGAACAAATTAAAGTTCCTGTTATAGATTTCCACCTATCCACATTTGTATCTCTCTTGGATTGGTTTCTCCTAGGATCCAAACTTGAACCACGTCAACTAGCTTGGGATATCCATCCATTACAGATGATTTTACACACATGTAGGTGAGGTAAACAAGGGGTTTACATAAAAGAAACCATGGGCACACAGTCTTATACATAATGAGAGGAGAGATGAAATGCATGCCAAAATTTTAATTTAATAAAAAATTAAATTAAACCAATCACATACAAATATGTAATCTATACTCTCAATCATTCACATGCATGAAACAAATTATGCATTTAATAAAACTAACATTCAATTATTAATCATTATTATTTAAGATAAATTGTGCTCGAATCAATTAATTATATTATTTAATTAATCAATTATTTTATCTTAATTCTCATACGAATTTCCTTTAGATTCCCATACATGAAAATTTTAAACAAATTAAATAATTTTTTTTAAATTAACTATGTAAATGAATGTTCCTTGGAGTCTAAATGGTTAATACCCATATGAATCTACCCAACATGTATTATACTTGCATACAGTTTAATATTGTGACACATAGAATACATGAAAAATCATGTACTTTCATGACATATAATATCAACATAATGATTACATGAATTGCATGATTTTTCTGTAATCTTTCATTATTTAATTCACAAAGAGTAATATCTATCATTCAACTCACAAATGATTTAATGATCTGAAAATTATGTAGAAATTAATTAAACACACACACACACACACACACACACACACATATATATATATATATATTAAAACTCACCACATGGAGTGTCCTATCAACTTAATGACCATACACTAGCACATGTTGATAAGGTTTACTCAGTATAACAAATTAATTTTAATTTTACATAATCTATTATAAGTACACAACATGTACATGCAAGCTATATGGAATGTATATCTATCACCATCTATCCAAGGCACATGCCTAGGAACTTGGTGTATAAATCATTCCTCGAGAAATTGGAGTACACGATGTTTATTAAGGAATACATAATCTGTGGTCTCCAAGTTACACGGTCACCAGTTAGGTAGTCCTTTTATGGATTTACATAGACCGTATATGAATTAATGGACTACACACCATGTATGTGGGATATACAACATGTACTATAGATCACCGTTCTCCAAGATAGCTCAAACAACATGCGATGTAAGAAATAAATTCATAGTGTCTCATAAATGCACACAATTTGAATTAATTCCAAATTAATTCCCAGTGCATTGAACACAAGAACATGGAATGTAAATCTGGTTACACGGTGTATACTCTTGTGTTATCCGACCAAAATAATTGGAACCTCCAAATGAGTTATTCAATTTTATTTCATTCATAAAATGGATCATTTGGATTATATCCATGAGAAACGAATGAGGATTAAGAAGATATCACAATTAAGATTAAAAGAAAAGTTGAATATGAATTGAAAACTGAATGAAAAATGTATAAACCAATCAATGATCTTTAAATAATTATAATTAATTATGTGACCATTATAATACCACTTGTAGCTTTTGGACACAAATTATGTGTGTGATTAGTCATGCCTATTGTACAAGAATATGTTGATGTGTTTCCAGATGATTTAACTGGACATCCTCTAGAACGAGAAATTGAGTTTTCTATTGATTTAATTCCTGGTTCAAGGCCCATATCGAAGACCCCTTATAGAATGGCCACTGTGGAATTAGTGGAAATAAATAAAAAACTAGAGGAATTGAGTAATAAGGGATTTATTCACCCTAGTGTTTCTCAAAGGTGAGCCCCAATCCTTTTTGTTAAGAAGAAAGATGGATCTATGAGGTTGTGAATTGACTATAGGGAGATAAATGCTATAACAATAAAGAAAAAGTATCTCCTACCTCGCATTGATGATTTATTTGACCAAATTCATGGATCTCAATACTTTTCAAATATTGAAATTCGATATGGATATCATTAGTTGTGTGTAAATAAGGAAGACATTCCGAAAACAACATTTCGAACTAGGTATGGGCATTACAAGCTTATAGTAATGCCTTTTGGATTGGCGAATGCACCCTATGTCTTCATGGATCTAATGAATAGGATTTTCAAGGAATATCTTGCTGACTTTTTAGTGGTATTTATTGATGATATATTAGTATACTCCAAAATCTATGAAGATCATGAAAGTCACTCGCGCATTATCCTGAAGACTCTTAGAGGAAATGAATTATATAGGGAGTTTAGAAAGTGTGAATTATGACTTTGGGAGATTTATTTTCTTGGCCATATTTCCTCTAAGGATATAATCTCTGTTGATCCTTCTAAGACCAAGGAAATCCAAGAATGGCCATCACCAACGAGTATAACCGAGGTATGCAGTTTCATTGGTTTAGCAGGTTATTATCGGTGTTTCGTCCAGAATTTTTCCCGATTGGATAACCCATTAACTAAGCTCACACGAAAATGGTCTAAATTTGTTTGGAAAAAAGAGTTTGAAGAATGTTATGAAGAACTGAAGAGAATATTAGTCAATGCTACTATATTTACTCTACCATTGGGTAATGATGGGTTTGTTATTTATAGTGATGGTTCAAATAAAGGACTTGGTTGTGTCCTTATGCAGAATGATAGGGTTATTTCCTATGCATCATGACAGCTAAAAATTCATGAGCAAAACTATCCTACTCATGACATTGAGTTAACAGCTGTAATATTTTTTTAAAATATTTGGAGACACTATCACTCTGGTGAAAAATGTGAGATATATACCGATCACAAGAGTTTGAAGTATATTTTCTCACAGAAAGAACTCAACATGAGGAAAAGGAGATGGCTTGAACTACTCAAGGATTGTGATTGCATGATACAATACCACCCAAGGAAGGAAAATAAGGTGGAAGATGCTTTGAGCAGGAAGGATCATGTAGTTTTTAACAGGATGAGAGTTGAAAAGGATCTTATATACATGGATTTAGTAAATATGGATATGGGAATCACAATGGAAGGTGAAACATCAATACTTTTTCAAATGGGTTCCAAACCATATTTACTAGAAAGGATAAAGAGTTATCAGACTGATGATAAAGATTTTAAAACGAAGATTAAAGCTATGAATGATAGGAGATCGAGTGACTTTGTGTATGAAGATGGAATTTTGAAATTTGGGAAGAGACTTTGTGTTACAAATATACCTGATCTGAAAAATGGAATTGTTGGATGATGCTCATAGTTCCAATTTCTCTATACACCATCATAGAACTAAGATGTATAGAGATTTGAAGGAACATTTTTGGTGGGACAACATGAAGAAGGAGATTGCCAATTTTGTGTCAAGATGCATGGTTTGTCAACAAGTGAAATCTGGAAGGCAACAACCTGGAGATGTCTTGCAACCTCTTCCCATACCTGAGTGGAAATGGGATAATATTAAAATGGACTTTTTCATGGGACTACCAAAGAGTCCTATAAGGAACTATATAATATGGGTCATTGTTGATGGTCTTACTAAGTCAACACATATTCGTTCTATAAGAGATTTACCACTTGAACGTTTAGTAAGAATACATATTAGTGAAGTTGTAAGACTTCATGGAGTACCACTATCGATTGTTTCTGATCGTGATCCCAATTTTACATCATGATTTTGGAAAAGTCTTCAGAAAGACATTGATACTAAACTTTGTTTGAGCACTGCCTACCACCCTAAAACTGATAGACAATCAGAACAGACTATTCAAACCTTAGAATACATGTTGGGATCTTTCTCACTGGACTTTCAAGGTCCGTGGGGTCAATATTTACCTATAGCAGGATTTTCATATAACAATAGATTCCATTAAAGTATTCATATGGCACCATACGAAGCGTTATACAAAAAGAGATGTCTCACACCAACCTGTTTGGATGATGTTGGTGAAAGAAAACTCATAGGCCTAGAACTTGTGGAGGAAACGATTGAAAAGGTGAAGGTAATACAAAACCACATCAAGGCAGCTCAAAGTAGACAGAAGAGCTATGCTGATAACCGAAGGAAGGATTGGGAATTTCAGGTAGGAGATCATGTTTTCCTGAAGGTATCTCCATAGAAGGGTGTTATAAGTTTCAGTAAGAAGGTAAATTGAGTCCCAGGTACATCAGACCATTCGAAATTCTAGAACTAATTGGGGCTGTAGCTTACCGTTTGGAAATTCCTCCAAGTCTCTCCAAAGTTGACGATGTGTTCCACATATCACTATTGAGAAAATACATGCCTGAACCAACGCATGTACTCACCCATGAGAAATTAGAGTTGAAATCCAATCTTTCTTATTACGAAGAACCTGTCAAGATTCTTGATACAAGAGAACAACTGCTGAAAAACCGGACGACTCATCAAGTAAAATTTTTATGGAAAAACCATAAGATGGAAGATGTAACGTGGGAACCCGAGGTAATTATGATGAAGAACCACCTGAGTCTTTTTATGTATTAATATTCTAGAAATTTCGAGGATGAAATTATTTTAAGGAGGGGAGAATGTAACACCCCAAGCTTCCACGATACATTTCTCTTTGAATAATACAATAGCGTGTGTTGTATGCAACTTTGAGTTCTAACACACCACAACCACTCAAACAAGCCATTATGAATAGTAATACCCACTTTTTGAAATTTTATAAATTTTGTCTTTCTAAATGGGATTCATTTTTGGATTTGGAATATCAAAATTAGCTTAGGGTGAATTTTTGGTATTTTTCTGAAAACTTTCAATTTTTGATGAATAGTGAAAAGCACAGAGTTATAGTTTAAAACCGGATTTTTATTTAAATAATTATTTATCTTATTTAAATTTATTTTAGGTCAAAATATATACATAATACCTATATAGGTTCAATGTAATTCCCTGAAGTCAGTTTATAATAATTTTAGTTATATAAAAATTTTATTGAACTTTTCATCGTCTTTTACCCACCTCCTAGGAGAATTTGTAAACATAAAACATAATTTTACCACTTCTATGAGTTGAATTTCAAAAATCCAAGAGACATGGTTGATATCAGTAAGTAATTTTTTTTCAATAAGATGAAAATAATTTTTGGTGAATAGTAACTTTTTACTTTTATTTACCACGGTTAAAAGTAAATATTGCAATTAAGGGTAAAAATGATATTATTATTACCCCAACACATGTCCTAAATCTATTTTATAAGTATAATTCAACCAAAAATTACCTTAGGAATAAAATATGACCCTCTTTGGTCCACTTGGATTAGATTAGGACACTTATTATTATTTTATTTAGAGAAGAGTTAAAAGAGTTAAAATCAAAGTTTAATAACTAAAACATTTTTAAAATAGGGTTATACATATGTTAAATTCGACAATAAATATTAATTATAAAGATAAAAATATTTCCAACATAATGGTATTTTATTTATATTTTTTAGACATTAAATAATTTAATTTATTTATGACACAAATATGATGATGCAATAATTACCTAATTAATGAAAGATTAAAATAATTGACATTATAAATATCCAAATAAGTGTAATTTGAGACTTTTTATGTATTCCACTAATTTTATAGTCTAATATGACATGTTAGTGTTGTTTATATGAATTTTTTTTGATGTAATAATGCTGTTATGATTTTAGAAAAAACAAAATACCAAATAGTGTCAAAATTGACATAAAAGTGTTTTTAAAACAAATATTATATAACAAATTGATATTTTATTCCTAAAAATACAAGGTTCATACAAAGGTCTTAAATAATATTATATATGTTATTAATGAACCACTTTATGTTATCTTGGAAGTTTATAGTATGTTTATTTACCATACAATATAAAAATACAAAGAGACATGGTAAATGTCAATCTATTTAACTAAGAGTTAAATCTAAAAGATAATGTTAATATAGTGACCCAAACCTATATAAAACCTATTGGTTGAGTTTTTTTCGACCCATACCCACCTTAGAATTTAAATAATCTATTTTTGGATCCATTAGAAACAGAAAATGATTTTATTATAAAATAATATTTCTAGCTTTTCCTAAGGTGGCCCACACCCTTTTATAAAAGGGCACTCCCCCTTCTCTCTAACTCACACATTCAAAGCAATTTGGATCAGCCAAAACCTGCCCCAATATACTCTCAACTATCCTCCCTTCATCCTAGAGTCCTTCCTTTAGTCATAAATCCAACCTATGGAGCCCTTTTGATCAAATCAAAAGGAATAACCCAAAGAAGAGGTAAATATCTCACCACCTCTTTCAAGTTCCTTTCTTATTCCACTTACTTTTTCTTTGTTGTTTCCATTAAAAAATAATAACTCCAGTATCATCTATATAATTTTATGTTATTATAAATATGGTACAACAAAATTCATTATTCTCTCCATCCTTTGAATGACATGTCACCATACGTGCGTACGTATGACTTACTCTCTCCACGTCGTGGTGTAATTGTTATTCAATACATTATTATTTGGATGGGTATAATAATGATGTGTAATTGATTTTAATAATAAATATAAAAATATAATGATTCTTTATATATGATATAACATCCAATTATATATTATTTTAATATCAAAAGAATGATATTGTCGCTCGTGCGTACGTACGAATTACCATCTCCACGAACGTGATGAGATTCATTCCCCATCGTATCTATTCAAGACTAAATTTTATTATATGATTAAAAATAATGTTTAAAAATGTGATATAATTATTTATTTAAATAAGGTACATCCCATCCATAACAAATATGACTCACATAACAAATAATATAAAGGAAAACAAATCCGTTAAAACCCAAAACAACGATAATAGTAAGATATTATTAACAAAGAAATATTAAAAGATCATATATGATATCATATTAATGTATATGATTCTTGTATAATTTAATAAAAATTATTTCAACATTATACAGGATTTTAACCTACCCTCAACCAAGGAAAAGTACAAGGTAAGGGTTAATTTCACAATCAATTTATTATTTGAGATTGTTTTTGTGTAAGTATCTACTAGGACCTCTTTATCATCCACATCCATGTTTCTTAAAAATGTATTTCAAAACATTCTTACTATTTTATAGAATATTGGTTAAAGTAATTTATACCCTTTTTTGACTTTTTATAAGATGTTTATAAAGGAATCTTTCCGTCATTTTCCAAATAAGGTCCTTTATAACCTTTTTGACAAAATTAAGGTAAGAATGTTTTTTTAACTTATAAGGTGGGCGCGGCTATTTTCCATCGTTATAACACCATAAAAGATTCCCTTAAAATATTATAAGAATATATCCAAAATAATTTTTTTCTTTTATAATTATATTAATTTTAAATGATTTAAAAATAGAAAAATATATTTCTCTAAAAAAGGTTTTGATTTCATAAATGTCAACATCCTTTGATGGATTTTATGATTATTTGAAGTTAATTTATTATGATAAAAAACTTACATATTGGATTGAAGGTTTTATGATATGTTTGAATATGGATGTGTTATTTTTACACTATTCATGGTTTATGGATAAAGTATTTACATTTCGTATGCCAGTTTTAATACGAATGTTTATGTCATGTTTAAACCTTTTCATTTGAGGAAAGAATTGGACTTAGTATGTGATGGGTCAAGCCCGCTATAGCTACTCGATGCATTGGTAGGTCTCATGAGACAATCTAGTGTCTTGGCATAAGGCATTGACGAAATTTTATTTGTAGTCTTGGCATAAGGCCTTGACTATGTGGTTATGAAAGTTTGGCATTATGCATTCCATAATTATGAAAGTGGATATTGATATTGCATGTGATTATTCGACTTGTAGAATATCCATGTGAGTAAGTAAATGGAATTATTTGGATTTATATTTTCCATATTAAGATGAAGTTTAGGTTGAAAATTCTTTTGTTTTATTTTTATACATTGCCTTAAATATTTGTGCTTATTTATGAAAGTTTCCGCTATATTTTTATCCTTACTGAGCATCTGATCTCACCCCTTTCTATGTTTTATTTTTCCCATGATGAGAAGAATCTTATTATGACTGACCTGCTAGGATAGTCTATGGGATCTTAGTGTTGTCTATGGAAATAATGTGTTGTAGTTTTCCATTTCATTATGTAATGTAAACCTTATGAATGTATCTAGTTCATCAAAGGCTACAAAATTAATTGGCCATTAGAAACTTGATATTTTATGATCATGCCAATGTTATGTAATAATTAACTAAATCTTGGTAACTCGGGTCGGGGCGTTACAGTTGGTATCAGAGGAAGTTTAGTACAAACCATGGAATCTAGATTTAGAAAAACTAGGATTAGAGAACATTACCCTAAGATAGACTTTGAGGATTAGTATAGAAGAACTTCCTAGAATTTTATTATTACAGATATTTTGTGAGTTTTCCAATAAATAAATCCCTTTCTGGATACGAGAAGGTAGAGGTGGATCTAGAACAGATGTACCTAAGGGTAAAAACTGAAAACACCACTTTGAGTGAGATCTGAATGAGAATTGGTGCACGAAAACAGGCCTTGATGCATGCTTGGTTACGACACTCCCGGGGGATATGCTTATTGGATAATTCTCATTTTCTTTAAAAACCATCATGAAGGGTTTATGAGTATATAATTCCTCAAATAAAACATTTTTATGATTATGGATTATATCCATAAACTGTCCAGTTTATGTTAAGTGTGTCACAGGTTTAGAATTATGTATTTCGATTCATAAACTAATCTATTTTATGCCATTGTTTATAAATGGATCCTAGTGGAATTAATGGAAATCGTATCAATGTACACACCCCATGTAGGGATTTCCCTCCTACTCAAGATAATTATAGTGGAGATGGTGATGCAACTGGTGCTGATCAGCTAATCACCATACTGGTACAACTCACTCAGGTTATGAATAATAACCTTACCCATATAGAGCACCCTGATCTACAGTGTAGAGGATCAATGTTAGATCGCTTTATGAGAAAATCACCACCAACATTCAATGGGGGTACAAATCCACTAGTAGCTGAGAAATGGATAAATTCCTTACAGAAAATATTTCAGGCCTTGGGAAGTAGCAAAAGGGAAGAAGTTGTCATGCTAGTTTACCGCTTCACTAGAGATGATGATCAATGGTGGTTATTAATTCAAAAAAATGGAAGATGATGAAGTATCAAATATGGAATGGAGGGAGTTTAAAGAAATTTTCTTAGAAAAATACTTTCCTCATGACCACCGAGTAGATATGGAAAGACAATTTCTGAGTCTGAGGCAAAAGGAGGATAAGAATGTCGCAATGTATGAAGCTAACTTTACAAGGTTAGTGAGGCATGCTACAAATTATATACGTAACCCAAGAATTAATATTGTTCATTTATTTTATGGGTTTAAACCATTTCTTCGTCGATCATTAGTCTCAAAATCCTTCTTGTCATACGAAGATATTTTCTCATGTCCTATCAAGACAGAAAAATAATTCTCTAAGTCTTACGAATTTAAAGAAAAGAAAGAGAAGAAGAGATCTGCTGAACACTCTGGAAATGGAAATAAGGGGAAGAAAGGAAAAGTGGAATATCTACCCTGCAGTAAATACAAGAAGAAACACCCTGGTACTTGACTAAAGGGAACGAGAGTCTGTTACAAGTGTGGTGAAAAAGGCCACTAAACTCGTGATTTCAAGGGGAAGAAAGAGGCTGTCGATGTTGAATGATACAATTTTAGAGAAAGGGGTATTATGTGAATGAATGTCCTAAAATTTAGGGGAACTTACCTCTGAAAAGGCCAAGGGATAAAGTCTAAGCTTATGCTATCACTACAGCTGAGGTTGAAGCTCCGAAAGACGTAGTGGCATGTAATTTAATGGTTTCCTCAGGTTTTTCCAATGCGTTATTTGATTCTGGATCATCGCATCATTTCTTATCTTCCCAGTTTTCTAAGAAAATTAAATATTTCCAATTTTATTTAACAAGGGAGTTTTCAATCAAAACACCTAATGGAAGTATCATTGCAACAAATTTTTGTGAATCAGTTCCCATTAGAGAATATAAATGTTGTTTATCTGCTGATCTCATTGTCATACCCATGATTGAATTTGATATAATCCTCAGTATGGATTGGATTTTGGACCATGATTCAATGATTTATTATAAAAAGGAGGTTACAATTTTTGATGATGATGATAAATAACACCTTATCTTTAGAGCGGAAACGTCACCACCTAATTCTTATCTAGATCCACCCACAGTAGCTCAACTAAATTCAATTATTGGGGAGGAAGAGAAAGAAATAATTGTGGGTGAGGAAAAGAATTTTCAAATAGAGGATGTACCATTTTGCAATAATATGTTGATGTGTTTCTAGAATATTTACCTGGACATCCTCTAGAACCAGAAATTCAGTTTTCCATTGTTTTAATTCCTGGTTCAAGGTCCATATCGAATAACCCTAATAGAATGGTCACTATGGAATTAGCGGAAGAAAAGAAACAACTAGAGTAATTGAGTAATAAGGTATTTATTCACCCTAGTGCTTCTCCATGGGGATACCCAATACTTTTTTGTTAAGAAGAAAGATGGATCTATGAGGTTGTGCATTGATTATAGGGAGATCAATTCTATAACAATAAAGAACAAGCATCCCCTACCACGCATTGATGATTTATTTGACCAACTTCATGGAGCTGAATACTTTTCAAAGATTGGCCTTCGATCTGGATATCATCAGTTGTGTGTGAAGAAGGAAGACATTCCGAAAACAGCATTTCGAACCAGGTACGGGCATTAGGAGTTTACAGTAATGCCTTTTTGATTGACTAATGGACCCTCTCTCTTCATGGATCTAATGAATATGGTATTCAAGGAATATCTTGATGAATTTTTAGTGGTATTTTTTGATGATATCTTGGTATACTCCAAAAAATATAAAGATCATGAAAGTCACTTTCACATTATTCTGAAGACTCTTAGAAGAAATGAATTATATGGGAAGTTTAGCAAGTATGAATTCTGGATTTGGGATATTTATTTTGTTGGCCATATTGTCTCTAAGGATGGAATCTCTGTTGATCCTTCTAAGACAAAGGTAGTCCAAGAATGGACAACACCAACGAGTATAATCGGGGTACACAGTTTTATTGGTTTAGTAGGTTATTATCGGCGTTTCGTACAGAATTTTGCCCGATTGGATAACCCATTAACCAAGCCCACACGTAAAAGGGTTAAATTTGTTTGGACAAAATAGAGTGAAGAATATTTTGAAGAACTTAAGAGAATATTAATCAATGCTTTTATATTGACTCTACTATCAGGGAATGATGGATTTGTTTTTTATAGTGATGCTTCAAAGAAAGGACTTGGTTGTGTCCTTATGCAGAATGACAGGGTTATTGCCTATGCATCACGACAACTAAACATTCATGAGAAAAACTATCCTACTCATGATATTGAGTTTGCAGCTATAATCTTTGCTTTGAAGATTTGGAGACACTATCTCTATGGTGAAAAATGTGATATATATACCGATCACAAGAGTTTGAAGCATATTTTCTCATAGAAAGAACTCAACATGAGGAAAAGGATATGGCTTGAACTACTCAAGGATTATGATTGCATGATACACTACCACACAGGGAAGGAAAATAAGGTGGCAGATGCTTGAGTAGGAAGGATCATGGAGTTTTGAACAAGATGAGAGTTGAAAAGGATCATATAGACATGGATCTAGTAAAGATGGATATTGGAATCACCATCGAATGTGAAATATCAATACTTTTTCAAATGGTTACCAAATAATCTTTAATATAAAGGACAAAGAGTTCTCAGACCGATGATGAAGAGTTTCAAAAGAAGATTAAAGCTGTGAATGAAGGGAGATTGAGTGACTTTGTATATGAAGATGGAATTTTGAAATTTGGGAAGCGACTTTGTGATCCCGATATACCTGATCTAAAAAGGGAATTTTTAGATGATGCTCATAGTTCCAATTTCACTATACACCCTGGTATCACTAAGATGTATAGATATTTGAAGGAACATTTTTGGTGGGACAACCTGAAGAGGGAGATTGCTGATATTGTGTCAAGATGTATGGTTTGTCAATAAGTGAAAGATGTAAGGCAACATCCTGGAAGAGTCTTGCAACCTCTTCCCATAACTAAGTGGAAATGGGATAATATTACAATGGGCTTTGTCATAGGACTACTAAAGACTCCTAAAAGGAAAGATTCAATATGGGTCATTGTTGATCGTCTTACCAAGTCTGCACATTTTCTTGCTATAAGAGAAGATTTACCACTTGAACGTTTAGCAAGACTATATATTAATGAAGTTTTAAGAATTCATGGAGTACCACTATCGTTTGTTTCTGATCGTGATCCTCGTTTCACATCAAGATTCTAGAAAAGACTTCAAAAAGATCTGGATACTGAAATTCATTTGAGGATTGCCTACCACCCTCGAACTGATGGACAATAAGAATAGATTATTCAAACCTTAGAATACATGTTGAGATCTTTCTCACTTGACTTTCAAGGTATGTGGGATTAATATTTACCTCTAGTATAATTTTTCTATAACAATAGCTTCCATTCAAGTATTCAGATGGCACTATATGAAGTGTTATACAGAAACAGATGTCGCGCACCAACCTGTTGGGATGATGTTGGTGAAAGAAAACTCATAGACCCAAAACTTGTGGAGGAAACGATGGAAAAGGTGAAGGTAATCCAAGACCACATCAAGGAAGATCAAAGTAGACCAAAGAGATATATTGATAACCGAAGGAAGGATTTTTAATTTTAGGTAGGAGATCATGTTTTCTTGAAGTTATCTCCATAGAAGGGTGTTATACATTTTGATAAGAAGGGTAAATTGAGTCCCAAGTACATCAGACCTTTCGAAATTCTAGAACTAATTGGGGCTGTAGCTTACCGTTTGGCAATGCCGCCAAGTCTTTCCAAAGTTTACGATGTGTTCCATGTATCACTATTCATAAAATACATGCCTGACCCTATACATGTACTCACCTATGTGGAATTTGAGCTTGAACCTGATCTGTCTTATTTCGAAGATCTTGTCAAGATTCTTGAAATAAGAGAACAAGTGCTGAGAAACCGGACGAATCGTATAGTAAAAGTTCTATGAAAAAACCATAAGATAGAAGATGCAATGTGGGAACCTGAGGTAATTATGATGAAGAACCACCTGAGTATTTTTATGTAGTAATATTCTAGAAATTTCGAGGATGAAATTATTTGAAGGAGGGGAGAATATAATACCCCAAGCTTCCACGATACGCTTCTCTTTGAATAATACAATAGCGTGAGTTGTACGCAATTTCTAGTTTTGACACACCACAACCACTCAAACTAGCCGTTATAAATAGTAATACCCACTTTTTGAAATTTTATAAATTTAATGTTTCGAAATGGACATCATTTTTGGATTCAGAATATCTAAATTAGCTTAGGGTGAAATTTTGGTATTTTTCTGAAAACTTTCAATTTTTGATGAGTAGTGAAAAACACTGAGTTATTGTTTAAAATAGAATTTTTATTTAATTAATTTTTTAGTTTATTTAAATTTATTTTAGGTAGAAATAGATATATAGTACCTATATAGGTTCAATTTAATTCATTGGATTCAGTTTATAATAATTTTAGATATATAAAAATTTTATTGAACTTTTCACCGTCTTTTACCCACCTCCTAGGAGAATTTTCAAATTCAAATAAAACATAATTTTACCTCTTCTATGAGTTGAATTTAAAAAATTTGAGAGACACGGTTGATATCAGTAAGTAATATTTGGTTCAATAAGATGAAAATAATTTTTGGTGAATAGTAACTTTTTACTTTTATTTACCACGGTTAAAAGTAAATAGGGCAATTAAGGGTAAAAATGATATTATTATTACCGTAAAACATGTCCTAATTCTATTAAATAAGTATAATTAGACCAAAACAACCTTAAGAATAAAATATGAACCACTTTGGTCCACATGGATTAGATTAGGAAACTTATTATTATTTTATTTAAAGAAGAGTTAAAAGAGTTAAAATCAAAGTTTAAAAACTAAAACATTTTCAATATAGGGTTATACATAAGATAAATTAGACTATAAATATTCATTAGAAATATAAAAATAGTTTCTACATAATTGTATCTTATTTATATTTTTTATACATTAAATAATTTAATTTATTTATGACACAATCATGATGTAGTAATTACCTAATTAATGAAAGATTAAAATAATTGACATTATAAATATCAAAATAAATGTAATTTGATACTTTTTATGAATTAAAATAATTATATAGCTTAATATGACATGTTAGGGTTGGTTAGATGAATTTTATTCGAAGTAATAATGCTGTTATGATTTTTCCAAAAACAAAACACCAAATAGTGTCAAAATTGACATAAAAGAGTTTTTAAAACAAATATTATATTATTAATTTATATTCTACTCCTAAAAATATAAGGTTTTGAAAAAGGTCTTAAATAATATTATATATGTCATTAATGAACCACTTGAAGTTATCTTGGATGTTTATAGTATTTTTATTAACCATATAATATAAAAATACAAAGAGACATGGTAAATGTCAAACTATTTAACTAAGAGTTAAATCTAAAAGATAAAGTTAATATAGTGACCCAAACCTATCTAAAACATATTGATTGAGTGTTTTTTGACCCATACCCCCTTATAATTTAAATAATCAATTTTGGAGCCATTAGAAACGAAAATTATTTTATTATAAAGTAATATTTCTAACTTTTCCTAAGGTGACCCTTACCCCTCTTATAAAAGGGAACTCCCCCTTATTTCTAATTCACACATTCAAAGCCATTTGGCTCAGACAAACGCTGACCAAATACCCTCTAAACTGTCCTACCTTCATCCTAGAGGCCTTCCTTTAGTCATAAATCCATCCTAAGGGGCACTTTTGATCAAATCCAAAGGAATAACCTGAAGAAGAGGTAAATATCTCACCACCTCCTTCAAGTTCCTTTCTTCTTCCACTTAATTTTTCTTTGTTGTTACGATTTTAAAATAATAAATCCAGTATATTCTATATACTATGATGCTATTATAAATATGGTACAACCAAATTCATTATTCTATCCGTCTTTTGAATGACATGTCACCATATGTGCGTACATAAGGCTTACCGTCTCCACGTCGTGGTCTAATTGTTATTCAATAAATTATTATTTGGATGGTTATAATAATTATGTGTAATTGATGTAAATAATAAATATAACTTGATAATGATTCTGTATATATGATATAACATCCAATTATATATTATTTTAATTTCGAAAGAATGATATTGTCGCTCATGCATACGTACGGATTACCGTCTCCACGAACGGGATGAGATTCATTCCCCGTCGTATCCATTCAAGACTAACATTCATTAGATGATTAAAAATAAATTTTAAATACTTGATATAATTTTGGATATGAATAATATACATCCCATACATAAAAAATATGACTCACATAACAAAAAATATAAAGGAAAATGAATCCGTTAACTCCCAAAATAACGATAATACTAAGATATTATTAACAATGAAATGTTAAAAGATCATATATGATATAATATTAATATATATGATTCTTGTATAATTTAATAACAATTATTTCACTATTATAAATTAGGTTAACCTATCCTCAACCAAGGAAAAGTATAAGGTAAGGGTTAATTTCACAATCTCTTTATTATCCGAGGTTGTTTTTACGCAAGTACCTACTGGGACCTCTTTATCATCCACATCCATGTTTCATAAAAATGTATTTCAAAACATTCTTAATATTTTATAGACTATGGGTTAAATTCATTTATACCTTTTTTGACTTTTTATAAGATGTTTATAAAGTAATCTTTCTCTCATTTTCCAAACAAGGTCCTTTATAACCTTTTTGACAAAATTAAGGTAAGAATGTTTTTTTAACTTATACGGTGGGTGCAGCTATTTTCTGTCATTATAACATCATCAAGGCTTCCCTTAAAAGCTTATAAGAATATTTCCAAAATAAATGTTTTCCTTTATAATTATAAAAATTTTAAATTATTTCAAAACAGAAAGAGATATTCCTTTAAAAAAGGTTTTTATTTCATCTATGTCAACATCAGTTGATGGATTTTAAGATTATTTGAAGTTGATTTATTCTGATACAATACTTCCATATTGTATTGAAGGTTTTGTGATATGTTTGAATGTGGATGTGTTATTTTTACACCATTAATTGTTTATGGGTAATGTATTGACATTTCTTGTGCTAGTTTTAATATGAATGTTTATGTTATGTTTAAACCTTTTCATATGAGGAATGCATTGGACTCAGTATGTGATATGTAGAGCCCACTATAGATCCTCGATGCATCGGTACGTCTCATGAGACCAACTAGTGTCTTGGCATAAGGCCTTGAAAAAATGTTATTTGTAGTTTTGAAACAATTTCTTGACTATGTGGTTATGAAAGTCCAACATTATGTATTTCATCATTATGAAAGTGGATATTAATATTTCATGTGATTATTCGACTAGTAGAATATCCATGTGAGTAAGTAAATGGATTTTTTTGATTTATTTTTTCCATATTATGATGAATTTAATGTTGAGAAGTCTTTAGTTTTAGTTTTATACATTGCCTGAAATTTTTTTATGCTTATTTTTCAATGTTTCCACTATATTGTTATCCTTACTGAGCATCTGAGCTCACCCCTTTATATGTTTTATTTTTCCCAGGATGCGAAGAAGTTTATTATGACTGACCTTCATGGATAGTCTATGGGATCTAAGTGTTTTCTATGGAAACAATTTTGTTGTAGTTTTCTATTTCATGATGTAATATAAACCTTATGAATGTATCTAGTACTTACAAGGCTACTAAACTAATCATTCTTTCAAGACTTGATCTTTTGTGATCATTCCAATATTATTTAATAATGCACTGACTCTGGGTAATTGGGGTCGGGGTGTTACACAACGTATCCAACCTCTCCATGAAAATATGTCATCATAATTTTCATCAATACCTCAATGTAGTGACTCATAATACTCTTTAATAATAATATTAAATTCTAAGGATCTATACATACATCCATAGATAGGAAGAACCAATGACACATGTAAATGTGAATTTAGTACCAGATAGTATCATTCTAATAATATCCTACACTAGATGTCACTAAGGGAATACACCATGAGAAGGCAACTCAAAGTACTATGAGTATCCAACCCTCATAGACTATATCATTTGTGTTCCCCAAATTATATCATCCTACTAAAGAACATATATTTAAGAATAGTATCATAACACTTATGGGTTCTCATCATAGTGTGGAAAAACCATGAAATTTTAGTGTGACAACTATTCTTAAGACATTATCACATAATATGTTACATAGATAAAAAATCATGACATGAAAATTAGTTTATTAATATTCAAAACTATGAATGAAGGTAATCATAAATTAAAAATATGTTGGTTTCAGGGAACCAACTCCAACATTAATAAGATTCCTTCATGATTCAACCATTACTAGAACCAAAAGGGTTTAATGTGAATGATGATTGATTAATATAATTATAGGATTATCATGATTTATCTCATAAAAAATCATCCTCAAAATGTCTTACACTTTGAATATATCACATTAACTTTTAGTTCAACCAAAATAGATTTAGGTCTAATCATGTTTTTTAGGTTTTTTTCTCTCATACTCACTTTCTTAATTTATTAAAATAATAAATAATTTATTATGATTTTAAATATAATTTTATTAACAAAATAATATCCCCATATTGTGTCAAACTAGGTGTGCAATTTTGGATCTTTGTGGTGCACCCGTTGAAGATTGAGTCAATACCCAATATTCCTTTTTTAGGGATATTACATTGAGACACATCTGTGTTAGATCCTACATCTAATTATAATTTATAAATAGTGATATTATTTCTAGGAAAACTAAAAACTATTTTTATTATAAGAAATCTCGGACGTTATCCAATATATAAACTTATACCTTAGACCCATTCCAAGGGGTTTCACTTATGTTTTATAAACTAATCCCCAAAAACACTAAAATTGAATGAAAAATAACTAAACACTTGGTTGTTACTAACTAAGGTGACACAATATAAACATAACTTAAATAATACATCAATTTACTTATTTAGATATTACATATCAAAAATTTTTTTATAGCCATAGGATCAAAAGATTTAATATCTTGGAGATTAGCTATGTGAACATCTTATTTTATAAATATTGAAAGCATTAATAAACAATAGTAAACCTGAAGAAACTTTTATAAACATATCACATGATATAATAACCATCATAAACTAGTGGAGAGAAATATATGAAAGGGTTGAGCTTAAACACTTAGTAAGAAAAAAAATATCACAATTTATCAAATCATAAACATGAATGAGATCCTGAGGAAGAAGATAAATATCATATTACAAGATTATAAGAAAATAAATTACAACCCTAAAACATGAAATAAAAACATATTACCACAAAAAGATTATTAAATAAGTAGATTAGATATGACATGGACAAAAATACAGATCAATCATAATAAATGCAATGAAAGCATTAAAGTTTGAAATATTTCAAAAATAAGGCATAACATGAAAATATTGAATATAATTAAAATGGAATTAATCTTTTAAATATGTGATAATAAGATAAATAACTTTGAAATGTGACAAAAATTTAATCATAGAAAAATATCTGGGATAAAACTCATTATGCACCTTCCTATGTGAACAAACTCATTAGGTCAATGTCTAAAAATGCAATCGAACTCATTTTTCAGATGCTAGCATGGGCGAACAAATTTGGTCCATGAGTAATTGTATCCTGAGATTTAAACATAAAATAATGCATTATAAGTGAAATATATGATCCAACCCATCATTATCCATACATATGTGTGACAATTTAAATCATTCATCATTATATCTTAATGAAACCATTGAAAAATATTGAGTTTCTTAAACGTTTCAAAAAAATCACATAACATGACATTAAAAAAATCATAGGATATGAAAAATATCATTTTCTAAAAGGTATCATATTATAATAAAATATAGATTGTGATCAAAACATCACTTCATGAGAGATAAACCATGGATGTAAAAATAAAAACAATTTTTTTCCATAAAACCATTTAAAACATTGTTATAAAATATAAAGTCCAAATTAATTTAATTTTTTTAATAAGTAAAAGAGATGAAATTTTAAAACATATTATAAATATTTATACATAAAAAAGAATAAAAAAGAAACCAAAAAATATCCTATAAATCAGGAGTGGTAAATAATGAAAATAAATTCCTTTCTTAAGATTCTTAGGCAGTAAGAATACCACATTAGAGAAACACTAAATGAATTTAATTTAATAAAATATGTAAGGGAAAATATGAATAATGTAAAAGGAAAAAAATACTTGGATTAAATTAAAGGAAACAATTTATATAGAGAAAATATGGACATGGAAGGGATGATTCATTGGTAAGAATAAGAGTTATTCTTCCCAACATTATACTTTAATTTTGGAATGTGTTTTATGAAAGAAGTGGTTATCAATGATGATAATTAATTTTACTAGAGAACAATATGGAATTATATAACATCCTGATACTGATTTGGTACATGGTTGGCCCAAACCATGCACCTACCTAGTGTAAACCGTGAAATCTAAGGCAGTGGGGGTTTGTCTATTTAGGGAATTGTTTGAAAAACCATGAACCCACCAAGTAGAAACCATGGAACACTATTGAGGGGAACATGGTTAGGGTTCATGGTTTTTATAACCATGCGACCTGACCAAACTAACCAGAAAAATGATTAATTTTATCTTTGAAAATAAATTTAAATTTTCCCAAACCCTTATTTTAACATCCTATGATCCCAAATCCTCAAAACATGGAATCCTAGGTACTGGAGGCTCCCAAGAACCACTTTTGGATCCTCTAAAACCCTTCTTAAGTAGATCAAATCACTGCTAATCTTGTTCAATCCTTCTCTGGTAAGTGATTATTCTATCATAAATTATCTCCCACTATCTCATTATTTATTAATTAGAGTGTTAAATCATATTATTGATGATGGATCTAAAATCCTTTGATTTGAATATTGATCCGAACTTCATTGTTGAGATATGTATTTCCGTCATTTTTTATTTTCAAGTAATGGTGCAAGTTTTGAGTTCCAATTACCATGATTAAAGGTAGGTGGTTCCATTTAATATTTTCCACTTGATTTAATCAAGAATTTATTGATTTATTTTTGAAATTTCATTTAAGTGAATTATAAAAAAACTAATTTTATGTTAATTGGAAATTTTAAATTGACTGGAATGTGATTTTGGGGAAAACCCTCAATTCTAATGGAATTGGAAATTGGGGTGTAATTTGAAATTTATGGTTTTTTTGAAATCTATTTGTGAAATGATATTTTAGAAAAATTACTTAAACTAATTTTATGAGGACCTATGATTGGTTTTATTTGTTAAAAAGGCATGAATTGATTAAAAACCGGTGTTTTTTAATGTGAAATCAGATTATTGAAGCCAGAGATGGGGAATTTTGTTTTAAAATGATTTAAAATGATTTTACAATTATTGATTGACTAATTGAGAACATGTGAGCCTATTTAGTTAGTGGGTTTTTTAGGACAAGAACTCTATGATGGTATTTCACTATCACAAGATTGATGATGAAAAATATAAAAAAATATAGTTAGGTAGATCTTATTTCTGTTGGAATTTTTATGAGATCTATTCATCATAAGACTAAGAGATGTCTATTCACATATTCCACAATCACTAATATGTGTGTGTGTGGATATTATAACTTGAAACTATCATACCATAGATAATATGACCATGTTTCTTATTTTTATTACTTTGATATATATTTCATTTATTATGAAACTAATTTTCTTATGCCTAATTATTTTTAAAAACTATTTTATATAAAAATTTTACTTAAGCCTTTGTTTGAAATGTTTCCATTATTTGAAAAGAAAAGAATGTTTTTTTAAATATTCAATAGTACTTCCATGCCTATTTTGATTAAAAATGTAAGAATGATTTTTTATCATTGTGGAATCTTATTATAGACTAATCGGTGTGACCCTATTAAGATTTTTATCTCACACCCAACCTTTTACATTGGGTATTTAAAGATTTTATGATTGTAGGTTCGATTAAAGGGAACGTGCCTCTTGATGGAGCTGAATTCCATAGTCATTATTAGGTGTTCATTTTATAAATCCACCATATTAACAAGGATATAATAATCCACAAGAGTCTGAGTATTGGTTTATCAAGATCGAGATTTTGTTTGAGTTCTTGGAGAAACCTAATGTGATCAAGGTGAAGTGTGTCACTTTTAAGATTGAAGTACATTACAGAAGATGGTGGGAAATGATGGTTATGGAGGATAAGAATGGGGGTTTATAGTGGATGGGCTTAAAATTTTATTTCACCAAACAATTCAATCTAGAGTCCATAGTGTTGGATATGGCTATATAGTTTTTCCAACTCAAGCAGGATAATAGGACTATTACAAAACATACAATCCAATTTGATGAGATTGTGATGTTTTCACATGAGAATATTTCGAATGATAAGATAAATACTTGATGGTTATATATGGGAATTTGATATGATATTTATTCATATGTTTTTTTTGAATCTTTCCTATTATATTGACATGCTTGATTGGGCATTGATAGACGAGCTTGATCTGGATTGTATGTCAGGGTTGATGGGAGTACCTTTTTCCCCCATTAGATGTTCTATGAGTTCCTATAAATGTAAGAGAAAGTGAGATGATTATTGTGGTGGATCTAGAAATAAGGGTTCTTATAGACCTATGGAAGTTCCTAGAAAAGGCCCTCTAATTTACTTCCAGTGTGGCAAGAATAGGCATTCAAGAAGGATTTTCACCGAGGTACCCAATGTTTGTGGTTACTACGAATGATTAGGTCACTTTATGAAGTTCTGTTGTATATTCTCTACTCCATATAGTGACATGGGATAATCATCATAAAAAATGAATGCAGTGTAATCATATTCTCCATGATCTAAGGGGTTTCATCCATATGCATCCATAACGAAGCTTCTTCACATAGTGGAAGAGTCTCCAGAGGAAGAAGATATGTGTCCAATGACTGTGAGAGGTACTATCACTATAGATTCATCTTTAGTGACTATTTTATTTGATATTGGTGCATCAAATTAATTCATTTTGACTTATATTTTGAATATACTAAATCTTCATATGGAGCTTTCATCTTTTGTGATTGATATTGATACACCCCTCAAAACAAAGAGTGATCATGGACTTTTTTTCCTCCTTATGTCTTATATTTATCAAAGATTAATTCTACTTGGGATTTTATAGTTCTTGACACGAGACCACTTGATGTCATATTCAAGATACATTGGTTTATTTCTAATAAAGATATAATTTACTATTATCTTCGACGAGTCTCATTAACTACACCCGATGGTGTAAGCCATGTATTTTAAAGATTATCGGGCTCAAGGTCAATAAAATCTGGACCATATTATCTAGGATTGGGGAAAGTGATATGAGTGTTTTATTTTGATCTCGAGTGAGAATCCTTGGGTGATGATCTCCCTCCATCTTTCGTCAAATTTCATGGCATTTTTCATTTTTAGTTATTTGGTTTCACACTACTAAGGGGTGTAGATTTTTATATTAATATATTTCTTGGTACTCAACCAATGTCTATACCATCTTACCATATGGAACTAGCTGAAGTGAGATAGTTTAAGAATAAATCAGATGATATTTTAGACAAAGCCTTTATACACCTGAGTGTGTCACCTTGTGCAACACCTTTTCTCCTTTATAAGAAAGCTTATGGAAACTTCACCTATATATTGATTACGAAAAATTCAACTGATCCATGGTAAATAAAAAGTATCCATCACCAAATACTGATGATCTTCTTGAATAATAGAATGGGTTGATGTGTTTCTCAAAGATTGATCTTCGATCTGGTTATCGCCAATTGATATTAACAAAATATAACATTAAAAAAACCACCTTTTGAAGCATGTATGACCATTATGAGTATCTTTTCATGACATTTTTTCTAACCATTTTTCCAATAATAATTATGGATTTGATGAATAAGACCTTCCCTGAGTATGTTGATATGTTTATGGAAGTCTTTGTAGAATAAATCCATGCTTACTGAACATCTGAGGAGGATCATGAGCGTCATTTTAGAGAAGTTCTGGAATTTTTCAAAAACCACCAACTATATGCCAAGATATTGAAACATGATTTCTAGATATAGGAAGTGAATTTATTGGGATATGTTATATCATAACATGGTATCATAGTTGATCCTAAGAAGGTAAAATCTATTATGACATGGGAGAAACCACATAATGTTTTCATGATTCACACCTTCTTGGGTTAATATGGATATTATCATTGGTTATTAATTGATTTATTAATTTGGGATTCTCTGATGACTTCCATAACTCAAAAGGGTATTATATTTTATTGGTATGAAAAATATCAGAGTTATTTTGATGAACCGAAACATCTATTGACTTCTATGTTTCTGTTGACTCTTCTATAGGCTGGGTTGAGCTATGTGGTCTTTTATGAAACATCAAGTTCGTTTTGGGGTTGTGTTATTATGTAGGGTGATAACATCATTTTCTATGGCTCTCAAAATCTTATACCAAATTAGAAGAATTATCCAACCCATTACCTAAAACTCATAGTTGCGATGCATGTATTTAAGATTTTACATCATTAACTTTTCTGATAATGGTATATAGTGTATTTTGACCACAAGATATTGGGTTATATCTTCTCTAAAAAAGATTTTAATATCTATTAGAGGAGTTGGGTGGAGTACCAAAAATATTTTAACATTGATATCATATATAACCTAATGAAAGGGAGTATCTTTGAGGATTCTTTTTGTAGGAAAATTATGACACTAGACATGAAAGAATCATTGGAAGAGGGGAACATGATGGATATTTTTGCATAGTTTCACATTGATGTTATGGAAACAGGGGCTGAGGTTGTTTTAGCCAGTGTTCAATTGACCTTAAATATTTTACAGATGTCTATTTTGGAA
Organism: Viscum album; assembly: GCA_963277665.1. Lineage (NCBI taxonomy): Eukaryota > Viridiplantae > Streptophyta > Magnoliopsida > Santalales > Viscaceae > Viscum > Viscum album. The sequence goes on from OY728146.1 coordinate 750,111,634, forward strand.
TAGAATCTTAATGATGAATTCCATATAATGAGAGACTCTATCTATAGTGGGGAGACCATCACTGAGTGGTTTCTCTCTATGGAGGGTATTATATGTTTTCAAAATCATTTTTTGTGCTGTTATCCGTCATAAAAGCTATGATGGGGGATTTCTATAATCCCTAGTGGGTTTTACACCCAAGAACCACAATAATGTTCTATGATATGAGATAATAATTCTAGTGTCTGGGTATGAGATGGGGCATTTCTAACTTTGTTTCTCATTACAATACTTTCCAACAGGTCAAAGTCGATAACCAATGGACTTCAGTTCTGCTTCATCCACTTCTAATGTAGAATTGGAAGTGGGATGAGTTATCAATGGATTTTTTTGTTATATTTCCACAAACCTAGAAAAATAAGAATGAGATATGGTCTATGATTGATTGGATAGACAAAGTAGAATACTTTTAAACCACTTGAGATATAACCAATGTTGAGGATATAAGGAATTTATATGGGAAAGAGATTGTTCATTTACATGAAGTTCCATATTCTATAGTCTTTTATTGAGATCCTCATTTTACTTCTCAATTTTTAAGAGGAATCGAGGTGGAACTAGGATCTTAGGTTTTCTTGAGTATGACATACCATCCAAAAACTGATTTCCAAGAAGAGAGAGCTATAAATATTTTTGAGGATATTATTCATGTCTGCATCCTTGATTTTGGTGGAGCTTGGGCTGACTATTTGGGTCTGGTTGAGTTTTTATATGACAATAGTTACCATTCCATGATCAGAATGGATCCTTTTGAGGCGTTGTATGGTAGTCCATGTAAATCTCTATTGTGTTAGTTGGAAATCGGTGAAAGATCCTTGGTTGGACCAAGATTGGTTTAAGATATGACAATAAAGTTTTCGTTGATTAATCAGATATTGTTGATGGCATATGGCTGGTATAAATCTTATGCTGATCATAATCATAGACTGTTGGAGTTATGAGTTGGTGACCAGGTGTTCTTGAAAGTTTCACCTCGTTTGGGTTGTTAAAGTATTGGGAGGTAATGGAAGCTTTTTACTCATTTTTGGGACCTTTTTTGGATTTTGAGAAGGTAGGGAAATTGTTTTACAATTTATAATATCATCTATAGTTAATATAGATACATAACATGTTCAATATCTCTTAGATATGAAATTATATTTCTGATCCGTCTTAATTTTTGAGTTGGAGAGATATTGATGTTGAGCCTAATTTATTAATGAATGATAATACAGTTGGATAGTAGATAATAAAAACAAGGTACTTCATAGAAGGATGATATATTTGGTTTGAGTTCCATGTAAGAACAATTCTGATATGTATGGGATGTGGGATAGAAAATCATTGAGAACAGAGCAATGACCTCATCTTTTTGATATGGAGACTTATTAATAGGATTTGTAGGGAAAAAAGTATATATGTTGGGGTGGTTGTAATATCCTATTTCTGATTTCGGGTACTCCTCAAATGTACTTTTTTATCTTGCTCCGGTTGGGGTTCGTCTCTGTTTGTTTTTGGTGTAAAATTGTAATTTTTGGAAAATTCCGAGTTGTGTATGGTTTTCCCAAACTGTCTGCTTACCCATTGTAAACTGTACAACCATATATAGAGGGGGTTTTCGTGTTTGGTACACATTTTGAAAAACCATGCTTCCACAATTTTGAATCCGCTCACCCCAAAAGAGGGGAACACAGTTAGGGTGCACAATTTGCCTAACCGTGCCACCCTACCCAGCTAATCGTGCATACAATAAATCACACTTCTGATTTTTAATTTAAAATTTCATAAAACCTAATTTTAACTTCCTATCAACCCCAAATACTCATAACTCAAAATCCTAGGTCTTGGAGGCTCTCAAGAACCCCTTTTAGGACTTCCAAACCCCTTCCTAGGTGTTTCGAAGCATTGTGAATCTCATTCAATCCCTCTCTAATAAGTGATTATTCTCTCATTCCTTCTATCCCAATATCTCCTTGTTTCCTCCTTTTAGAGTTCCAAATAATCTATTTTGTTGATGGATCTGAAATACTCTTATTTTAATGATGATTTTAGATTCATTTTTGATATCTTCATTTCTATAGTTCGATGTTGGAAAATCCTTCTACAGGTGTTGAGTTTTGATTACTAGGATTAATGGTAGGTGGTTTCAATTAATATTAACCAATTGATTTAACCTTGAATTTCTTGATTTTTTGAAATTTATTTCATTTGAATTCTGAGAATCCAATTTCATAAAAATTGTAAATTTGAAATTGATTTGGAATTAGATTTTGGGAAAAACCCCCAGTTCTAATGGAATTGGAAATTGGGGAGTATTTTAAAATTAATGGAATTTATTAAATTGATTTCTTAAATTATTTTTTAGAAAAATGGATTAAATTGATTCTATAAGGACCCAACATTGGTTTTATCTTATAAATGGGAATGATTTAATTAAAAATCTATGTTACAGTTTTTAATGTGAAATCAACATATTGAAACTAGAGATGAGGGAATTATATTTTAAACTAATTTGAAATTATTTCCACATTATTTATTAATTGATTTATTAAATGTGATCTTGGGAAGTTAGTTGGTTATTTGGGAAAATCATGCTAGGATGGTAATTCACTAGAAATAGATTTATGATGAAAACTATAAGGACCCAGCCTTAAACATTACATTATCTTGAATTAAATGAATAATTCACATTGGGTATCTTTTCAGGTTTATAGTTTTAGAGAATTGGGTCATAACTATTACATTACATCTTAAAAGATACAAAGTAGACACTTCTACTCAGTTCCCATTTTTTTCACAAAATAAAAACTCATGACAAAAAGAGTCATGTCTAGTCCCATGTAGAAGAGAGCATGAATTTTCCTTGATCCCATATTTGACCCTATTCATCTTTAAGTCTTGTGAAAATCATTTAAAAACTTGGGATTATCATATAAAGCTCATTAAGGGTTATAAAATAGAGAACGAAAACATTATTTTTTCAATACATACATAACATAAGATCTTTAATATACCTCATGAAATCATAAGATTTACATAGTAAACACAAATCATATAGGTAACTTGTGGCATGCATAACATACTTACATTGTAGCATTCACAACCACGTAGGGAGGTATATTTGGAATACCCATCATAGTATATTCCCTAAATCTCTTAGGAGAAACATTCACCTTTACCTCTGTCACGCTACCCAATTCATTAGAGAGCTATCTCGGGCTCACCGACCCTAGGTTTATCACGAAACCACCCATATACGTAACAATGCCAAAGAACCATAACATATTCATAACACATAAAACAAATATAAAGGAAAGATAACATTTCCGCATTTCAATAAAAATATATCATTTAAATATATTGACATAAAAAATACATAATCAAAACCATTTTCAATATCAAAATACATATATGGTAATTATTTTCCTTTTAAAAAAATTATGGCTTGTTAAAGAAGACAAAAGATCAAAAAATACTCATGGTAGGGGAAAAGGTCATTGTCACCGCTAACGTTAAAAGAAAATTTTATTTTTGTTGTTTAGTAAAACTTCTCTTAGAAAAAGATTCACATTGAATGAAATAAAATTTCAAAGGTGTTTATACAATACATAAAAGAAAGTTGTGTATAAAACAAAATATTCCTCAATGAAAGGAGATTGAGATGAAGTTCCTTACCTCATGTCTGACTTGACCCGTTTGTTCTTTAATCTCCTAAATAATAAAATAAAGATAATTTATACTTTCTTAATAACCCTTATAAAGTTTATTATTCCTTTTAAATAACTTATTAAAATGTTATAAAAATTTTGTAATCATTTAAGTTAATAATGGTCATTTTTTCGATATTTGGTACCTGAGTCAAAAATGGACTTTTTATTATTACAAGTTGTTCATGTGGTCAAAATTTCATTATATACAGAATGATATTCATGATTTAGATATAATATATATCATATATATCCAGTATATTCATGTATTTATAATAGTACATAACATTTGGATTTAATAATTGAAATACATCATTCATGGAGACGATAAGTCGTACGTACACATGAACGCTACATTCATTTCGATTTCATATTTAATGGAATGAAAACATAATGATACATAAGTATATTATAATTCTAGTATAATATCATATATATAATCTCAATAACTCAATCCTTTATATGTTCCATGTATGTCATGAACGAGTCATATAACTTTGAGGGGGTGGCAGTCCGCACTTCCTCAACTGAAATTATCGCTTTTACCCATAATGAAAACCATAAAGGTATCATATAAATGGAAAATATAGAAGATTAAAAACAATATAAATATAATACATATCATATATAAGTACATTTCCATCATTATGGCCACCAAAAGAGGTTGTAGGATAATATTGAACATTCATCATTTCGTGAGGTATTAGTTTTCCGTCCAGAGACACAGTATGTTTCTTTACCCATGAGATATTGGTGTGTGTAAGTGTAGTTTGAATAATTCTCATAAAAATAATATAGTATATTTATTATACTGAGGTTGTTTTAAAATAAAGGAATAAAAAGATTTTAGGGGGTTGGAGAAGTAAAATAAAACAAAAGAACTTAAGAGAAGACTTTACCTGTAAATCGGGTAACTCCCTTTGGTTTGAACCAAAAGGGTTTCTTGATGTGCCTTCTGCATAAGGTAAGGATTCTCGAAGTAAGAGAGGGATCTTGAGAGATTATTTGGGTAGATGTTGGATGATCCAAGGATCTTGATAGGTGTGATTAATGGGTTAGAGGTGATGGATTTTTAAAAAGGTGGGAGGGGATCTTTAGGAAAGTGTGAAAATAATGTTTTATTATATAATGATTTTCAGTTTCAAAAGGTCCAAAACTTTTTAAAGTCAAAGATACGATGACTCATGGTAGAAATAAAATCATACAATAATAATTGGATAGGTTTTGGATATTATTTTAATCTTTATAATCTTATTTATTTAAATCATTTATTAATGAGGTAAACACTACATCATTATTTTGTCATACATAATTTAATTTATTTGTTGTATAAAAATTGTAAAAAAATACCATAATGTATGAAATCTTTTTAGATTTCCAAAAAATATTTATAGTTGAAAATATAACTTATATAACCATATGTAAAAATTAATTTAATAAAAGATATTTGTTTATGTCATATTTGCCATTACTTTAAGTTAATTAAAATACAGTGTCATTATCACTCTTATGTGGCTCCATGGAGTCCCAAAATAGTCCCAAGGATGCCCATGGTCGTCCATGACTCATACAATAAGTTTAGTACAAGTGTTAAGGTAATTTTGTGTTATTATAATATTGTTTTTACCTTGAATTACGCTATTTACTTTTAATCGCAGTAAATAAAAGTCAAAAGTTACTATTCACCAAAAAATATTTTCATCTTATTAAACCAAATTTTACTTACTAATAACAACCATGTATATTGGATTTTCAAAATTCAATTCCTAGAAGTGGTAAAATTTCATTTAAATTAAAAAGTAATCTTTTTAACTATTACTCAGTGTTTTCACTATTTATCAAAAATTGAAGTTTTTTAGAAAAATACCTAAAATTAAACCTATTCTATATTTGATATTCTGAATTCAAAAATGATGTCTATTTTACCAAATTCAATACATATAATTTTCATTAATTAATTTAAAATTTATTCCCATTGTCAAAACAAAAAACATGTTTTTAATAAATAATAACTATCAAATGATTGACACTTGTTTATGTCCAATTTCGAAGTGAAATTACTTCCAATGGCCAACATTGGATGAAATGGTAAAAATATAATCCAATTACACTTTAAAACCAATAAAAAAGATAATATAATTATAGAGACTCAGGTTTTGGCCATGTCACACTTTGGAATATTTCTACGAATAATTCTAGAGCTAAGCGCGAAGACGGTGTGTGATTCTGAGGCCCGGTGTTCCTGGAATTAATTTTATAAAAATATTAAGTATTTTTATACTATGAACATATCAAGGGTGTGATATCATCTAAACGGTAGCTCAAAATGGGAATCTGAGGGCACAGTTGTGTCTAGAGCGTGCTGTTTACCCTAGGCGGGGTGTAACTTTTTCGGGCGCGGACCTGCTGCGAGAAAAGACACTATGGGAATTTTCATAAATAAAGGAAAAGTTTATTTACGAGCGTCGACTCAAATAAATTCTGAATGGAGTCTCGAATAAAAAATCCGAGTCCGCCGTTGCGTTCAGAATATTGTGTTTAACCTATGAGAGACATAATTTTGGTCGGCTCCAAGTGTCGGGTCGGAGGCCGGTTGCCGAGGAGATGAAATGGAGTATAATTAAAAAAATGAAAATCAATCTTCATCTCCCCCACCTCCTACACGCAGGCAAAACAAACCCAACCCCCTCTCCCTTCGTTTTTCACCGATTCGAGCTGCAACCGTCCATTTTCTGCGCCGATCGTCAGCGGATCGAGCTTCAGGGCGTCGTTATTCACCTAAACCTTCGGCGTTTCGCCTGTGAGGTTGGCGGTTTGAGTTTTACTTTTCCGATACCACTTTTTTACTTTGCATTTCTTCTTTTTGTTGTCGTAGTAGGGAATATCGGGTCTCGAGGGTCATGCAGGAGGTTGTGGATCACAAAACGAACTACTGGGGTGTCTCCGGCGGTCCGCGGAATTTCCACCGGCGCGGTGGCACGCTGGCCTTACCTGCGGAGTGCGGCGGCGTGGTGCGCCGGGCGTCGGAGGGCTGTCGGCCGGTTCAGGCCGGTCCGACCCTCTTTTAATACACAGGGATTTTAAAACCACCGTCTCTTGATCCCTGGAAGTCCGTTTCAGGTTCCGTCTATGGTGACGTGACCCTAGAGACGAGACAAACTATTTGGTGTGGGTTCAGAAGTTTTAAGTTTTGGGATCGTGGCCCTGGAGCTTGAAACGTTGAATAAAATAATAATATTTTATTATTATTCGACTTTGGGCTGTTGTAAATTCTACCCAGAGTGTACGATTGACGTGTCGTCAGTGGCGTTGAGACCCTGGTGATACGACAGAATTTTCATGATGGTTTTCAGGTGTTGGGACTGAGTTTGGGGTGTGGGACCCATGAGGCTGTGTTTGGGCGTTTTCAGAGAAACACAACTTTCGCCCCAAGAGTCCGATTTTGGTGGATTAATAGTCAATCCTGTGTGTTTTTACAAGGGGATCGCAATGGTGCGATTCTTTTGACGAGTTTCGGGATCGATTCCTGGGCCACACTTGAGCTGGCTTCGGTGAATAGTACATTTTTGACCGCGTGTCTATTTGGGACTAATGCATAGTGGATTCCATGTGTTTTTCCAAGGGGATATAAGTGGTATGATCCAATTGATGAGTTTTGATATCGTTATGTGGGCCCCACAGGGGCTAGCTGTGGTGAATAGTTCCTTTTCCACCGGTTGTCCATTTCGGGCAAGTAAACAGCTTATCCTGCATGTTTTTTCATGTGGATCGCAATGGTGGCCTCAGTATCGTCCTTGGTGGTGCGCGAGGTGGCATGGTGGCGGGTCTCTTAGGTTAGTGACGTTTGGACCAGTAGTGGTTAAGGGTACTCCCTTGGTTCGTTCTTATGAGGGTTCATGCAGCATCACAACCTTTTATAGGTTTTCGATCCTCTCGATGAGATGTTTAATCTGTTAGAGTTGTAGCATCCCTCCAGTGGGCCTGGAGTGGATCCTCGAGCATTGTTTTCACTAGGCCGGGTTCTTGGTTTCGCTGTGACTGCTTATCTATGGGCGACAATCCCCTATCTAGAAGGTTAACCACATAGGGTTTGTGGTGTCATCGGGAATATGATCCCCTATGTAGTGGGACGTGCTCAGTAGGGTTGTGGAATTGTCTGGTATACATTCCCTTACTCAACATGTAGGTTATAGTAGGGTTGTAGTATCGTTGGTTATACAATCCTCTACTCAGCGCGTGGTTTTGGTAGGGTTGGTGCATCGTCAGTTCGATCCCCTACATCACGAGTTATACCAGATAGGGTTCCGATATCGTCGTGACAACCTTTAGGAAGGAGACAATCCTATATCTGAGTGAGGTGTATCTGACGAGCTCTAGATCGGGTTGTGGTATCCTCCAGTAGATCCTAGGAGTGATCCCCTATCTGTGAAATCTACGAATGCTAGATCGGGTTGCGGTATTCCCCAGTAGACCCTGAGAGTGATCCCCTATCTGTGAGATCTTCGTATACTGGTGTGGGTTCTGGTATCCCCTAGCGGACCCTAGGAGAGATCCCTTATCCGAGGAGTTTGGTGTTTTTGTTGTTTTAGCGAGTTTTCCTCAGTGACGATATCCGTCGAGCGTGCTCTCTCGGGTGAGTGTCTGTGATGTTTGTGTGGGATCTGATGGAGTGTATCTCTCAGAACAGTGTCATCTGGGATGACAGTGATCGTGGAGTGTGTTCTCTTGGTTGTGAACCGTTGTTGGTGATGAGGTCGGTACCTCCTGTGGCTTGGTATGTGAGTTGAGTATATCTGGATTGTTCAAGGTGAATGTATGGGCATACACCTGGTTTGAGATGACTAGTTGTGTTTAGGAGAGGATGGTCACGAGATGGAGTTTCACTCTTATATGGGTTCCCTCTGGCTGGGATGAGCAGACTGTTGCCTTTCAGTTGCTTTCTTTTGTTTTGGGTTTTTGGGGAACCTACTGAGTATTGTTATACTCACCCATGGACGGGCTTTGCCCGCACATGTTTTTGTCTTATGAAGACCACATGCGTTTCGACGGAGTCCTGAGAGGGCCCAGAGTAGGCGGAGCTGAGTGAGCGGGACTGACCGTGGAGTCTTATCGGAGCTGTGCCAAGGAGATTTCCGATTGTGCTTTTGGTAGCGTACCCCTTCTTCCGAGCATGTTGGACGCTTTGGTATTTTTCTTTTGTTGGGACCTATTTGGCCCTTTTTTACTTATGTTGCACTCTGGTTTGGGATAGTTGTTTGAATGCATGTTCTTTTCAATTTTATATATCTCTACACTATTGCATGGAGGTGTATGTGGGTGTGTGTACAGGTACCTTGGATTAATTCCTCCCATGTGTGTGATTGCCTACTCGGTGCTAGAAGCCATCCCCTGGCCTATTAGAGGCGGGCTTAGGGTGTCTCGACTCGAGCCCCATTGGGTTAGGTCATGACAAAATGGTATCAAAAGAGGTTCCACCTTTGGGATCTCATAGCGTAGCTGGTCCAGCTGTGAGTTTGGTTTGGGTTGCATATAAGCAGTGTTATGATGTTTCGAGCTCGGATTTCAGGCCAGAGACTCCAGTGTTGGTGCGTCGGCAGACGTATCCATACACCAGGACTCTGATAACATACCTTTAGACTCAAGATATCCATAAAATGGTTGAATGGTAAAAATAGTAGATGGATCATATAGGACTGAGTTTTGGGTTTTTTCTGGTCCTTCTTGAGTCAGCTCACCAGATATACTCTTTGAATGTGGTGCGTCTTGAATTTATTTCAGGATGCCTCCATGACGACATCTAGTGAGGGTTCTGTAGTGGGATTTTGGTACCGATCCTCCACGTCTAGATGTTGTAGACTAGGGAACAGGTTCTGAGGCTGGACCTCCAGGTGGTCTGCCAGTTGAGCCACCACCCGTCGAGCAGCTGGTTGTGCTGGCAGTGCAAGATGAGGTTGCGCGAAGGCTGAGTGCACTACACGAGTTCCAGAGGCAGCGAACTCTGAGGTTTCGGGGTGATCCATACCCTCAGGAAACTGCTGACTAGCTCGAAGCAGTCACCAGTGTTTTCTGCCTAGTGAGGACACCTCCAGATCAGATGGTGGTCCTAGCGGTGAGCCTTCTGCATGGTTTGACTGGGCGATGGTGGAGTTTGGTGATGCATTCCCACGAAAAGGAGACGCTCACATTGTAAGAGTTTGAGCGGCTCTTCAGGGAGGAGTTCTATCTGGTGACGCTGAGGTCAGTGCGGATCCAAGAGCTTTTGAAGCTTCGATAGGAGGGCATTATCGTGTCAGAGTACTTAGCAAGGTTTTACAGACCTCTTGCGTTACTCCCTGGAAATGGTTCGAGACCTATTCTTTAGGTCTTGGACCTTTGCATAGGGCCTACTCAGGGACTTCAGGGTGGGTGTGGTTTCTTTTTGTCTGCCCACCTATGCTGGAGTGATGGAGGGAGCGTTGGTGGTGGAGAGATTTTTGGCCGAGCAGATCCCGCCTGTTAGTGATGGGCATGAAAGTGATGAGCTTTCGTCAGTCAGATCAGCATCTGGTAGCTGGTGGTAGACTCAAGGGTCTGAAAATGGCCGACATTTCAGGAGGCGACCCCAGGATGGAGAATCTGAGGCTCAGGGCTCACAGGGCTCGGAGGCCAGTTTGGGTCAGCCGTAGGAGAGGCGGTGTTACGCATGCGACGATTGGGGAAATCTTTCTAGAGATTGTCTGACCCATCGTGAAACTCAGAGGGAGTTAGTCGACAGACCGCCTTGGCAGAGGCAGCGTCTTGAGAAAAGAGGTCCGTAGGGTGGCGGACGTGGCGACGAAGCTAGTGCAGCAGCAGGAGGTGGTATGCGATATCAGTTTCCACCACCCCTACCCCTAGGTGGTCCATGCCAATCTCAGGGAGCTGAGGGACGAGGGAGAGGATAGCTGCATGCCCAAGAGGATCTTGACCCAGAGGATCCGTGGATGGATAGAGGTACACCTTGTGTCCTTTCTACTTTCTGCAGTAGCTAGTTAGACACTGTTTAGCGGTACTCTTTCCTTTTCGTTGCTTTCTTGAGTTTTGTTTAGGGCATTGGTAAGACCCTTTGTGGGTGTTATTCGGCGTGCTTCGAATACGTGAGGAATAGGGATCCTTCCCCCACCGAGATGCATTTTTGTGATGCGATTAAAACCGTGCTGGCGAGACAGTGCTGCATAAAGAGGATAGTGTTGAGGTTTGGTGGATGAGTTCCTCTAACTTATACATTCGGGCAAAGGTGCTTGTTGGCAAACTCGTTGTCATGGGAGACCCAGTTGGGAGTCCAGTAGCTTTCCTTGTGCTTATATATTTTCTAGGGAGAAAAGTTCAAAGGGAAGAGGATGTACCGACTCGGGTTTTGTCCTTGTCAGACTTTAGAATATTTCTATGAATAATTCTAGAGCTAGGCATGAAGACGACGTACGATTCTGAGGCCCGGTGTCCCCGGAATAAATTTTATAAAAATATTAAGTATTTTTATACTATGCACATGGAGAGGGTGTTATTTCTTCTAAACTACATCTTAGAATGGGAATCTAAGTGAACTGTTGTGTCCGGAGCCTGCCTTTTACCCTAGGCGGGGTGTAACTTTTGCGGGCGCGGACCTGCTGTGAGAAAAGCCACCAGTGGAATTTTCGTAAATAAATGGAAAAGTTTATTTATGAGCATTGGCTCGAATAACTTCTGAACAGATTCTCGGATTGAAAATATGAGTCTGCTGTTGTGTTCATAACGCTGTTTTTAACCTAGGCGCAACATAATTTAGGTCGGCACCGGGTGTCGGGTTGGAGGCGTGTTGGCGGGGAGATGAAATGAAGCATAATTACATAAAATAAAATGAAAATAAATATTCATCTCCCCAAACTCCTACGCACATGAGGAATGAACCCAAACCCCTATCCATCTGTTCTTCGCCGATTTGAGCTGCAACCGTCTGTTCTCTGCGCCAATCGTTAGCGGATTGAGCTTCAGGGCGTCGCGGGCGTCGTTCTGCACCCGAAGCTTCAGCGTTTAGCCCGTGAGGTAGGCGGTTTGAGTTTTAATTCCCAAATCCCGTTTTTTTCTTTGAATTTATTCATTTTTTATCGTAGAAGGGAAGATTGGGTCTCGAGGGTCACGTAGGAGGTTGCAGATCGCAAAACGGACCGCCGGGGTGCCCCCGGCGGTCCGCGGAAGTTCCACCGGCGCATAAACGGCGCGACGGCGGACCCGCAACGGTCTGCGGCGGCCGGCCGCCCGGGGCGGCAGCGCGATGGCCTGGATTGTGGAGCACGGCGGAACGGTGCGCCATACAGCAGAGGCCCGCCGGCCAGGGCGGGTCGGCGGTGGCGGCAGCCGGCGCGGGCCGGCCGGTTCAGGCCGGGCCGCCCGTCTTTTAATACACAAGGGTTTTAAAACCCCCCGTATCTTGCTCCTAGGAAGTCCGTTTTTCATACCGTCTGTGGTGACGCAACCCTGGAGACAAGGAAAACCCCTGGGTGTGGGTTTTGGAGTTTTCAGTTTTGGGGTCGGGGCTCGGGATCTTGAAACGTCGAATAAAATATTAATATTTTATTATTATTCCACTTCGGGCCGTTGTAACTTCTACCCAGAGCGTCCGATTGACGTTCAGTCAATGACTTTGAGACCCTAATTATACGGTGGACTTTTCTTGATGGTTTCTTGGTGTTGGGACCAATTTTGTGGTGTGGGCCCCATGATTCCACGTTTGGGAGTTTACGAAGAAATGCAACTTTAGCACGAGGAGTCCGATTTTGGCCGATGCATAGTCGATCCTGTGTGTTTTTCCGAGAGGATTGCAATGGTTCAATCCGTTCAATGAGTTTCAGTATCGAGGCATAGACCTCACCTGAGATAGCTTTGGTGAAGAGTATATTTTTCATCGGGTGTCCGTTTGGGATGAACAAGTAGTGGATTATGTGTGTTTTTCCGAGGGGATCATAGTGGTATGATCTGCATGATGAGTCCTGGGATTGTTGTGTAGGCCCCGCATGGGCTAGCTACGGTGAATAGTTCCTTTTTCACCGGTTGTCCGTTTCGGGTGAGTAGACAACCTATCCTGAATGTTTTTTCTGCGTGGATCACAATGGTGGCCCTTATATCGGCCTTGGAGGTGCGTGGGGTGGCATGGTGGTGGGTCGCTCGGGTTAGTGACGTTTGGACCAGCAGTGGCTGAGGGTACTCCCTTGGTTCATTTTTATGAGGGTTCACGCGACATCACAACCTTCGTATGGGGTTTTGATCCTCTCGATGGGATGTTTAATCTGTTAGAGTTGTGGTATCCCTCCGGTGGGCCCAGAGCGGGATCCTCTAGCGTCGTTTTCCCTAGATCGGGTTCTTGGTATCGTTGTGACTGCTTATCCATGGACAGCAATCCCCTATCTAGTAGGTTAACCCTGTAGGGTTTGTGGCATCATTCGTAATATGATCCCCTATGCAGTGGGCCGTGCTTAGTAAGGTTGTGGCATCGATGGGTATATGATCCCCTACTCAACATGTAGATTATAGTAGGGTTGCATTATTGTTGGTTATACGATCCCCTACTTAGTGCGTGGTTTTAGTAGGGTTGGTGCATCATTGGTTCGATCCCCTACATCGCGATTTATACCAGATAGGGTTCCAATATCGTAATGACCACCTTTAGGCGGGAGATGATCCTCTATCTGAGTGACGTGTATCTGACGAGCGCCAGATCGGGTTGTGGTATCCCCCAGCGGATCCTGTGAGTGATCCCCTGTCTGTGAAATCTACGAATGCCAAATTGGGTTACGGTATTCCCTAGTGGACCCTGGGAGTGATCCCTTATCTGTGATATCTTCGTATACCGGTGTGGGTTCTGGTATCCCCTAGCGGACCCTAGGAGCGATCCCCTATCCGAGGATTTTGGTGTTTTTGTTGTTTCAATGAGTTTTCCTCAGTGACGAACTCCGTCGAGCGTGGTCTCTCCAGTGAGCATATGAGATGTTTGTGTGGGATCTGATGGAGTGTATCTCTAAAATGCGTGTCATCTGGGATGATAGTGATCGTGGAGTGTGTTCTCTTGGTTGTGAACCGTTTCTGGTGATGAGGTCGGTACCTTATGTGGCTTGGTGCGTGAGCTACGTATATCTGGATTGTTCAAGGTGAATGTATGTGAATACACCTAGTTTGAGCTGACTAGTTGTGTTTAGCCGAGGATGGTCAAGAGATGGAGTTTCACTCTCGTCTGGGTTCCCTCTGGATGGGATGGGAAAACTTTTTCCTTTCAGTTTCTCCCTTTTGTTTTGGGTTTTTGGGGTACTACTGAGTATTGTTATACTCACCCCTGCACTGGCTTTGCCCGCACATGTTTGTGTCTTATGCAGACCACATGTCTTTCGACGAAGTCCTGGGAGGACCCAGAGCAGGTGGAGCTGAGTGAGCGGGATTGACTATGGAGTCTTATCGAAGCTGTGCCGAGCAGCTTTCTGGTGGTTCTTTTGGCAGCGTACCCCTTCTTCCGAGCAGGTTGGATGCTTTTGTAGTTTTCATTTGGTGGGCCCTATTTTCCCTTTTGTACTTCTATTGCACTCTGGTTTGGGATAGTTGTGTGCATACATGTTATTTTTAGTTTTATATATATCTACACTATTGCATGGAGGTGTATGTGGGTTTGTGTGTACAGGTACCTTGGGCTAATGCCTCCCATGTGTGTGATAGCCTACTCAACGCTAGACGCCATCCCCTGGCCTATTGGAGGCGTTCCTGGGGTGTCGCAGCTCGAGCCCCATTGGGTCGGGTCGTGAAAAAAACCATATAAATAAATTAGATTAAAAGGCTGTTTTGAATTAAAGTACAGTATTTTCACTATTCATTAAAAAATGAATTTTTTCAGAAAAATACCAAAAATTTACTCAAAATTAAATTCCGATGTCCCGATTCTAAAGAAGAATATTATTTTTTCAAATAGAATATATAAATGTGACCAAAACAAGATTTAATGAGGGTTCACCACTAAAAGGTGGAAAATTGACATTTTAAAAAATATTCGAGTGTTTATGCTTGAAATTATATTAATTAATATTTTAAGCCTCTAACTTTTATTGGATAAATGTATAAAAATTTAACAAACATATATAATAATATTCTAGTAAGTTCTATTCATTCCCGCTATTACAACGGTTAGGCGTTAACTTCCATTTAAAATAATGTTTTATTATTATTTTTTAGTATGACTCAGCCTTGTGTGCAACGTAATATTTCAAAGAAACCTGTTGTTGCGTATTGGGAACACCATCGAACATAGAAACCCCTTTAAAGTAGATTTAATATTTAGTTCACAATTATTAATAATTATGAAAATGTATTATTTTTATTTACATGGGATGTTACATCCTTCCCCCCTTTTGGAAATTGCAACCTCACAATTTTTATTCACTTGTCAAATAAGTAGGGGTATTTATCCCTCATAAAAGTTTCAGATTCCTATCTTGACTCTTCAACCATATGGGGTTTCTATAAAACCTTTACCTTGTGAATTACCGTATTCCGCAACACTTACTCTCTACAGTCAAAAATATGAACTAGTTGTTCCTCATTAGAGAGATTCTATTCCAACTGATCTACCTCTGGACAAAAAACATGAGATGGATATGGCATATACTTTCTCAACATTTAAACATGAAAAAATTGTGTAACTAGGACAAACTTGGAGGTAAAGCCACTCTGTACGCAATTGATCCAACTTTATCCAGGATTTCATAATATCCAATGAACCTTAGACTCAACTTTCCCTTCTTCTCAAAATGCATCACACTTTTACATGGAGAATCTTTGAGAAAGACATGATCACCAAACTCAAAAGAAAGATCCTTCCTCCTATTATCCGCATAACGTTTTTTCCTACTCTGAGATGTTCTCATGTGCTTCTGAATAAACTGAACCTTTTCTTCCATCTCTTCTACAAATTTTGGTTCTATCAGCTTCCTTTCACCTAGTTTATCCCCAAAAGCTGAAGTTCGATAACGCTTTCCATATAATGCCTCAAATGCAACCATCTTTATACTGGAATGAAAATTGTTATTATAAGAAAATTTAACCAAACAAATATGTTGCTCCCAACTTCCCTGGTAATCCAGTGAACAAGAATGTAGCATATCCTCCAAGGTCTGAATTGTTCATTCTGACTGCCCATATGATTGTGGATGAAAATTTGTATTAAAATGAAATTTATTACCCAATGACTTCTAAAGGCCATTCCAAAAGATAGATGTAAACCTGGGATCATGATAAGATACAATTGAGAGGGGAACACCATGCAAACTGACTATCTCTTTATCATACAACTGATAAAGTTAATCTAGAGACAAAGTATCTTGAATAGGAATGAAATGAGCAGATTTAGTCAATCTATCAATAATAACCCAGATTGCATTATTTTCTCGATATGTCTTCGGTAATCCCACAACGATGTCTATGGATATATTTTTTGATTTCCACTCTAGAACCGGTAAATACTGAAGCATCCCTTTTGGTAACTGCCACTCTTCTTTAACCTACTGACAAGTCAAACACTTCATAGTAAAATCAGCAATATCTCTTTTCATTCCATCCCACCAGCTATACTCCCGAAGATCTCTGTACATCTTAGTACAGCCAGGATGAACTAAAAATGGGGAACTATGAGCTTCACATAACAACTCATTCATCAACTGTGAATCACAAGGCACACATAATCTCTTTCCAAATCTCTAAACACAATCATTATCAATGTTATCTTCATGAAAATTACCTTTTTGAACCAACTCTACCTTTTTCTGCAACTCACTGACTTCCTTCTATGCTTTCTTTATTCTGTTTGATAGAGATGATCTCACTAACACCTAAAACAAAACAGAGGAATTTACTACACTAAAAACTTCTATGCCAATGTTCATCAAATAAAAAACCAAAGTATATCATTCCAAACATATCATGGTTAATAAAGCATTACTCTTTCGACTCAAAGAATCAGCCACATTATTTTCTTTTCCCATATGGTAAAGGATAGTGAAACCATAATCCTTGATTAATTCAAACCATCTCCTCTATCTCATTTTCAATTCCTTCTGAGTGAATATATACTTCAAAATTTTTTGGTTAGTATATATTTCACATTTTACTCAATACAAATGATGCCTCCAAAAGTTTAAAGAAAAAAAATAGCTAATTCCAAATCATGTGTAGGGTAATTTAACTCATGAGGTTTCAACTGACGTGAAGTATAAGAAATTACCTGATCATTCTGAATAAGGACACAACCAAGGCCTTTCAATAAAGCGTCACTCTAAATAACAAACCCACCATTTCTGGAAGGTAGTTACAAAACTGGAGCATTCACCAATCTTCTTTTAAATTCCCAAAAACAATCATCACATTCTTTTTTCCAAGTGAACTTAACACCTTTTCGAGTTAACTTTGTCAGTGGGCAAGATAAACTTGAAATATTCTCAAAAAACCTTTGGTAATAACCTGCCAAACCAAGAAAAATACGAATCTTGGTTATATTTGTGGGTCTTATCCATTATTGAACAACTTTTGTCTTAGTAGGATCAACAATTATGCCATTTCTTTTGAAACAATGTGACCAAAGAAAAAATTTTCTATAACCAAAACTCACACTTGCTGAATTTCCCGAATATTTTCTTTTCTTTTAAAGTTTGCAAGACAACCTTTAATTGACTTTCATGATCCTATTTAATTTTAAAATAAACCAAAATATCATCAATGAACACAACCACAAATATATCCAAGAACTCACAGAAAATTTTATTCATAAGATCCATGAATACAGTAGGTGAATTGGTTAAACCAAAAGGCATAACTAAAAATTCCTACTGAAAATATCTAGTGCAAAGCACAATATTTGGAGTGTCTACTTCCTTTAATTTCAACTGATGGTACCCCGACCTCAATTCATTCTTCAAAAAATACTGATCTCCCTGGAGCTGATAAAAAAATAATCGATATGTGGCAAAGGATACTTGTTCTTAAAAATGATTTTATTCAATGCTCTATAATCAATGAAAAGTCTCATTGAACTATATTTATTTATAACAAATAAGACAGAAGCACCCCATGGTGATGTGCTAGGTCGAATGAAACCTTTATCTAATAACTCCTGTAATTTCTTTTTTAACTCTAAAATTTCAATTGGATCCATTCGATAAGGGGGTTTTGAAATTTGATTAGCTTCAGGAACTAAGTCAATAGTAAATTCAACTTCCCAATGAGGTATAATACTAGGAAAATAATCAGAAAAAAACATCAAGATACTGATTTACCACTGGCATATTATTAATCTGAACAGTTCCTTTATTTTCAACAATATGTGCAAGGTAATATTCATTTCCATCTTTTACTAGTTTCTCAAATTTCTAATAGGTTATCAAAAGTAAGGGTTCATTCTTGTACAAAAACTGAAATTATTTTAAAAAATAAACCTCTTTCGCTCTGTATTCAATCTTAGCATGATAAACAGAAAGCCAATACATACCCAGAATAACATCAAACTCTACTAGGGAAAAAAATAAGGTTTGTAGGCAGATTCTTTCCACACACAAGGATATGAAGGTTCTTATAATTTCTTTTGGTCTCAAAATTTCTCTCGGTGTTTTTCCAATAAGATTAGGATTCTTATCTTGATATGAAATTATCAATTTACTAGAAAACTTCTCAGAAATGAATGAATGTGTAGAACCTTAATAAAACAACACATTGGCATAATCTGAACAAACAAATATTGTACCTAATACTACTTCATTTGATGGACCAAAATCTTATGAAGTAGTTGAAAATGATTTCACCACCCCTTTCTGCTTGTATTATGGCTACTTTCTCTCAGTTGAGTTCTTCGTTGGACACTCATTTGAATAATGACCTATTTCATTTCGAATAAAACATTTTATTGATAGTAAATCAGATTTTTTCTTACCATTACCTCGATATTTTTAGTGCAATTATGAGCTTTATGTCCCATTTTACCACGTCGGTTGCACTTACTAGAATTCAAAAGACATTCCCCAACATTCTTTTTACCACAATTTTCACAAACTGTAAACTTAATTTTCTTACGATTAGACTTTTTTGAAGAGTTCTTCTCTTTCTCCTGGCACCTTGACATCTTATTCTATTGGTTGTCAAAGAAGACCTAATCATCAGGAAACTCATTTACACCTTCTCCGCACATCGAACAATATTTTCTTAAATTTTGAACTCATGAGAAGCTAAATCCCTTCAATACTTTTGATTTAATCCTAAGTAAAAATGGTTGATTTTACTATGAAGATCTCGTATGAAATTTGGAGCATATCTTGCCAGTCGGGTGAATTTTGCTTCATAAGAATCCACTGATTCGTCCTCCTGCCTCAATTCTAGGAATTTTTTTTCCATCCTAATATGAAAAACCTTAGGAAAATATTTCTCAAGAAACATTCCTTTGAATTTTTCCTAATCAAGAGAATCAATCTCCTCACTATCCCTGATATTTTTGTCCATAAACCACCACTAATTAGATTCGCCTTCAAAATGATAAACAGAGAGACTAACCTTTTGATGTTATGAACACCCCATGACATCAAAAATCTTCTCCAATGCTTTAATCCACCCTTAAGTTAGCATAAGCTTAGATGATCCTCTGAAAGATGGGGGATGTTGCCTCATGAAATGCTCAATTACTGACATGCTCCTCTATGGTTGATCTGGATGATCTCATGCATGGATACCACAACCATTTATAGTCTGAGTCAACTATTCCATCACTGCAACAAACTGTTCAGTTTTGATTCCGACTATCTCAAGTTGCTGATTTGGAAGGTTGTCTTTCCCTTGGGGTCGTCCCATCAAAGCTGCCCTGCTTCCTCTGCAGAAAACCATACTGAATACAGAGATATCTTAGGCGAAATAACCTGGTAATATGTAAATGATATCATTTCAATATTAACATAAATTAATTTATGGATATTAATTTAACAATACCCTAACACCTAAAGTTATCTAAACCAACCATTGGTACCAACCATAAGGACACAACCTTAAACATTACATAATCTTGAATTAAATGAATAATTAACATTGAGGATATTTTCACGTTTATAGTTTTAGAGAATTAGGTCATAAATATTACATTACATCTCAAAAGTTACAAATTAGACACTTCTACTTAGTTCCCATTTTTTCACAAAATAAAACTCTTGAAAAAAAGAGTCATGTCTAGTCCCATGTTTTAGACAACATGACTTTTCCTGGATCCCATCCTTGACCCAATTCATCTTTAAGTCATGTAAAAAACATTTCAAAACTTAGGATGAACATAAAAGTATTAGTAAGGGTTATAAAACAATGAAAGAAAACATTAGTTCATCAATACATACATAACATAAGCTCTTTAACATACCTCATGAAATCCTTAGATTTACATAGTAAAAACAAATCATAAAGGTAACATGTGGCATCCATAACATACTTAGGTTGTAGCTTTCACAGCTACGTAGGGAGTTACATTTGGAATACCCATCAAAACATATTCCCTAAATATCTTAGGAGAAACATTCACATTATACTTTGTCATGTTACCCAACGCATTGGAGAGCTATCTCGGGCTCACTCGCCCTAGGTTTATCATAGAACAACCCGTATACGTAACAATACCAAAGAACCATAACATATTCATAACACATAAAAAAATATAAATAAAGATAACATTTCCACATTTCAATCACAATATATCATTTAATTATATTGACATAATAAATCCATTATCTAAACCATTTTCAATTCCAAAATATTTAACATCGTATAGGGTATTTATTTTCCTTTTAAAAACATTACGTCTTGTTAAGGAAGACAAAAGATCAAATAATAATCATGGCGGCGAAAAAGAACTTTGTCACCGCTTACATTAAAAGAAACACTATTTTTTTCATTTAGTAAAATGACTTGTAGAAAAAGATTCCCTTTGAATGAAATGAAATGTCAAAGGTATTTAAACAACATATAAAAGAAAGTCATGTATAAAACAAAATATGCCTCAATAAAAGGAGATTGAGACGAAGTCCCTTACCTCATGTATGACTTGACTCATTCGTTCTTTAATCTCCAGAATAATAAAATAAATTTAATTTATACTTTATTGAGAACCTTTTTCAAGATTATAATTCATTTTAAATCACTTATTACCATTTTATAAACATTATGTAATCAATTAAGTTAATAATGGTCATTTTGTCGATATTTGGTACTTGAGTAAAAAATGGACTTCTTATAATTACAAGTTGTTCATGTTTTCAAAAGTTCATTATATCCAGAATGATATTCATGATTTATATATCATATATATCATATATATCCAGTATATACATTTATTTGTAATCGTACATAACATTTGGTTCTAAGAAATGAATTGCACCGTTCATGGAGACAGTAAGTCTTACGTACACATGAATGTTACTTCCATTTCAATTTCATATTTAATGGAATTAATATAGAATGATACATAGGTATATTAAAATTCTAGTATAATATCATATATATAATCTCTTTAACTCCATCCTTTATATGTTCCACTCATGGCATGAACGAGTCATATCACTTTGAGGGGGGGGGGGGGGGTAGTCCGCACTTCTACAAATGAAATTATCGCATTTACCCATAATGGAAACCATAAAGGTATGATGTAAATTGAATATACATAATCATAAAAACAAAATAAATATAATATATATCACATATAAATACAGTACCTTAATAATTGACACCATAAGAGGTGGTAGGAGAATATTGAACAATCATCGTTTCATGAGGCGTTAGTTTTCCATCAAAAGAAACAGTATGTTCTTTACCCATTAGATGGAGGTGTATGTAAGTGTAGTTGAATAATTATAATAAAAACAAAATAGTATATTGTGGATACTGGTTTTGTTATAAAATAAAGGAATAAAAAGAGTTTATGGGGTTGGAGAAGTAAAATAAAACAAAAGAACTTAAGAGAAGACATTACCTTTAAATCAGGTAACTCCCTTTGGTTTGAACCAAAAGGGTTTCTTGAAGTGCCTTATGATTTAGGTAAGGATACTTGAATGAATATAAGGATCTTGAGAGATTATATGGAAGGAGTTTGGATAATCCATGGGGCTTGAGAGGTGTGAGTAATGGGTTAGAGGTGGGGGCTTTTTATAAGGGGGGAGGAGGGTCTCTTTAGGAAAGTGTGAAAATATTAATTTATTATGTAATGATTTTCGGTTTCTAAAGGTCTAAAACTTATTAAAGTAGAATATAATATGACTCATGGTCGAAATAAAATCATCCAATAAGAATTTAACAAGTTTTGGATATTATTTTAATATTTATAATCTTATTCATTTAAATCACTTATTAATGAGGTAAACACTGCATCATTATTGTTTCATACATAATTTAATTTATATGATGTATAAAAATTATAAAAAATACCATATTGTTGAAATATTTTTAGATTTACAAGTAATATTTATAGTCGAAAATATAACTTATATAGCCCAATGTAAAAATTAATTTACTAAAATATATATGTTTTTGTCATTTTTTCTTTTACATTAAGTTAATTAAAATTAATTGTCATTATCACACATAAGTGGCTTCATGGGGTCCTAAAACAGACCTAATAATGCCCATGGTAGGACATGAATCATCCAATATGGTTAGGACAAGTGTTAGGGTAATTTTTTATTATTATAATATTGTTTTTACCTTGAATTATCCTATTTTCCTTTAACCGTCGTAAATAAAAGTCAAACATTACTATTCACAAAAAAATATTTTCATCTTACTAAACCAAATTTTACTTAATAACAATAACCATGTATGTTGTATTTTCTAAATTCAATTCATAGAAGTGGTAAAATTTTATTTAAATGAAAAATTCAGCTTTTTAACTACTACTTAGTGTTTTCACTATTCATAAAAAATTTATGTTTTTCATAAAAATACCAAAAATTTAGCCTAAGATATATTTTATATTTCAAATTCAAAAAAAATGTCTATTTTACAAAATTCAATACATATAAGTTTCATTAATTAATTTAAAATTAATTCCTGCCGTCAAAACAAAAAACGTGTTTTTAAGAAATAATAACTATCAAAAGATTGACACTTGTTTATGTTCAATTTCAAAGTGAAATTATTTACAATAACCAACATTGGATGAAAGGGTAAAACTATAATATAATTACACTTTAATAACAATTAAAAAGATAATATAACCATGTAAATAAATTAGATTAAAAGACATTATTGAATTAAAATACAGTATTTTTCACTCTTTAATAAAAAATTAATTTTATCAGAAAAATACCAAAAATTTACCTAAACTAAATTTTGATATCCCGATTCTAAATAAGAATTTTATTTTTTCAAATAGAACAAATAAAAGTGACCAAAACTATATTTAATGAGGGTTTACCATTAAAAGGTGGTAAATCGACATTTTAAAGAATATTAGAGTATTTATGTTTAAAATTAGATCAATTCACATTTTAAGCCTATAAATTTTGTTGGATAAATGTTAAAACATTTAACCAACATTGATAATCATATTGTAGTTAGTTATATTCATTCTCTCTATTACAAAGACTAGGCATTAACTACCATTTAAAATAATATTATATTATTATTTTTTTAGTATGACTCACCCTCGTGTGCAACGTAATATTTCAAAGAAACCCGTTGTTACGTATCAGGAATGCCATCGAACATAGAAACCCCTTTAAAGTAAAATTAATATTTAATTAAAAAATATTAATAATTATGGATATTTATTATTCTTTATTAACTTGGAATTTTATAAAAACTATAAAAATGTAGTGAGGAATATCATATTCTCGTTGGAATGTTGATGAGTGCTATTTTTTTCCTGAGCCTAAGGGATGTGTGTACACATGTTCCATGATTAGTGATATGAGAGATTTGGTATCCTAATACTTGAAACAATTGTACCACATGGAATATGACCATGTTTATTATTTTTATTAAATATATATATATATTCCATTGATTGCGAAACTTATTTAATCATGATTAGAAATTTATATAAACTATTTTATATAATTTTTTTACTTAATAAATTGTTTTAAACGTTCCTATGATTTAAAACTAAATGAATTCTTTGTTTTAAATATTAAATTGTAACACCGTTCCAATTTTTATTAAAATATAATTCATTATTTATTTATCATTTTGGATTATTATTATGGAACACTTGGTGTGTCTCTATTTGGATTTTTATCTTAAACCCTACCTTTTCATTTGTGAATTTGTATATTTTCTGCTTCCATGTTTGAGTAAGTGGAATTTACCTCTTACAGGAGGTGTATATTCTTGACCCTTTGGAAATTGAGTGTTGATACTTTAAGGATGGTGGAGTTTTCCTGTCTGCTTTGATTACTTTTCTGATGTACTGCTTGGGTTTTGGACATACCTAATGGGTTTCTGGTACTATATCCTTTTTTAATTTTTGATCATGTAGATATGTATCTATTTCTTCCATTGGGTTTTTTTGAAATTTTTTTCTCACTTTTTATTATGCATGATGTCGTGTTCTAGTTACCAACCCATGGGGATCCCGAATTCTGTTCGGGACCTATCAGGGTCGAATTAGTTATCGGGGTATTGATGTATCTAGGATGGTTCATTTCAACTACTATATAAAATTGTGGAATGGTAGTTCCAATTAAATATTGAAAATTATTTTTAATTAAGAAATAATTTGACCTAATGAATCAAATTTTGAGTCGATGAAACCCATACCGATTTTGTAACTATTGATATAAATCCCCATGAGATAAATAACATAGAATAGAACATTTAATATTATGGATATAAGTTAATCATGATATAAAACATTAATGGGGTGGTATATAAATCATTATAAAGTAAATATGGTGTATAATAAGAATTATATCTCAAGGGAATGAAAATTGAGACAATAAACCCTTACAATGGTCTAAATTCATTCTATACACATGCCTCACATCCTAGATAATCAAATTAATTTAATTAGATAACTTATCAGGAGAATTATTATTCTATATTTTATTTAATAAGGTCTATTTATTGTTATATTCTATTTATTTATTATATTATTTTTTCTTATTTTTGTGTGAAAATGGAATTAGTGTCTGCTTATTTTAGTAATTTTAGTCGTCAAAGACAAAAATTTAATTCTAAGTTAAATAAATAATATGACCTTTATATAACAATAAAAAACAATTTTTTTCTTATTAAATTATAATAATTTTAGTATTTAATTTCCTATATTTATCCATGATATAATTTTATAGCATTGTTCGTGTAGGTGGTTAAACCGAACCAAACATAAACATACCATAATTCATTTGGTAAATATGGTTAAGAAATAGTTTATTTTGAGATAATATCATTATAATACAAGAATAATGATATTATTTATGTGTTTTTAAGGCATGAATTATATTTTAAGTGTTTTTTAAAAATAATTAAAATCAATATCAAAAATGAAAAATGTTACTTCATGGAGGCAATAGTCCGCACACTACATGATCGATGCTCTGTTGTTTTTCTAAGTGGATGGGAAGGAAAAAAATGGTTGTTCCATGAATGTAATAACACTATAGTATACACATGATACTAAGTTAATTATATAACTATAGTTAGTATAAAATTGGAAGGGTATGAATAAGAAGAAAAAGATAAGGATTAAGTAATACTCACTTTGGGACCTTGAAATTTCTCTTTAAAATATCCTCGAAAATGATGGTATTAGTATTGAAAATTGAGAACATTGGCTTATGAACGTGAGATAGGTTTATAGGATGAAACAAATTTCTATGTTTCAGGCTGAAATTCCTTGTAATTTGATTAGTATGAAGGGGTTGAAGTGCCCACTCTTATAAGTGAATAAAATGTCACTTTTTTCAACACCCTTTACTTTTCAATGATTTCATTACACTATTCAAGGTCCAAAGAATCAAAAAGGAATAAAAAATGGGGTTTGGGGTGATTTTGGGTTGATCTAGGCTCAAAGAAGTATTTACACATGCGTTTTAAACTTGTTGGATGTAATTTACCCATATATTGTAACTTTTGTTTTTTTTGTTTTTACCATAGTAACTAGTGTTTACCCATATAACACAGGTTTTATTAAAATATAAAATAACCCATGTTACCAAATTTTTGTGCTTTGATTCTAAATTTAACCTCCATTTTATTTAATTATATTTCTAAATAATAGAATTTTAAATTTTAAATTTAATCATTTTATATATAGAAGAACTATTTTTTAATAAAATAATTGTTTCAAATATTACATGTTTTTAATATTATTTAAAATTTTTTAGAAATTAAATGTATCTTAATATAATTATATATGTGTTTAAAAACCATATTAGAAGCATTTTAAAAAATATTTTAATTTAATTTATTTGATTAAAGTTATAAAATATTAATAAAATAAATCATTAAATATAATAGTTTCACCATTATCATTGTATTAGATTTAATGATAGTAAAATATTTTGTAAATAAATATAAAATAGTGATCTTTATATAATTTGGACCCATTTACAGCAAATATAAAATCCATTTAATCATGTAAATTTTTTAAATATGTTACAATTTTAATATTAATATTACCACACTAAATAAGTAACAATCATTTAAAAAAAGTTTACCTCCAATAATAAAATAAACATTAGTTTAGTATAAATTATTATATTGTATTTAGAAAGTGGTTACTTCTATTTATATACTTTGATTTAATGGATATAGAATATCATTAATATTTGATAATTTACTATGATATTTTTTTATTTTTAGTTTAGTGTTGTTTTCATGATAGGTACCAACCTATTATTTAATTAATGAATTGTATTTACTAAAATCATGGTTCATTACATTCTAACTCCCATAAAATGAATTTCATCAAAAAAAATACAATATTGTAACAAATTGATAATATCTTTCTCTCATAACTTCCTTTTATTATCATATATCTTCGACATACATATGATTCTACCACATAAATTTAACTAGATGGGTGGTCTTGTTCCTCGGAACCTTATCTCTTCAATCAAAGATTTCCATAATTTTTTATTAATATGAATGTTCTTGTTCTAATTATAAAACATTTTTGATTATTACATGTTTTGAATATGATATTTACTTACTAAAAGGTGTTATGTGGAAAATATATTGTACTTGAGGGAGGTGTGGTGGGAGTGATAAGTGAAAGGCTACAAACCCTCTCTCTCATCTCATGGAAAATGTCAGAACCAATCTTCTTCATATCTCCATATACATCCCATCATGTTGGAGTCCTATATTTCTTTCCATAAACAGACTCATATAGTGACATTTGAATTATATAATGGAAACTTATAATTCATGACAACTCTACAAGGGGAGGTTTGGATCCCAACATCACTGGAAATCTATGAAAGAATATTTCATTATATCCTCTAGATATTAAATGGTCCTCTAAAACCTACCATCTATTTAAGGATGATAGGCAGTGAAAAAACTCATCACTGACTCCAATTATTTCTGAATACTTCTCTAGAACCTCAAGGTAAACCTTAGATCTCGATCTGATACAATAGTGAGTGGTAATCCGTGTAGCCTTACCACTTCACTTATGTATATCATAATTAGTTGTTGAGGAGATAAATATTCCTTTATGAAAATAAATTGTGCTCACTTTTTAATGTGATCAACTATTCATGCTATCCTATATAAAATTTTATTTTATATCTTAATAAAACTTCCTAATTCGTAGATTAATATAGAATGATGAGATATGCGCATCATTCAAAAATTCATTCTTCAATTATAGTTTTTGTAGAACAAATATTTGAGTCTATAACCTTATTAATCCATATTTATTAATGTTTTTCTCTATAGTATTTTATACCATTATCTAAAGATATCTATCATCTTATAAGGATTCTTTGATCTTCATGTGGATGGAAGGATGAGAAGTTAGTTGGGAAATATAATATTTCTCTCCTCTTATTATGACGTCAAGATTCTTCCCCAACAAATCTGTGTGCATTGGTTCTTTTTCAATATTAATCATGGGTAAAATACCGTGGTCCTTCATTGTTAGATTATTAGCCACCAAACATTGATTCCTTAGGTGGTAATGTTTTGAGAATTAATAATCATTTATCAATTCCAATAATTTAATTTAAATAATATAAAAAACATTTTGTGTGAAAATATATATTTCCCCTACCATAGAATTCCCATAGCCTATGTCATGCTACTATTACATTGGAATAATACACAAGTGAATTATTTCCCAAAGGTCCAAACTATTTATTATTCTTGGTAAACCAAAAACATAAATGAGTCTTGTTTTACAAATTAATACTCTAATTACAATGTATTTTTTTCATTTGAGGATAATAACTTTATTTCATCTAGTATATCCATTCATATCTTTCTTAGCACACTTAAGAGAATCCTGGAGAAGGAAAATAAAATAAAGGTGATCTGAAATTTTTAATAAGGGTAAACTAAAATAGAATAAATAATGAATAAATGAGAACATAAATTATTGTATGGTAATAAATAAATACACATTCCATGAAATAAATAAACTAAGAAGGAAACACATCAAAAATATAGAAAGGTAAAAAATTGAAAACACATGCCATTTGAATAAATAGATAAGGAAAAATCAATATGGAAAGGTAAGAAACTGAAAAAACATGACACTTATTCAATAAGATGATAATGAAATGCTTCCACAGAATTTCTCATTTGAAAAATCTCATAAATAATAAATACCGAATCAAAATAAAAGTAATGCTTAATTATTGGTGTCATGTCAGAGGCACATAAAAGCCTGTACCGTCAGGACATTTCACAAGATGGTTTAAAACTACAGGGAGAAATCTATTTAATATATGTAACTTATTTTTCTCATGAGAACATATCAATGCATATATGGGCTATATAAATTCTGAGCCCCACCCACCATTTCCAGTCCAAAGCACTCATAATATAGAATAAGTGAATTAAATAATATTCCTTATCAAATATCCATATTGAATAAAGAACATAGATTTATCAATATTTCCCCATTTAAAAAAATACCTATGAATGTGAAAAGAATATATAAAAATGATTTATGGTATATTCAATAAACATATCGTGCACAAATATATGGATAATTAGGGGAAATTAAATGTTTAATGATCATAGGAAATTGAATATTTCAAGGAGACTTAATAATGGAATTAAAGAAGGTAATGTCAATACTATCCTTGGAAAAATAAATCATTGACCATCCAGAGGGAGAATAAGGATGCTATCAATAAAGAATATCCAAATTGGAGCAATAATAAAGTATTCTTGTCATTGATGAAATAAACGAATAACTTTAAAAACATTCTTGAGGAAAATTTCCTTTTGTTTTGAGAAACCTTTTGAAATTTTTTTCTTTGAAAGTCACTTTTAAAAACATAATATTTTTGTAAAGGATGAAAATTACTTTAATAAATAATTTCTAAAATCTTGAAATAATTTATGAAAACATTTTTATAAAATAGGGTTTTTAAGAAGAAAATAGATTCTCAAACTAAATAGAGAAATGAATTATGGATTTCTTAAAAAAATAAAAAATAATTTTGAGTAAAAAATAGTGGAAAAGGGTACAATTATTTTAAAAGTTTATGAATGAAACTAGGAGAATAAAATTAAAGGATTTATTATACAATGATCAAATAATTTCCTCAAATGAAAATTCAGTGTAAAAAAATCCCGAACAAATTGATATTGTGATGTATACCCTTGAAAAGAGCATAATATTGATGTGAGAATAACTAATGAAGAGATTATGTGTGTAAAATGTAAATCCACATATAGAAAGTGTAAATACAAAAATATTTACATTAACAATTGATTACACACATAAAATTGGAATATTAATGACAAAGATGAAGTAATATATCCCATGAAAATTAATCAGGTAATGAAATTCATTACAATTGTGTAAATTTTATCTTAAATCCCAATATAATAAATAATTAAAATTGAAACTAAAAATAACATGAATAATAAAAAATTCATTATATAATATATCAAAATGGTAAGTAGATACACCACAAAAAATTGGTGATAATGGCGTATGCCTCATAGAAAGAAAAGTGAGACTAGATTCTGTGACCTTACTTTTCATTTCAGGCGAATTTAAATAAAATTAATATATAATGGTCTTAAAAATGTTAACAACTTATTATATAAACATATTAATTTTTATGATATCTTATATGATCTTCTTATAATATCTTATTACTCATTTGTTAACAATATTTCAGTATTTTCCCAATTCCAGGTGCTAATCGCCTAATTTGCTGAGTATTGTTTAAATTTTTACTTATTATTATTATTATTATATCCAGAATGTAAAACATGACTTAAATATAATATATATACCTTATATATGTATTTATAATAATCCATAAAATTTGGAGATAAGAAATGAAATACACTGTTTTTAGAGATGAAAGGTTGTACATACACACAAACGCTACTTTAATTTCTTTTCCATATTTAAAAGAATGAAAATTAAATGATATATATGTATATTATAATTATATTATCTTATTAACTTCATATATGTTTCATTGTTTTAATAAAACCATCATTTATATGTTCCATGTACATTGTGAATGAATCACATCGCTTTGAGGAGGCGGTAGTCCACACTTCCACGAATGATGTTATTGTATTTACATGAAATGGAAAAGCAACAAAGTATGTGTTTTATAAAAATTAAATAATCCTAAATAAATTATAAATATCATATATATAATATTTAAATATCATTTACATAATAATTCCCAACCATGAGAGGTGGTAAATGAAAAATGAACAACATCATTTTGTGAGGTGGTAGTTCTCCATATACATAAATGGTAAGTTTGTTACCCATTATATAGAAGTGTGTGTAAGGGTAGTTAGATAAATTATAATAAAATCAACTAATAATATTTAGGGGATTGTTTTTATTATATAATAATGTAATAATAAGATTTTATAAAGTTGAAAAGGAAATAAAATGAAAGATCTTAAGGAAGGATCTTACCTCTTATTCAGGTAACTCCTTTTGGTTTTCACCAAATGTCTTTCTTGGTTAGATTCCTACCCATAAGGAAGATTATAGAATCATGTTAGGTATTTCTAGTATCTATTTGTTCTGATCTTTTGAAAAAAAATTGGTATAATGCGTGTGAATAACTCGGGGGGGGGGGGGGGGGGGGTGAGTGATTTTTTTATAGCGGAGGAGTGACATTCTTGTAAATTTTTTAAAAGGGAATTCCACCAACATTTTTCCTATGAAAGGTGGCTCAAAAACGGAACCAAATTTGATATAATAGAGTATATGGTCTAAATATGGACATTCAATGGATATTGGAAAAGTTTCTAGGTCGTTTTAGCCCTTAAGGTTAGTGTTTAGTCCCTTGTTTTGCTAAATTTTCTCTTAACCACTATAATTAATTTTAATCATATTAACTAATATTTTTTTTCAAAAACAATTTTGAACTTATTATAAATTAGAAATTATTATTATTCCGAATATATAGTTAATTTTTTAAAATTTCAATCACATAATTGGTATACATTAATTTTAATTTAATCCAGTAGCTCGGATGACAATGCAGGTTTTTAATGTAAAATGTTCAAAAGTTTTCTATGTTTTTATATTCAATTTAAAAGTTAAATAGATTAAAATTAACTAAATTGTATTAAATGAGGTAAAATATATATAATTTAACTTTAAAAATAATTAAAAATATAATTTATCCTTATAAATAAATTAGAGGGAAAATACATTTTGATTTAATATTCAGTATTTTTCGCTATTCATCAAAAAATCAATCTTCACAGGATAATACAAAATATTCATCCTAAACTAATTTTTTTGTTTCAATTTTAAAAATTATGTTTATTTTGACATATAAAATTTATTAATGTTCCAAAAATTTATTTAAAAAAGATTCACCACTAAGGGTATTAAAAGCGCCTTTAAAAAATATTTTTTTATATATAGAATATTGGGTTTTCTGTCATCTTAAGACTATTAAATCTATTATATGAATGTAAAAATATTATATTGAATATATAAAATATATATTTTATTAATATCACTCACTAATTTTAATTTATTTAATTTTTTAGGATAAATCAGCATTGTGGGCATAAAAATAGTGTTGTATAAAACATTCTCTTGATATTTAATTGGTTATTATATTCATATATAATTAATTTCTAACCAATTAATTAATTTAAAATTTATTTAACCATATATTTTCCTAATTTAGTAAATATTATTCATAACTTCTAATTTAAGGGCTTGGTTATATCTTATTATATTAAATTATATTATTTTTAATAATATATTGTTTCTTAGTAAAACATTGTCTTTTGTGTAACGAAATCTATCGAAGAAAGTATTTATTTCATGTAACAAAATCTTACTTATAATTGTGTGAAGTTAAATATATAGATATTTTTAAATATATATGCAATTTTTAAGTCTTAGAATATTATATTCCCTTACGCACTTGGTGTTGTGTTTCATAAACTCTATCAAATACCATATTCTTATTTTAGAATTTTGGGGCTCTACATTATCTCCAAGTTAATTAAATTTCATTTTCACAATTTAAACATGACCTTTGTAAAATATTGTTCGATATTTACTAGGTTGAAATCCCACATCATGAGAAGGGTTTATAAAACATCATCAATAAAAGAGAGAATGAGAAGTAAAAAGGTCGCATAGACTAACATATAACCAGGTCCCTAAGTAGAAGAACATTACTAGAAAGTAAAGATATGTACATGGAGTAAACGTGTAAATATTTATATGCAGTGATTGAGATAATAAAAAGTAAACAATTTAATGATTAATGGAATGTTTAAGGCCTTAAATACATAAATCTACGATGATTCAAAAGACCATCAGTTCAACAAAAATTAATATATTAGGATAATTTTTATTGATCATTTACCTAATGTTGAGTAATTCATTTACTACCTATGAATATAAGGAAATATACTTACGTAACTTGTTTATATTACCAAAAATTTCACCCTTTTTTTATTCTTTGATCAGTTTCTAATTCACCCATTGCTTTATGAAATGGATATCAGAAAATTAACTTTTATTCTCGAATCACTGAAATATAATTTTAATGGATCATAAGGCCCATAAAAGAGTGACATGTCTTTCCATTTTTCTATAACTACTATACAAAACCAATAAGGTTAATATATTAATATCTAAACCTAAAAATAAACACAACCAATTCATAATTAATATTTATTCATAAAAATCTTTAACTAAAAATAATTACACATTGACGTGGACACCGCGTAAGCCAGTGGTAGGCATGAAACCCTTATCATCCTTTGGTCATGGGTTCAAGTACCACAACCTTTCAGACATTTATGGGTTGTCAAAGACATACTATTTGTATCTTATAAATCCATATTAATATAATTTCCAAAGTAAATATGATTTACATATTTGAAATTTAATCATTAACGATTCCTTTTAACTAAAGTTTTCAATACAACCCCAATAAATAAATACTGCATCCATATAATTCAACAAAGGTATTTCCTTGTTCTAGAGTTTATTCTTTAGAAAAATGAATTTCTTAAAACCAAAAACCATAGTGTGAGCATCAATAATAGTATTGGAAAAACCATATCATCATTTTTAGGATGTCTAAATATGGACACATTATTTTCAATCTAAGAAACCTCAGATTTAACCTTTGTTATTCATTGTCATTAACTATTCAAATATTTCATAATGGATTGTAAAGGAAATGTGAATTATCCTAAGAATATCCCCTAAGAGTGTCAAACCAGGAGTGAATTAAGGTATGTTTTTGTGTACTTGGTTATGCTTGACTCAGTCCTGATGCACCTTGTTGGAGTTGTTACACATAGGTACATATATTGAAGAACCACACCCACTTTTAGTATCTAGACAAGGTTATATTTCTATGAAGACCCAAATAATCTTTAATGTAACAATACTATAGGATATTATTCTATACTTATCCTTAAATTATATCTTAGGATTATGTTCTCTATTCTATATTTTCTTAAATCCAGTTACCAAGGTTGCTACTAAACTTGATCTCATACCAATTGTTGAGACCTAAACACAGAAATCCT